>CM056386.1:4459751-4921569 GCA_029718625.1 Synaphobranchus kaupii | reverse complement strand
TTCACAACCTTTACTTTTCGGAAAAAATCCCAACAATATGGCTGAAAATGCAATCAGGGCCCAATTATTACTGTTTTTGCTCAATAGATTTTCCAATTTTCAAGATAGAGCAAAGCGGTCAAGTTTATTTTCATCCTTGACCAAGCACAACACCTCTCACAACCTTTAGTTTTTGGAAAAAATCCCAACAATATGGCCGAAAATGCAATCAGGGCCCAATTATTACTGTTTTTGCTCAATAGCTTTCCCAATTTTTAAGATAGAGCAAAGCGGTCAAGTTTATTTTCATCCTTGACCAAGCACACACCTTTCACAACCCTTTAGTTTTTGGGAAAAAATCCCAACAATATGGCCGAAAATGCAATCAGGCCCAATTATTACTGTTTTTGTTCAATAGCTTTCCCCATTTTCAAGGTAGAGCAAAGCGGTCAAGTTTATTTTCATCGCTGACCAAGCGCACAAATTTCACAACCTTTAGTTTTTGGAAAGAATCCCAACAATATGGCTGAAAATGCAATCAGGGCCCAATTATTACTGTTTTTGCTCAATAGCTTTTCCAATTTTCAAGATAGAGCAAAGCGGTCAAGTTTATTTTCATCCTTGACCCAAGCACACACCTTTCACAACCTTTAGTTTTTGGGAAAAATCCAACAATATGCCGAAAATGCAATCAGGGCCCAATTATTACTGTTTTTGTTCAATAGCTTTCCCCATTTTCAAGGTAGAGCAAGCGGTCAAGTTTATTTTCATCGCTGACCAAGCGCACAAATTTCACAACCTTTAGTTTTTGGAAAGAATCCAACAATATGGCTGAAAATGCAAATCAGGGCCCAATTATTACTGTTTTTGCTCAATAGCTTTCCCAATTTTCAAGATAGAGCAAAGCGGTCAAGTTTATTTTCATCCTTGACCAAGCACACACCTTTCACAACCTTTAGTTTTTGGGAAAAATCCCAACAATATGGCCGAAAATGCAATCAGGGCCCAATTATTACTGTTTTTGCTCAATAGCTTTCCCCATTTTCAAGGTAGAGCAAAGCGGGTCAAGTTTATTTTCATCGCTAACCAAGTGCACAAATTTCACAACCTTTAGTTTTATGAAAGAATCCCAACAATATGGCTGAAAATGCAATCAGGGCCCAATTATTACTGTTTTTGTCTCAATAGCTTTTCCAATTTTTCAAGAGAGAGCAAAGCGGTCAAGTTTATTTTCATCCTTGACCAAGCGCACACCTTTCACAACCTTTAGTTTTTGGAAAGAATCCCAACAATATGGCTGAAAATGCAATCAGGGCCCAATTATTACTGTTTTTGCTCAATAGTTTTTCCAATTTTCAAAATAGAACAAAGGGGGCCAAGTATGTTTTCATCCTTGACCAAGTGCACACCTTTCACAACCTTTACTTTTCGGAAAAAATCCCAACAATATGGCTGAAAATGCAATCAGGGCCCAATTATTACTGTTTTTGCTCAATAGATTTTCCAATTTTCAAGATAGAACAAAGCGGTCAAGTTTATTTTCATCCTTGACCAAGCACACACCTCTCACAACCTTTAGTTTTTGGAAAAAATCCCAACAATATGGCCGAAAATGCAATCAGGGCCCAATTATTACTGTTTTTGCTCAATAGCTTTCCCAATTTTTAAGATAGAGCAAAGCGGTCAAGTTTATTTTCATCCTTGACCAAGCACACACCTTTCACAACCTTTAGTTTTTGGGAAAAATCCCAACAATATGGCCGAAAATGCAATCAGGGCCCAATTATTACTGTTTTTGTTCAATAGCTTTCCCCATTTTCAAGGTAGAGCAAAGCGGTCAAGTTTATTTTCATCGCTGACCAAGCGCACAAATTTCACAACCTTTAGTTTTGGAAAGAATCCCAACAATATGGCTGAAAAATGCAATCAGGGCCCAATTATTACTGTTTTTGCTCAATAGCTTTTCCAATTTTCAAGATAGAGCAAAGCGGTCAAGTTTATTTTCATCCTTGACCAAGCACACACCTTTCACAACCTTTAGTTTTTGGGAAAAATCCCAACAATATGGCCCGAAAATGCAATCAGGGCCCAATTATTACTGTTTTTGTTCAATAGCTTTCCCCATTTTCAAGGTAGAGCAAAGCGGTCAAGTTTATTTTCATCGCTGACCAAGCGCACAAATTTCACAACCTTTAGTTTTTGGAAAGAATCCCAACAATATGGCTGAAAATGCAATCAGGGCCCAATTATTACTGTTTTTGCTCAATAGCTTTTCCAATTTTCAAGAGAGAGCAAAGCGGTCAAGTTTATTTTCATCCTTGACCAAGCGCACACCTTTCACAACCTTTAGTTTTTGGAAAGAATCCCAACAATATGGCTGAAAATGCAATCAGGGCCCAATTATTACTGTTTTTTGCTCAATAGTTTTTCCAATTTTCAAAATAGAACAAAGGGGCCAAGTATGTTTTTCATCCTTGACCAAGTGCACACCTTTCACAACCTTTACTTTTCGGAAAAAAATCCCCAACAATATGGCTGAAAATGCAATCAGGGCCCAATTATTACTGTTTTTGCTCAATAGATTTTCCAATTTTCAAGATAGAACAAAGCGGTCAAGTTTATTTTCATCCTTGACCAAGCACACACCTCTCACAACCTTTAGTTTTTGGAAAAAATCCCAACAATATGGCCGAAAATGCAATCAGGGCCCAATTATTACTGTTTTTGCTCAATAGCTTTCCAATTTTTAAGATAGAGCAAAGCGGTCAAGTTTATTTTCATCCTTGACCAAGCACACACCTTTCACAACCTTTAGTTTTTGGGAAAAATCCCAACAATATGGCCGAAAATGCAATCAGGGCCCAATTATTACTGTTTTTGTTCAATAGCTTTCCCCATTTTCAAGGTAGAGCAAAGCGGTCAAGTTTATTTTCATCGCTGACCAAGCGCACAAATTTCACAACCTTTAGTTTTTGGAAAGAATCCCAACAATATGGCTGAAAATGCAATCAGGGCCCAATTATTACTGTTTTTGCTCAATAGCTTTTCCAATTTTCAAGATAGAGGCAAAGCGGTCAAGTTTATTTTCAATCCTTGACCAAGCACACACCTTTCACAACCTTTAGTTTTTTGGGAAAAATCCAACAATATGGCCGAAAATGCAATCAGGGCCCAATTATTACTGTTTTTGTTCAATAGCTTTCCCCATTTTCAAGGTAGAGCAAAGCGGTCAAGTTTATTTTCATCGCTGACCAAGCGCACAAATTTCACAACCTTTAGTTTTTGGAAAAAATCCCAACAATATTTCCGAAAATGCAATCAGGGCCAATTATTACTGTTTTTGCTCAATAGCTTTCCCAATTTTTAAGATAGAGCAAAGCGGTCAAGTTTATTTTCATCCTTGACCAAGCACACACCTTTCACAACCTTTAGTTTTTGGGAAAAATCCCAACAATATGTCCGAAAATGCAATCAGGGCCCAATTATTACTGTTTTTGCTCAATAGCTTTCCCAATTTTTAAGATAGAGCAAAGCGGTCAAGTTTATTTTCATCCTTGACCAAGCACACACGTTTCACAACCTTTAGTTTTTGGAAAAAATCCCAACAATATGGCCGAAAATGCAATCAGGGCCCAATTATTACTGTTTTTGCTCAATAGCTTTCCCAATTTTCAAGATAGAGCAAAGCGGTCAAGTTTATTTCATCCTTGACCAAGCACACACCTTTCACAACCTTTAGTTTTTGGGAAAAAATCCCAACAATATGTCCAAAAATGCAATCAGGGCCCAATTATTACTGTTTTTGCTCAATAGCTTTCCCCATTTTCAAGATAGAGCAAAGCGGTCAAGTTTATTTTCATCCTTGACCAAGCACACACCTTTCACAACCTTTAGTTTTTGGAAAAAATCCCAACAATATGGCCGAAAATGCAATCAGGGCCCAATTATTACTGTTTTTGCTCGATAGCTTTCCCAATTTTTAAGATAGAGCAAAGCGGTCAAGTTTATTTTTAATCCTTGACCAGCACACACCTTTCACAACCTTTAGTTTTTGGGAAAAATCCCAACAATATGTCCAAAAATGCAATCAGGGCCCAATTATTACTGTTTTTTGCTCAATAGCTTTACCAATTTTCAAGATAGAGCAAAGCGGTCAAGTTTATTTTCATCGCTGACCAAGCGCACAAATTTCACAACCTTTAGTTTTTGGAAAGAATCCCAACAATATGGCTGAAAATGCAATCAGGGCCCAATTATTACTGTTTTTGCTCAATAGCTTTTCCAATTTTCAAGATAGAGCAAAGGCGGTCAAGTTTATTTTCATCCTTGACCAAGCACACACCTTTCACAACCTTTAGTTTTTGGGAAAAATCCCAACAATATGGCCGAAAATGCAATCAGGGCCCAATTATTACTGTTTTTTGCTCAATAGCTTTCCCCATTTTCAAGGTAGAGCAAAGCGGTCAAGTTTATTTTCATCGCTAACCAAGTGCACAAATTTCACAACCTTTAGTTTTATGAAAGAATCCCAACAATATGGCTGAAAATGCAATCAGGGCCCAATTATTACTGTTTTTTGCTCAATAGCTTTTCCAATTTTCAAGAGAGAGCAAAGCGGTCAAGTTTATTTTCATCCTTGACCAAGCGCACACCTTTCACAACCTTTAGTTTTTGGAAAGAATCCCAACAATATGGCTGAAAATGCAATCAGGGCCCAATTATTACTGTTTTTGCTCAATAGTTTTTCCAATTTTCAAAATAGAACAAAGGGGCCAAGTATGTTTTCATCCTTGACCAAGTGCACACCTTTCACAACCTTTACTTTTCGGAAAAAATCCCAACAATATGGCTGAAAATGCAATCAGGGCCCAATTATTACTGTTTTTGCTCAATAGATTTTCCAATTTTCAAGATAGAGCAAAGCGGTCAAGTTTATTTTCATCCTTGACCAAGCACACACCTCTCACAACCTTTAGTTTTTGGAAAAAATCCCAACAATATGGCCGAAAATGCAATCAGGGCCCAATTATTACTGTTTTTGCTCAATAGCTTTCCCAATTTTTAAGATAGAGCAAAGCGGTCAAGTTTATTTTCATCCTTGACCAAGCACACACCTTTCACAACCTTTAGTTTTTGGGAAAAATCCCAACAATATGGCCGAAAATGCAATCAGGGCCCAATTATTACTGTTTTTGTTCAATAGCTTTCCCATTTTCAAGGTAGAGCAAAGCGGTCAAGTTTATTTTCATCGCTGACCAAGCGCACAAATTTCACAACCTTTAGTTTTTGGAAAGAATCCCAACAATATGGCTGAAAATGCAATCAGGGCCCAATTATTACTGTTTTTGCTCAATAGCTTTTCCAATTTTCAAGATAGAGCAAAGCGGTCAAGTTTATTTTCATCCTTGACCAAGCACACACCTTTCACAACCTTTAGTTTTTGGGAAAAATCCCAACAATATGGCCGAAAATGCAATCAGGGCCCAATTATTACTGTTTTTGTTCAATAGCTTTCCCCATTTTCAAGGTAGAGCAAAGCGGTCAAGTTTATTTTCATCGCTGACCAAGCGCACAAATTTCACAACCTTTAGTTTTTGGAGAAGAATCCCAACAATATGGCTGAAAATGCAATCAGGGCCCAATTATTACTGTTTTTTGCTCAATAGCTTTCCCAATTTTCAAGATAGAGCAAAGCGGTCAAGTTTATTTTCATCCTTGACCAAGCACACACCTTTCACAACCTTTAGTTTTTGGGAAAAAATCCCAACAATATGGCCGAAAATGCAATCAGGGCCCAATTATTACTGTTTTTGCTCAATAGCTTTCCCCATTTTCAAGGTAGAGCAAAGCGGTCAAGTTTATTTTCATCGCTAACCAAGTGCACAAATTTCACAACCTTTAGTTTTATGAAAGAATCCCAACAATATGGCTGAAAATGCAATCAGGGCCCAATTATTACTGTTTTTGCTCAATAGCTTTTCCAATTTTCAAGAGAGAGCAAAGCGGTTCAAGTTTATTTTCATCCTTGACCAAGCGCACACCTTTCACAACCTTTAGTTTTTGGAAAGAATCCCAACAATATGGCTGAAAATGCAATCAGGGCCCAATTATTACTGTTTTTGCTCAATAGTTTTTCCAATTTTCAAAATAGAACAAAGGGGCCAAGTATGTTTTCATCCTTGACCAAGTGCACACCTTTCACAACCTTTACTTTTCGGAAAAAAATCCCAACAATATGGCTGAAAATGCAATCAGGGGCCCAATTATTACTGTTTTTGCTCAATAGATTTTCCAATTTTCAAGATAGAACAAAGCGGTCAAGTTTATTTTCATCCTTGACCAAGCACACACCTCTCACAACCTTTAGTTTTTGGAAAAAATCCCAACAATATGGCCGAAAATGCAATCAGGGCCAATTATTACTGTTTTTGCTCAATAGCTTTCCCAATTTTTAAGATAGAGCAAAGCGGTCAAGTTTATTTTCATCCTTGACCAAGCACACACCTTTCACAACCTTTAGTTTTTGGGAAAAATCCCAACAATATGGCCGAAAATGCAATCAGGGCCCAATTATTACTGTTTTTGTTCAATAGCTTTCCCCATTTTCAAGGTAGAGCAAAGCGGTCAAGTTTATTTTCATCGCTGACCAAGCGCACAAATTTCACAACCTTTAGTTTTTGGAAAGAATCCCAACAATATGGCTGAAAATGCAATCAGGGCCCCAATTATTACTGTTTTTGCTCAATAGCTTTTCCAATTTTCAAGATAGAGCAAAGCGGTCAAGTTTATTTTCATCCTTGACCAAGCACACACCTTTCACAACCTTTAGTTTTTGGGAAAAATCCCAACAATATGGCCGAAAATGCAATCAGGGCCCCAATTATTACTGTTTTTGTTCAATAGCTTTCCCCATTTTCAAGGTAGAGCAAAGCGGTCAAGTTTATTTTCATCGCTGACCAAGCGCACAAATTTCACAACCTTTAGTTTTTGGAAAGAATCCCAACAATATGGCTGAAAATGCAATCAGGGCCCAATTATTACTGTTTTTGCTCAATAGCTTTTCCAATTTTCAAGATAGAGCAAAGCGGTCAAGTTTATTTTCATCCTTGACCAAGCACACACCTTTCACAACCTTTAGTTTTTGGAAAAAAATCCCAACAATATGTCCGAAAATGCAATCAGGGGCCCAATTATTACTGTTTTTGCTCAATAGCTTTCCCAATTTTTAAGATAGAGCAAAGCGGTCAAGTTTATTTTCATCCTTGACCAAGCACACACCTTTCACAACCTTTAGTTTTTGGGAAACATCCCAACAATATGGCTGAAAATGCAATCAGGGCCCAATTATTACTGTTTTTGCTCAATAGTTTTTTCCAATTTTCAAAATAGAAGAAAGGGGCCAAGTTTTTTTTTCATCCTTGATCAATCGCACACCTTTCACAACCTTTAGTTTTTGGAAAGAATCCAACAATATGGCTGAAAATGCAATCAGGGCCCAATTATTACTGTTTTTGCTCAATAGTTTTTCCAATTTTCAAAATAGAAGAAAGGGGCCAAGTATGTTTTCATCCTTGACCAAGCGCACACCTTTCACAACCTTTACTTTTCGGAAAAAATCCCAACAATATGGCTGAAAATGCAATCAGGGCCCAATTATTACTGTTTTTGCTCAATAGCTTTTCCAATTTTCAAGATAGAGCAAAGCGGTCAAGTTTATTTTAATCCTTGACCAAGCACACACCTTTCACAACCTTTAGTTTTTGGGGAAAATCCCAACAATATGCCCGAAAATGCAATCAGGGCCCAATTATTACTGTTTTTGTTCAATAGCTTTCCCCATTTTCAAGGTAGAGCAAAGCGGTCAAGTTTATTTTCATCGCTGACCAAGCGCACAAATTTCACAACCTTTAGTTTTTGGAAAGAATCCCAACAATATGGCTGAAAATGCAATCAGGGCCCAATTATTACTGTTTTTGCTCAATAGCTTTTCCAATTTTCAAGATAGAGCAAAGCGGTCAAGTTTATTTTCATCCTTGACCAAGCACACAACTTTCACAACCTTTAGTTTTTGGAAAAAATCCCAACAATATGGCTGAAAATGCAATCAGGGCCCAATTATTACTGTTTTTGCTCAATAGCTTTCCCAATTTTTAAGATAGAGCAAAGCGGTCAAGTTTATTTTCATCCTTGACCAAGCACACACCTTTCACAACCCTTAGTTTTATGGGAAACATCCCAACAATATGGCTGAAAATGCAATCAGGGCCCAATTATTACTGTTTTTGCTCAATAGTTTTTCCAATTTTCAAAATAGAAGAAAGGGGCCAAGTATGTTTTCATCCTTGACCAAGTGCACACCTTTCACAACCTTTACTTTTCGGAAAAAATCCCAACAATATGGCTGAAAATGCAATCAGGGCCCAATTATTACTGTTTTTGCTCAATAGATTTTCCAATTTTCAAGATAGAACAAAGCGGTCAAGTTTATTTTCATCCTTGACCAAGCACACACCTTTCACAACCTTTAGTTTTTGGAAAAAAATCCCAACAATATGGCCGAAAATGCAATCAGTGTTACGTATCTGTGTACGGGACGAACCCAAGTGCAACGACCAGGAGACAGAATTTCACAAAAGATGGTATTTAATAAATTAAGTGTTGGGGTAGTCCCAACACTGTACAGGAAAGGCAACACACACACACAGAATTAGGAGATCTTGCGCCTGGAAGCCCGGGGCGGGCTGCTCCAAGCCGGAGCTGGACTGGAGGTTCTGGAACGGGCTGTTCCAAACCGGAACTGGACTGGACTGGAACTGGACCGGGTGGGTCCACACGGGAAACAGGTACTGGAACGGAATTGTCCCAAACCGGAACTGGACTGGACTGAACTGGACCGGGAGGTCCACACGGGTACAGGTACTGGAACGGAATGTTCCAAACCGAAACTGGACTGGACTGGACTGGACCGGGAGGTCCACACGGGTACAGGTACTGGAACGGAATGTTCCAAACCGGAACTGGACTTGAGCGAGTGCCTGTAACACTCACGCCGGGACTGGACTGGAACTGGCAGGGGAGCGACTCACTACGGCAGGGCAGGACTGGACCGGGCTGACTGCACCGGTATAGAAAAACAAAAACAGAGGAGGGTTAGTGCAAGGGAAGGCACGGGAAAGACCGGGAGGTTCTCACGGAGGTGAAGGGTTTGGAAGTCGGGAGGTTTTGCGGAAGCACGGCAGGGCAGAGTGGTGTGGCGTAGCTGCGGTAGGTCCGGAGGTAGCTGACCGTCTCCAGAGCTCCAGGAGCCGGCGCCGAAGAACTGGGTGGTTTCCTCGGTCGGACAGGAACAACTGGAGGGTAGCCAGGTAGCGAATCACCCCGGAGCCTACACGCGCTGGAGGTGGAGGTACCGCAACACACACAAACAAACACGGGGAAAACAAACACTGCCACGGGAGATAGGGAGCAGGGTTGGATGGAGGAGAAGGGAAACAAGTTAGCAAACACAATAATGACAGGAATTGTGCGGGAGGTAAACTACCAGACTGTAGTTTGCAAGGGACTATACGCTGTACGGGAAACACATTCCACAAACACGCGAATAGTTTACACGGGGAGACCAGTTAACGAGTCAAGCACTACACCAAGTGATGATAGTTAACGAACTGGCGCCGACTGGCAGCCAGCCGAAAGACTATATAGGGCTAACTAATGTGCCAAAATACGAAACAGGTGTGAACATAAACCGGGAGTGATTACAAGACACCAGGTGAGAAAATGCATGCAACGAGGGGGAGGGAGTGAAAGGCGGAAGTAAACCAAAACAACCAGACGAACAAGACAGGGAAGGACATGCCTAGTCCGCGGCAGAGGGGAAAACACGGACAAAGGGATCCAACATGACACGGAGGGAAAACAGGAAAACACGGAAAACGGACAGGAAGGGAGCGGAACATTACAGTACCCCCCCCTCAACGTACGCCACCTGGCGTACCTGGCGGCCTGGTCTTGAATGGGAAGCGACTGTGGAAATCCTGGATTAAAGTTTGATCCAGGATGAGGCCCTTGTGGAGCCATGACCGCTCCTCAGGGCCATACCCCTCCCAGTCCACGAGGTATTGGAAGCCCCGACCCTTACGGCGGATGTCAATGATGCGGTCCACCGTATAGGCCGGGGCGTTGTTGATGACCCGGACAGGAGGAGGAGGGAGGGTAGGGGCACTGAGGGGGCTGGAGGCGACAGGCTTGACTTGGGAGACATGAAAAACGGGGTAAACTTTGAGGGAGGCAGGGAGGGAGAGCTTGACAGAAACAGGGTTAACAAGACGTACAACAGGGAAGGGACCAATGAACCGGGGCCGAAGTTTTTTAGAGGAGGAGGGAAGGGAAATGTTAGACGTGGACAACCAGACCTGCTGACCGGCCCTGTATTTGGGGGGCTGCGGTCCTGTGCAGGTCCGCCAGACGCTGGGACCGGGAATTGGAACGTAGGAGTGCGGTGCGTGTAAGCCTCCAAATGCGCTTGCATTTGAGGATGTGGGCCCTGACAGAGGGGACTGCTACCTCGGCCTCCTGGACCGACAGGAGAGGGGGTTGGTACCCTAACGAACACTCGAAAGGGGATAACCCGGTGGAGGTACTCTTAAGGGAGTTGTGAGAGTACTCCACCCAGGGAAGGAAACGGCTCCAGGAGGCGGGGTTGCGAGCCGTGACGCACCGCAGGGCGGCCCCCAGGTCCTGGTTCGCCCTCTCTGCCTGGCCGTTCGACTGGGGATGGAAGCCAGACGAAAGACTGGCCGAGGCCCCCAGGGCTACACAGAACGCCTTCCAGACCTGGGAGGAGAATTGGGGCCCACGATCCGACACGATATCGGAAGGGATCCCGTGCAGCCTGACCACATGTACCACCAGGAGCTCCGCCGTTTCGAGGGCGGACGGGAGCTTGGGGAGGGGAATAAAGTGAGCCGCCTTGGAGAACCGATCCACAATTGTCAAAATGACAGAGTTGCCATCTGACAACGGCAGACCGGTTACGAAGTCCACCCCAATGTGGCTCCAAGGACGGCCCGGGACAGGGAGGGGAAGGAGATGACCAGAGGGAGGCTGGTGGGAAGCCTTGCTCCTGGCGCATACAGAGCAGGCCAGAACAAAGGCACGGGTATCCTCCTTGAGGGTGGGCCACCAAAAGCTCCTCCTGACGAGGGCGGTCGTCCTGGCAACACCTGGGTGACACGCCAGGCAGGAGGCGTGAACCCACTCAAGGACCTGGGAGCGGACGGAGTCGGGAACAAACAGGGCAGGGTTAGGGTTATTACGGGGGTCAGGGTGGGAGGTCTGGGCGGACCTCACGATTTCCTCAATCCTCCAGGAGACCGCAGCCACCATACAGGACGCTGGGAGAATGGTTTCGGGGTCAGCAGGACTGGAGGGAAGGGAAAACACACGGGATAAGGCATCTGCCTTAATATTGCGGGAACCGGGGCGATAGGACAAAGAAAAATTAAACCGGGCAAAGAAAAGTGACCACCTAGCCTGTCTGGCATTCAGCCTCTTGGCAGATCTTAAATAAATTAAATTTTGGTGGTCAGTCAAAACAACAAAGGGGGTACCTGCCCCCTCCAGCCAGTGGCGCCACTCCTCAAGAGCCAGCTTAATGGCAAGAAGTTCCCGATCCCCGACATCATAATTCTGCTCAGCGGAGGACAGCCTCCGGGAGAAAAAGGCACAGGGATGGAGCTTGTTGTCTAAGGCGGCACGTTGGGACAGAATGGCCCCCACGCCGGTGTCGGAGGCGTCCACCTCGATCGTAAACTGACGGGAGGGATCAGGGTGGCAAAGGATAGGGGCTGAGGAAAACCGCGTTTTGAGTTGCTCAAAAGCACGCTGAGCTTCGGGATTCCAACAGAAAGAAAAAGTGGTGGAGGTAAGTTTTGTAAGGGGGGCAGCAATGACACTGTAATTTCGGATAAAACGACGATAAAAATTAGCAAAACCAAGGAACTGTTGTAGCAGCTTACGAGAGGTGGGTTGGGGCCATTCCGTCACCGCCTTGACTTTGACCGGATCCGCCCGGATACTGCCCTCCTCGATAATAAAGCCGAGGAACGGGACTGAAGAGACGTGGAATGAGCATTTCTCCGCCTTCACGAAGAGCTGGTTCTCGAGGAGCCGCTGGAGAACCTCCCGGACATGGAGAATGTGCTCCTGAGGGGACTTGGAAAAAATTAAAATGTCGTCAATGTAAACGAAAACAGTCTTACCCAACAGGTCTCGCAGGACGTCATTAACCATGCCCTGGAAGACTGCCGGGGCGTTAGTAAGGCCGAAAGGGACCACCAGGTACTCATAGTGGCCCAACGGGGTATTGAAGGCAGTCTTCCACTCATCCCCCTCCCGTATGCGCACCAGGTGGTACGCATTACGGAGGTCGAGTTTAGTAAAAATGACGGCCTGCGAGAGGGGTTCAAAAGCAGTGTTAATGAGGGGGAGAGGATACTTGTTGCGGATAGTGATGGAATTGAGTCCCCGGTAGTCGATGCAGGGCCGTAGTGAGCCGTCCTTTTTCCCCACGAAAAAGAACCCAGCACCAACCGGAGAAGAGGAGGGACGGATGATGCCCGAGGCGAGGGACTCATGGATATATTCCTCCATGGCGAGTTTCTCTGGTCCCGACAGACTGTAGAGACGGCCGGACGGAAGTTTGGCTCCCGCCAGCAGATCGATACAACAGTCGTACGGGCGATGAGGAGGTAGGGACAGAGCACGTGCTTTCGAGAAGGTGCGACTGAGGTCGTGATACTGTTTGGGAACGGTGGACATATCGGGTTCGGGTAGGTTGGTGCTGGGATTCTTGGACCCCGGAGGGGGAAGCGCGGAGCGGAGACAGCTAGCCAGGCAGTGGCCACTCCACGCCAGGATGCGTCCGCCCTGCCAGTCAATGTGTGGGTTATGGAGACGGAGCCAGGTTTGACCTAAAACTATGGTTGACTGTGTGGAGTTGATGAGGAGGAGTTGAATGCTCTCCCGGTGATTGCCAGAGAGGACAAGTTGTAAGGACACGGTGGAGTGGGTCACTAATCCCAAGCTCCGACCGTCTAAGGCGAAGGCAGTAATGGGTGATGGAAGAAGCTCCGTGGGTATGCCGGCCCTCTGGGCGAAGGTGGTGTCCATAAAGTTGGCGTCGGCTCCAGAGTCGATGAGAGCCGACGAAACTAAGGACTTGTCGCTCCACAGGAGAGTGGCCTTGAAGACTAGGCGATTCTGGGCTGCATGGCAGGGTATGATAGGGCTCGTCAGTACGCCTAGTTTACCTGGCGAGCCTATTCTTTTGGGCGGATTGGACACGAGGCGATCTGATGGCCAGGTTTGCCACAGTAGAAGCAAGACCTGGATCGCTGACGGCGTTGGCGCTCCGCAGAGTTGACCGCAACTCTGCCCAGTTGCATGGGCTCCTCTTCGGAGACCCCAGACGCCGCCCTGAATCCAGAAGCAGATGGGTGAGAGCGTATCTGAGGAAGGTGACCGGGATTCCCCCCACGCTCACGGGCCCGGATACGAAGACGGTTGTCGACTGCTATGGCCAGGCTAATAAGGCTATTGAGGGAGGTGGATTCCTCACGGGTGGCTAGTTGGTCTTTGAGCTCCTCGCTGAGTGCCTGGCGGAAAGCCCCCTGAAGGGCGGTGTCGTTCCATCCGGACTCCGCGGCGAGGGTACGGAATTGGATGGCCATCTCTGCGACGCTGCGACCCCCCTGACGGACTTGAAGTAGGCGCTGAGTTGCATCTCGCCCACAGGTAGGGTGGTCAAACACGCGCCGCATCTCGGCGGTGAAGGCAGCGAAGTTGTTGCAGAGCGCGGCTTGGCTATCCCAGATGGATGTAGCCCACTCCAGGGCACCTCCTCCCAGGCTGCTCATGATGAACGCGATCTTACATGGGTCGGAGGCGAAGGAGGAGGGCTGCATCCGGAAGACAATGTCGCATTTCATCAGAAATTCGCGACATTTCCCCAATTCCCCGCGGAATAGCTCAGGATGTTGAACGCGAGGCTCCCGAAATGAAGCGGACACAGGAGGGTCCGCCGGGGGGTCCGGAGCGGGCGGTGTAGGGCCCACTGGAATACGCGGAAGCGGCTGGTGAAGAGACAGCTGAGTAACTTGTTCCGTGATGCCCCTCAGTACTTCCAACACGTCGTCCAGACGACGGCCCTGTTGGTCGCTGACCGCAGTTTGGCAGGAGAAGGCGTGCCGAATCTGCTCCAGGTCGGCTGGGTCCATGTTTTTGGCCAGTTCGTTCTGTTACGTATCTGTGTACGGGACGAACCCAAGTGCAACGACCAGGAGACAGAATTTCACAAAAGATGGTATTTAATAAATTAAGTGTTGGGGTAGTCCCAACACTGTACAGGAAAGGCAACACACACACACAGAATTAGGAGATCTTGCGCCTGGAAGCCCGGGGCGGGCTGCTCCAAGCCGGAGCTGGACTGGAGGTTCTGGAACGGGCTGTTCCAAACCGGAACTGGACTGGACTGGAACTGGACCGGGTGGTCCACACGGGAAACAGGTACTGGAACGGAATTGTCCCAAACCGGAACTGGACTGGACTGAACTGGACCGGGAGGTCCACACGGGTACAGGTACTGGAACGGAATGTTCCAAACCGAAACTGGACTGGACTGGACTGGACCGGGAGGTCCACACGGGTACAGGTACTGGAACGGAATGTTCCAAACCGGAACTGGACTTGAGCGAGTGCCTGTAACACTCACGCCGGGACTGGACTGGAACTGGCAGGGGAGCGACTCACTACGGCAGGGCAGGACTGGACCGGGCTGACTGCACCGGTATAGAAAAACAAAAACAGAGGAGGGTTAGTGCAAGGGAAGGCACGGGAAAGACCGGGAGGTTCTCACGGAGGTGAAGGGTTTGGAAGTCGGGAGGTTTTGCGGAAGCACGGCAGGGCAGAGTGGTGTGGCGTAGCTGCGGTAGGTCCGGAGGTAGCTGACCGTCTCCAGAGCTCCAGGAGCCGGCGCCGAAGAACTGGGTGGTTTCCTCGGTCGGACAGGAACAACTGGAGGGTAGCCAGGTAGCGAATCACCCCGGAGCCTACACGCGCTGGAGGTGGAGGTACCGCAACACACACAAACAAACACGGGGAAAACAAACACTGCCACGGGAGATAGGGAGCAGGGTTGGATGGAGGAGAAGGGAAACAAGTTAGCAAACACAATAATGACAGGAATTGTGCGGGAGGTAAACTACCAGACTGTAGTTTGCAAGGGACTATACGCTGTACGGGAAACACATTCCACAAACACGCGAATAGTTTACACGGGGAGACCAGTTAACGAGTCAAGCACTACACCAAGTGATGATAGTTAACGAACTGGCGCCGACTGGCAGCCAGCCGAAAGACTATATAGGGCTAACTAATGTGCCAAAATACGAAACAGGTGTGAACATAAACCGGGAGTGATTACAAGACACCAGGTGAGAAAATGCATGCAACGAGGGGGAGGGAGTGAAAGGCGGAAGTAAACCAAAACAACCAGACGAACAAGACAGGGAAGGACATGCCTAGTCCGCGGCAGAGGGGAAAACACGGACAAAGGGATCCAACATGACACGGAGGGAAAACAGGAAAACACGGAAAACGGACAGGAAGGGAGCGGAACATTACAATCAGGGCCCAATTATTACTGTTTTTGTTCAATAGCTTTCCCCATTTTCAAGATAGAGCAAAGCGGTCAAGTTTATTTTCATCCTTGACCAAGCACACACCTTTCACAACCTTTAGTTTTTGGAAAAAATCCCAACAATATTTCCGAAAATGCAATCAGGGCCCAATTATTACTGTTTTTGCTCAATAGCTTTCCCAATTTTTAAGATAGAGCAAAGCGGTCAAGTTTATTTTCATCCTTGACCAAGCACACACCTTTCACAACCTTTAGTTTTTGGGAAAAATCCCAACAATATGTCCAAAAATGCAATCAGGGCCCAATTATTACTGTTTTTGCTCAATAGTTTTACCAATTTTCAAGATAGAGCAAAGCGGTCAAGTTTATTTTCATCCTTGACCAAGCACACACGTTTCACAACCTTTAGTTTTTGGAAAAAATCCCAACAATATGGCCGAAAATGCAATCAGGGCCCAATTATTACTGTTTTTGCTCAATAGCTTTTCCAATTTTCAAGATAGAGCAAAGCGGTCAAGTTTATTTTCATCCTTGACCAAGCACACACCTTTCACAACCTTTAGTTTTTGGGGAAAATCCCAACAATATGCCCGAAAATGCAATCAGGGCCCAATTATTACTGTTTTTGTTCAATAGCTTTCCCCATTTTCAAGGTAGAGCAAAGCGGTCAAGTTTATTTTCATCGCTGACCAAGCGCACAAATTTCACAACCTTTAGTTTTTGGAAAGAATCCCAACAATATGGCTGAAAATGCAATCAGGGCCCAATTATTACTGTTTTTGCTCAATAGCTTTTCCAATTTTCAAGATAGAGCAAAGCGGTCAAGTTTATTTTCATCCTTGACCAAGCACACAACTTTCACAACCTTTAGTTTTTGGAAAAAATCCCAACAATATGGCTGAAAATGCAATCAGGGCCCAATTATTACTGTTTTTGCTCAATAGCTTTCCCAATTTTTAAGATAGAGCAAAGCGGTCAAGTTTATTTTCATCCTTGACCAAGCACACACCTTTCACAACCCTTAGTTTTTGGGAAACATCCCAACAATATGGCTGAAAATGCAATCAGGGCCCAATTATTACTGTTTTTGCTCAATAGTTTTTCCAATTTTCAAAATAGAAGAAAGGGGCCAAGTATGTTTTCATCCTTGACCAAGTGCACACCTTTCACAACCTTTACTTTTTGGAAAAAATCCCAACAATATGGCTGAAAATGCAATCAGGGCCCAATTATTACTGTTTTTGCTCAATAGATTTTCCAATTTTCAAGATAGAACAAAGCGGTCAAGTTTATTTTCATCCTTGACCAAGCACACACCTTTCACAACCTTTAGTTTTTGGAAAAAATCCCAACAATATGGCCGAAAATGCAATCAGGGCCCAATTATTACTGTTTTTGTTCAATAGCTTTCCCCATTTTCAAGATAGAGCAAAGCGGTCAAGTTTATTTTCATCCTTGACCAAGCACACACCTTTCACAACCTTTAGTTTTTGGAAAAAATCCCAACAATATTTCCGAAAATGCAATCAGGGCCCAATTATTACTGTTTTTGCTCAATAGCTTTCCCAATTTTTAAGATAGAGCAAAGCGGTCAAGTTTATTTTCATCCTTGACCAAGCACACACCTTTCACAACCTTTAGTTTTTGGGAAAAATCCCAACAATATGTCCAAAAATGCAATCAGGGCCCAATTATTACTGTTTTTGCTCAATAGCTTTACCAATTTTCAAGATAGAGCAAAGCGGTCAAGTTTATTTTCATCCTTGACCAAGCACACACCTTTCACAACCTTTAGTTTTTGGAAAAAATCCCAACAATATTTCCGAAAATGCAATCAGGGCCCAATTATTACTGTTTTTGCTCAATAGCTTTCCCAATTTTTAAGATAGAGCAAAGCGGTCAAGTTTATTTTCATCCTTGACCAAGCACACACCTTTCACAACCTTTAGTTTTTGGGAAAAATCCCAACAATATGTCCAAAAATGCAATCAGGGCCCAATTATTACTGTTTTTGCTCAATAGTTTTACCAATTTTCAAGATAGAGCAAAGCGGTCAAGTTTATTTTCATCCTTGACCAAGCACACACGTTTCACAACCTTTAGTTTTTGGAAAAAATCCCAACAATATGGCCGAAAATGCAATCAGGGCCCAATTATTACTGTTTTTGCTCAATAGCTTTTCCAATTTTCAAGATAGAGCAAAGCGGTCAAGTTTATTTTCATCCTTGACCAAGCACACACCTTTCACAACCTTTAGTTTTTGGGGAAAATCCCAACAATATGCCCGAAAATGCAATCAGGGCCCAATTATTACTGTTTTTGTTCAATAGCTTTCCCCATTTTCAAGGTAGAGCAAAGCGGTCAAGTTTATTTTCATCGCTGACCAAGCGCACAAATTTCACAACCTTTAGTTTTTGGAAAGAATCCCAACAATATGGCTGAAAATGCAATCAGGGCCCAATTATTACTGTTTTTGCTCAATAGCTTTTCCAATTTTCAAGATAGAGCAAAGCGGTCAAGTTTATTTTCATCCTTGACCAAGCACACAACTTTCACAACCTTTAGTTTTTGGAAAAAATCCCAACAATATGGCTGAAAATGCAATCAGGGCCCAATTATTACTGTTTTTGCTCAATAGCTTTCCCAATTTTTAAGATAGAGCAAAGCGGTCAAGTTTATTTTCATCCTTGACCAAGCACACACCTTTCACAACCCTTAGTTTTTGGGAAACATCCCAACAATATGGCTGAAAATGCAATCAGGGCCCAATTATTACTGTTTTTGCTCAATAGTTTTTCCAATTTTCAAAATAGAAGAAAGGGGCCAAGTATGTTTTCATCCTTGACCAAGTGCACACCTTTCACAACCTTTACTTTTTGGAAAAAATCCCAACAATATGGCTGAAAATGCAATCAGGGCCCAATTATTACTGTTTTTGCTCAATAGATTTTCCAATTTTCAAGATAGAACAAAGCGGTCAAGTTTATTTTCATCCTTGACCAAGCACACACCTTTCACAACCTTTAGTTTTTGGAAAAAATCCCAACAATATGGCCGAAAATGCAATCAGGGCCCAATTATTACTGTTTTTGTTCAATAGCTTTCCCCATTTTCAAGATAGAGCAAAGCGGTCAAGTTTATTTTCATCCTTGACCAAGCACACACCTTTCACAACCTTTAGTTTTTGGAAAAAATCCCAACAATATTTCCGAAAATGCAATCAGGGCCCAATTATTACTGTTTTTGCTCAATAGCTTTCCCAATTTTTAAGATAGAGCAAAGCGGTCAAGTTTATTTTCATCCTTGACCAAGCACACACCTTTCACAACCTTTAGTTTTTGGGAAAAATCCCAACAATATGTCCAAAAATGCAATCAGGGCCCAATTATTACTGTTTTTGCTCAATAGCTTTACCAATTTTCAAGATAGAGCAAAGCGGTCAAGTTTATTTTCATCCTTGACCAAGCACACACGTTTCACAACCTTTAGTTTTTGGAAAAAATCCCAACAATATGGCCGAAAATGCAATCAGGGCCCAATTATTACTGTTTTTGCTCAATAGCTTTCCAATTTTTAAGATAGAGCAAAGCGGTCCAAGTTTATTTTCATCCTTGACCAAGCACACACCTTTCACAACCTTTAGTTTTTGGGAAAAAATCCCAACAATATGTCCAAAAATGCAATCAGGGCCCAATTATTACTGTTTTTGCTCAATAGTTTTACCAATTTTCAAGATAGAGCAAAGCGGTCAAGTTTATTTTCATCCTTGACCAAGCACACACGTTTCACAACCCTTTAGTTTTTGGAAAAAATCCCAACAATATGGCCGAAAATGCAATCAGGGCCCAATTATTACTGTTTTTGCTCAATAGCTTTCCCCAATTTTCAAGATAGAGCAAAGCGGTCAAGTTTATTTTCATCCTTGACCAAGCACACACCTTTCACAACCTTTAGTTTTTGGGAAAAATCCCAACAATATGGCCGAAAATGCAATCAGGGCCCAATTATTACTGTTTTTGCTCAATAGCTTTCCCAATTTTTAAGATAGAGCAAAGCGGTCAAGTTTATTTTCATCCTTGACCAAGCACACACCTTTCACAACCTTTAGTTTTTGGGAAAAATCCCAACAATATGGCCGAAAATGCAATCAGGGCCCAATTATTACTGTTTTTGTTCAATAGCTTTCCCCATTTTCAAGGTAGAGCAAAGCGTCAAGTTTATTTTCATCGCTGACCAAGCGCACAAATTTCACAACCTTTAGTTTTTGGAAAGAATCCCAACAATATGTCTGAAAATGCAATCAGGCCCAATTATTACTGTTTTTGCTCAATAGCTTTTCCAATTTTCAAGATAGAGCAAAGCGGTCAAGTTTATTTTCATCCTTGACCAAGCACACACCTTTCACAACCTTTAGTTTTTGGAAAAAATCCCAACAATATGGCCGAAAATGCAATCAGGGCCCAATTATTACTGTTTTTGCTCAATAGCTTTCCCAATTTTTAAGATAGAGCAAAGCGGTCAAGTTTATTTTCATCCTTGACCAAGCACACACCTTTCACAACCTTTAGTTTTTTGGGAAAAATCCCAACAATATGTCCAAAAATGCAATCAGGGCCCAATTATTACTGTTTTTGCTCAATAGTTTTACCAATTTTCAAGATAGAGCAAAGCGGTTCAAGTTTATTTTCATCCTTGACCAAGCACACACGTTTCACAACCTTTAGTTTTTGGAAAAAATCCAACAATATGGCCGAAAATGCAATCAGGGCCCAATTATTACTGTTTTTGCTCAATAGCTTTCCCAATTTTCAAGATAGAGCAAAGCGGTCAAGTTTATTTTCATCCTTGACCAAGCACACACCTTTCACAACCTTTAGTTTTTGGGAAAAATCCCAACAATATGGCCGAAAATGCAATCAGGGCCCAATTATTACTGTTTTTGCTCAATAGCTTTCCCAATTTTTAAGATAGAGCAAAGCGGTCAAGTTTATTTTCATCCTTGACCAAGCACACACCTTTCACAACCTTTAGTTTTTGGGAAAAATCCCAACAATATGGCCGAAAATGCAATCAGGGCCCAATTATTACTGTTTTTGTTCAATAGCTTTCCCCATTTTCAAGGTAGAGCAAAGCGGTCAAGTTTATTTTCATCGCTGACCAAGCGCACAAATTTCACACCCTTTAGTTTTTGGAAAGAATCCCAACAATATGTCTGAAAATGCAATCAGGGCCCAATTATTACTGTTTTTGCTCAATAGCTTTTCCAATTTTCAAGATAGAGCAAAGCGGTCAAGTTTATTTTCATCCTTGACCAAGCACACACCTTTCACAACCTTTAGTTTTTGGAAAAAATCCCAACAATATGGCCGAAAATGCAATCAGGGCCCAATTATTACTGTTTTTGCTCAATAGCTTTCCCAATTTTTAAGATAGAGCAAAGCGGGTCAAGTTTATTTTCATCCTTGACCAAGCACACACCTTTCACAACCTTTAGTTTTTGGGAAACATCCCAACAATATGGCTGAAAATGCAATCAGGGCCCAATTATTACTGTTTTTGCTCAATAGCTTTCCCAATTTTTAAGATAGAGCAAAGCGGTCAAGTTTATTTTCATCCTTGACCAAGCACACACCTTTCACAACCTTTCAGTGTCCTCAACCCGGCAAACCCGCGTGAGCTTCGAGTCTGGGGAGGAGGGGGCGGAGACAACTCTCTCCAATATTGTGAATTTGGACTGCAGTACCCATTTTAAACGCTCGGTGTTACATATAGCTCCTTTAAAGGCCCACTCAGTAATTTTGGTTGTTATGAAAATTACTGGCATGGCAACTAAGTACCTCGGCAGATCATGGTTCTCGTATTTTTATTTATTTAGGGTAACCAGCCAAAATAGGCTACATTACGGACAAAGCCATTTCCAAGGTTTATTTGCATGGTTTATTTGGCAAAACTATTTTTCGATATACTATCTGACGAGTGAGCACGGTGAGCACCAAGTAAAAACGAGTGAATGATATGTATGTCCCCAGCCACGCCATGGTTGGTTCAGCTGGGCAATGAAAATGCAATCAAAAAGCAAAGTTGTTTTTGTCCTAACATAAGAAGAAAGAAAGCTGAATTTGTGTTTTATACGACAGCTACATACAGCAAACTAGCATGAAAATGACAACTATACTAATATTACTTAGTCACTTAAGTGTATACGCGGTAACATTAAAGGCTCTATCCTTCCTCCAGTGCAAGCTAGCCAGAGCTATGACAATATAGTTCGGTGATGACAACCGGCTAGATTATGCAAAGAGGCTTTTGTATTAGTGAAAAATGAAGCACCTGAAATCTACTCCCCAAAACTGTAGCTACTATAGGTTGTTCTTCAAATCCGTTGATTGTACATATAACCTCCTTGGATTATCACGTCCCTGACCGACGATCTATTACTTGCAGTTACCTAAGTTAGCCTATGCTAGCAACTAGGATCCTCTAGCTAGCTTGTAGCTAACGTTACCCATCTAAACTAATTAAAAACATTAAAGACACTTTCTGACACAGCAGGACGTAGGTATCTTATTGAATATCAAGTCTGAGTTGTACCACCAAGTCATCCATAATGAAAATGAACTATAGTAAAACTATAGTATGTCGACAACATGTACTATACAAATACTACAGTTTTTTCATACACACTATAGTCATACTATTGTCCTATAGGGATAAATACTAAAGAATTAGGGGGTGAAAATACTATAGTGACAAATACTATAGCATTATTATAGTGGGCAAAAAAGTACAATATTCTTAGATATTAGAAGATAACTATAGCAATACTGTAGTTCATTTTTGTTAGGGATGTCTTACCTTCTAAAGCTGCAAATGTTTCTGAAAATAGTTTCCTCTGGCTGACTGGAGCCAAGACTGTTGTGTTTTGTGTGCTTCCCGGCATCCATAGGCTTGGGGCGCAGAGTGGAAATGCATGCGTCAACCCCGGGAATTAAAAAATTAATTTCCAGAGATCGTGATATAATAAATGGTCCTCATATATCTCAAATGAAATCTACTATTATACTCGAATTTAGGAGACTCTAACATCGTTAAAAAGTATGCAAATTAAGACATGACAGCGCTTCGGATTTTGCTGGAAGTCTATGGGCGTAGACAGGGCGATGCACCATTACACGTCGCCCCCTTCAGCTTTTTTGGTGCTACTAAAAATCCCGGCTTCAGGACAGGCCCACGTTGTTGTTTCTAGTTTTCTATATAGTTCGGTGGTGATGTGTCAACTTCGGCTCTCTATGGCGGTTTCTTCCATCTTCTTCACACAGTGAAAGCAGAAAAGGGGATTTTCCGCCCCATATAGAGTTTGAAAAATAGCGGTCTCCTTGCCGTGGGTGCGCAATCTATCTTCTAGTTGGAATATTTTTGATATTAAAATAGATTGCAACCTAATGGGGGCCACCGCAGTGGCACAATGGTAAGAGTGCTCCGATGATCGGGGTTCGCGCCCCGGTCCTGCCAGATCCGAGCATGGCCGGTGCCCTGTGGGAGCGGCTGTCTCCGGGTGGGGGGAGGGGCTCGGAGAATCGCTGCACACAGAAGGTCCTGGGCGAGTTGGAATCACGGTCAGGAGCTTGAGGAGTCACGCCCTGTAAAGGACGCGGCGCCCTCCGTCCTACCACCGGCCAACAGGGTTGCACAGCGGTGGCTCCATAGCGGTTGCCACACGGGGGGGAATTGAAATAGAATAGGGGTTCAATTGGCTACTAAATTGGGAGAAAATGGGGAAAAATCAGAAACAAATTTAAAAGAAAAGATGGCAACCTAATGTTACTGGCAAATGAAATGCAGTAGTCAATGTTAAAGTAGTTAATGTTAATGTTAGTTGTGATAATGATTAAAAATTTCACAGCCAGCCCCTTAATTGTTCAGGTAACATAACATTAACCCCATTCCCCTCATATCAGCGCTCCGTTTGTTATAATGTTAACGGTTACTGCCGACTGCCTTTTTTCACCTCAGAGGGCCCAATCTTGGCGCTTAGTCTAAGCGCATGGCGCTAAGTCCATTTAGGGCGTGTCCAAGTCCACTTTTGCTATTTTAACGGCGTGTTTTTTTGGCGCTAAGCACGGCGCATGGCGCAACTGGGCTGAACCTAGTCGCTTCATTAATTATAGGTGTGTCTTGGGCGTGACATTCAATAAACCAATCAAAATGTCATATCCCATTCCCTTTAAAAGCCTGCTTATCCACCTTGGCGGATTGCTTATGATGGCGAAACAGACATGCTCGTGCGTGTTTAGTGTGATCAAGGAATAGGCTAAATGGAGTATGATCAATATTATTCGGACTAACCATTAGCCTATGAGTTCCCGGTAATTCCAGACAGGGCTGTTATTTTACAAAATATGTGCGGTTAAATTTCGTTAAAAGGACCTGCAACAGCTGAGAATAAGCTATCAATGGCTTCAGTCTCACCTTAGAAAACGCCAAATTAGCCTGCTTGTTCAGCGAATTTTGTTTGATTATGCAACGAAAGTGTCAAACATCAATTCCAAGAGGCTGTTCTCATGGAATTCTCGAAGTTCAAGCTTCATCCAAAGTTCATTAGGCTACCTGCATAGTAGGCTAATATTGATTAATAACATACATACCGTTATTTTGCCTTAATGGTGACACTAGCCTACAATAAAGCTGTCAGGTTCGCAACCCATAAGTTCACGCATATTTCCCCTTGTTTAATAATGTCCTGTTTATGGAAATGTGACCAACCTGTTTTACTCGTAGCGTAATCCTTTAAAACAATCCACTTTCCCAGGAAGACCGTGAAACGTGCGACTTGAGAACATGCAGCTCACGTGCAGAGAATGGCAGTAAAATTAATTGTGAATTAATTGTGTAACGTGCTGCAAATTTGTTTTAGTTTCTAATTAGACGCTTAGTTCTCTTTAAAATCGTTTTGTTCAGTTAAGGAATAACGGGTGAAATCAGCTGGGTTTTAAACGGTGAGAGTATGGAAACCTGGTCACTGTAATTTAAAAAAATATGAAGGACGAAGAATAGCTAAGGTTACAATTTAGTTAACATGGTGACATCTCCGTTTTTTAACCATAGGCTATCGAAAAAAAACTTATGCACAGCGAATTCGCTGTAGCCTAGGCTATTTGAAAAACAATAAATGCAATATTCACTGGACAAGGTTTTGAACTTTTTTCAGTCACAAACCATTCTATTTACTTACAGGCTGTATTCATAGATAAACAGAGCTGTATTGTAATGACATCTGAAGCGCATTTTCAGAACTTAAATGTCCGTCTATTGCCGTGCGCGAGTTTTCCATTGAATGACAATTCACGCATTAGGTGCAAAGACAATTCGCGCATTAGGCTTGATAGCTATAGGTGTTATCAGCTCCTTTTTAATGGATAGCCATTGTCCCGTACCATCGCACATCGCCTGGATGTTGATGGAGTGGGCTGAGAGCAATGTAATGTGGCATTGTTTCCCTTCGCTGAGGGAAAGGTATGTGGACCTATGGAACCTTTTATTATTATGCATTTTTGATATGGCCTACACAATAATAATATTTCACATTGTGATCTAGATATTTTAGTCATGCCTGTGCACGCCCCTGTGTGTAACAGACAGGAGGGTATGCGCGTTGTGCACACGCCTATGTAGACGCACTTATATGCGCCGTTAAAATAGCATGTAAACAACTGCGACATGACTTTAGACCAGGTTTGTGGTGGTTCTAGCGCAAGCGCTTTCTGCTGGCTCAAGATAGCAATACGCCAAAAAGAATCCTGGCCACTCCTCATCTTAAGACCAACACGCCCAGTTCACTAATGATGGCGCAAGAGTTACGCCGTCAAACATGCTAGTTTGACGGTGTAAGCGTTAGGCGCTATTATGGACCTAGCGCCGGGTGTAAGATAGCAAAGACACTTGCGTTTGCGTTAGCGCCGCTTTGCGCCGGGTGTAAGATAGGGCCCAGAAAGCGGTGATCAATCAGATTGCCACCTAGCTATAACGTTAGCTACAAGGAAAATTAAATACACTAGTCAATGTTAAAATTATATAATTTGACGTTACCTATTATTAAAATTTCACAGCCTGTCCTTGGTCCCAGAAAGCAGGCACAATATTAATATGTTAGACATGCAAATGCATTTAGCAAGCTGTCTTTAGTAACATTAGCTAGCTAAATTACGTGACGGTTAAAAACTCCACTGTCCGGTGAGCAGATTATATATTTGTAATAAGTAGGCTACTTATATTGACGCTAATAACAGGCTATTTGTATTCTAATGGCCATGTTAGTTAGCTTAACATCACACTGTAAGTTGGGTCAAGTGGCAGCTAAAAGCTAACGTTAGCTATAGGCTAGCTATGTGAATCTAAAATTAACTTTGTGTATTTTTTGAGAACTAACTTTAACCGTTAACAATTGAAGCCGCAGGACCAAAAGATAAATTTTGTGACTGAAAACAGTCATATTTATCTATCGTGACATTGTAATTACGACTACTAGGATAATATGTTAAGTTAGATAACGTTATTTACTGACTTCAGCTTGTCGTTCGTTGGGTATGAGGCGACTCGCACATGCGGTTCTGGTCCAGGACGACTCAGAGTCCAAGCTCATTATCGTCTAGCAATGCCCAGCAATGTTGCATAGCCCACAGTTCTGTTAGGCTATATCCTATCTATAAAATTTTATTTTATACTTTTATTATTTTATTTTATTATATTAATGAAATTTATGCTAAGTTTGGCTTAAAATATATTAGGCACATATAACGTGTGTGTGTGTGTGTGTGTGTGTGTGTATACATATATATACAGCTCTGCCACTCCAAAATTATCAGTTGTCTCATTATTTTGGTTCTGTAGCACTTTGAGTTTCAAAGGATACAATGACAATGAGGTTGAAGTGCAGACTGTCAGCTTTAATTTGAGGGTATTTTCCTCCATATCGGATGAACCATTTAAAAATCATAGAACCTTTTGTATATAGCCCCCCCCCCCCCCCCCCCCATTTTTGGGCATCAAAAAATATTGGACAGTTTAACATAATGTAGAATAAAGTAATCATTTTTAATATTTGGTCGCATATCCTTTGCATGCCATGACGTCCTGATGTCTGTGACCCAACAATATAAAAAGACTCTTTATATCTTATTTTCGGGTACTCCTACAAGCAATACTATAACCTCTCTGCATTTGAATGGATCTCTATGGGAATTGGGGGGTGGGACTAGATTTAGCTGTAAATTACACTGGAACAGTATGGAACACATGGTTGGCTAAATGGCTCTAAGTCATCAAGGGTCTGGCGTATCAAACAATTCTCAAACCATCACACTACTGCCAGACATACAATAGATATGGATGGATAACTTGAAGGGTTTATTCTCCTGACTTATTTTTCCATAGAGTTCAATAGGAAAATTTGACAGGAGAAACAACCTTTAAAGTGATCCATCCATATCTACTGCATATCTGGCAGCAGAGTGATGGTTTGATGCCTCAGACTCTTGATGACTTACAGCCATTTTACCAACCATGTATTCCATACTGTTCCAGCATAATTTACAGCTAAATCTAGTCCCACCCCCCCAATAATAAGATATCGAGAGTCTTTTGATGTTGATGGGTCACAGACTTCAGGAAGTAACAGCGTGCAAAGGATATGCGACCAAATATGAAATATGATACTTTAAAAATACATTAAAGCAAATGGCATGACTACTTATGCACATGAGAGATTTCAGTTTTTGATTTTTAATACATTTGCAAAAATTTCTAAAAACATGTTTTCACATTGTCATTATGGGTTATTGAGTGTAGATTGATGGGCAAAAATGGCAATTTTATCCATTTAAAATTAAATCTACAACACAATAAAGTGTGCAAAAAGTGAAGGGGGTTGAATAATTTTGAGTGCAACTGTATATATATATCTTTTTTTTATATGCTTCAATACAGATTCTCTGAAAGCAATTCCTATGACTGTATTTAAATATTTACATTATACATTTTTGTGCAAACTGTAAAACTGATCCCCTTCAAATGTAATTAACATTCAGAAATCACCTTTTCTTTCTTTTTTGGTAAATATTTTGTTTGAAAATGGAGATGTGTTTAATGTGCTGCATTACAAGCTGAGGATTTGCAATAAATGAGTTTGTTTATTTGGATTTTTTTTCCATTCTCTTTTAACATCTTGGGCCCTATCTTACACCCGGCGCTAAGCGGCGCTAACCCAAACGCAAGTGTCTTTGCTATCTTACACCCAGCGCAGGGTTCATTATAACGCCTAGCGCTCACGTCGTTTAAATACCATGTATTCTTGCGCCCGTTGCAAGTGAACTGGGCGTGTTGGTCTTAAGATGAGGAGTGGCCAGGATTATTTTTGGCGTAGTGCTATCTTGAGCCAGCAGAAAGCACTTGCGCTAGAACCACCACAAACCTGCTCTAAAGTCATCTCGCAGTTGTTTTATTTTATTTTAACGGCGCATATAAGTGCGGCTACATAGGCGTGTGCACAACGCGCGTACACCATCCTGTCTGTTACACACAGGGGCGCGCACAAGCATGACTAAAGGTTAAATGACAAGCGATGCCGTGGGGGCCCCCATAAGTAGTATATAGCATTCGGCAAATGTAAAATTTGATTGATGGGCATATTTGCATATTTATGAATATTAATGAGGTTATGAAAAAATTGATTGATGGGTATAAAAAAATAAATTTTATTTTTTTAATTATTTTTTATTTATAATGTATTATTATTTGGGGTGTTGTGGGGGGTTGTTTCAAGGGTTGATTTATTGGCATTGTGATGATGTCATTTTATTGGGGGTTGTTTGTTGTAAACGTTGGTTTTTATGGTTGGTATTTTGGGGTGTTTGGGGGAGGAAAACATGTGAAGGAATTTTTTAATTTTTTTATTAGAACAACATCGTGAAAAAAGTAAGGTGTATATATATATATATATATATATATATATACTGTATATATAAAAATATAAATGTATAGGTTAGTGGCAATAGTTTAAGCTTTGTGTTAGCAGAAGCGTTTTAAAAGAATAAAAGAATAAAATAATTCAAGAATTCAAGCAGGCTGTTAAAACGTGACAAATAGCGGTAGGCTATAGCGAGTTAGTTGTCTGAAAGAAAGCATACCATTTTTTAAATAATGTTTGTTAGAGCCGAAGGGAAAAACTCTAACAAGTTGTTGACATGTCCGTGAAATGTGTGCGAATGGCTCCGTAGAGAGAGACCGTTACCCAGTCGTAAAAACCGTGTAAAATAGCCAATCTAAAAAAAAGCAAGTTAGTGTTCTAAAAGAAGAAGACCTAGGAGGCCTCGAAAGAAAGACTAGAAAGAATAAAAAATAAAATAATAGGCTAGGCCTATGAAACATTTTACAGAATTAAAAAGCAAAAACCTAAAACGAACTCTGAATTATTCTTGTGTTCCGCGGGGGTCCGGAGATGGCCTATAGCTCGACTATAGGTTGCAGAGAGAGATCTTTCCAGACGGGCTAGAGGGCGGACAAATGGATCCACTAGCTTGGCGTAGGGAGTAGCCTATACCTAAAATGGGATACGCCCCGTAGTATCCGTCTGTTTCTTTTGAATTTGTTGTCGAAAAGCCATTGAAAAGGCATCCAAGACGCGTTTCCAAAAGCAATGTAACCGTCTATATAGGCTACCCTATAATGTTTTTTCAGTGGTCAGCTTCATGAAACAAACCTTTCGGTATTTTGCACAAGGTTGCTAATACTTAGCGTCAATATTACTGCTTAGTATAGAATGGAATGTAAAAAGATGGTTTATTCAATTTAAACAGGATTGAGATATTATATGTAGCCTATATTGTGTAAGCATAGTTAGCCTACTTTAAAGGTGTATTTAATTTTCGGAGAACTTCGGATGAATAGAACTCGCTGTGTGACGTGAAAGCACTATTGCAGAAAGCTTTGTAGGAAGCTTTGTAGAACAATTGCTTTATTGACCAGTAGCCTAGGCTACCCATCAGAACACTTTTCGGTCATGAGGTGTAATTTGGCTATTAAAAGTATAGTATTAGTATAAGCTACAAAGACAACTTAGATAGAGACATGATGCATAGGCTATAGAAAATGTCTTTGGACACGTGAAACAAGACCGTCGATCCAATTTTAGCCATGTCAACATTTAATTCCAATAAAGTCTACAGGCAAATGTTGAATATGGACATGTGTGAACCCTCAAAAATTAATAAAACTAAACTCTGCATTGTAATCAGGGGTTGTTGAGTTGTACAGGATAGTAGATATAATTTAGCAATGACAATACTTAGGCTAATAGCGGTTTAAAACGTGTTTCAAAGATGTTTATTTTTTTTAAAATTTCTTTATTTAAAACTGATTATACGCAACTATGTAGCTATAAGACATTTTAACACACATAATCCGTCCGTAATGATATAAACTTGGATACAAGGTAGTAGCCTACTATTACAGGACCCTTTTTATTTTTACACAGGCCTAGCTGAACTAGGCTACAGAAAGTTGTCAGAGCAAAGCATGTTAAGGGGAGGAACAGGAAAAATTAGGTTTTATGGCTGGGATAAGGTTCGGTCACAACGGATTGAATTGAAAGTTTTCAGTCATCCAGGTTTTCAGTCTTCCAGAACGGTGTTTTTGCTTAGGCTATTAATATTATGACGTTAGGTTAGGATTTAATTAATAATCAAATAATTATAGGCCCTAATACCTTCCATTTATATATATAGAGCCTTTCTCAACCTTCAGCGACTCAAAACGCTTTACAATGATGAAGAGGAAGCCTGCCTCTATGCACAATTATTCTCTGTAGCTGGTGGAGAGACACGTATACTATAGGTCTAGTAGATGTGATGTGTGCGTGGGACCGGAGAGAGACTGTATAGGCAATAATGGTTTGTTAATGAAGGACAATACTAATTAATAGGCTAGTGGAGGGCGATGGAAGGGTCGGTGAGGTATTTTTTTTTAAATTGACGGACGTTTACACGGGCCAATGAGAGAGCTGTAAGAGCTTATGACAAAACGGGGTTGTAAAATACTTAAGGGCTAACAACAGCTGCTGGAAGGAGGGGTAGCGAGGTGGGGGCTGGCGGGCGTGCGCGCGCTAGAGCGATGCTAGGAACAACCTTTGAGTGACAATGAGCAGCTGTATACAAAAGCGGGTGATTCAAATAAAGTTTGAATGAATTAATTAAATGCATATAGAAATATTTCAACAGGCCGCAAAATGCCCCGAACCCCACTGAAAAGACCTCCAAGACGCGTTTCCAAAAAGCAATCTAAACATCTATATCACTGGTTCAGAATCATGAAATAAATCTTTCAGTATTTTGTACAAGTTTGCTAATACATAGAGCCAATATGAGTGTTTAGTATCGAATGGAATGTAAAAAGATGGGGTATTCAATTTAAACAGGATTGAGTCGGCATATACTACCCTATATTGTGTAAGCATATTTTAAAAAGTATATTTAATTTTTCGGAGAACTAAGCATGAGTAGAATTCACGGGGAGGGGGTCTGACATCTGAATGACTCGGAACAGCTGAAATACTGGCAGTTGATTCAAAGATATTTTGAATGTAATGCATATAAAGAAAATAAACCAATATGCAAAAGGCCCCAATTTGTCGTCGAAAAGCCATTGAAAAGGCATCCAAGACGCGTTTCCAAAAGCAATGTAACCGTCTATATAGGCTACCCTATAATGTTTTTTCAGTGGTCAGCTTCATGAAACAAACCTTTCGGTATTTTGCACAAGGTTGCTAATACTTAGCGTCAATATTACTGCTTAGTATAGAATGGAATGTAAAAAGATGGTTTATTCAATTTAAACAGGATTGAGATATTATATGTAGCCTATATTGTGTAAGCATAGTTAGCCTACTTTAAAGGTGTATTTAATTTTCGGAGAACTTCGGATGAATAGAACTCGCTGTGTGACGTGAAATCACTATTGCAGAAAGCTTTGTAGGAAGCTTTGTAGAACAATTGCTTTATTGACCAGTAGCCTAGGCTACCCATCAGAACACTTTTCGGTCATGAGGTGTAATTTGGCTATTAAAAGTATAGTATTAGTATAAGCTACAAAGACAACTTAGATAGAGACATGATGCATAGGCTATAGAAAATGTCTTGGACACGTGAAACAAGACCGTTGATCCAATTTTAGCCATGTCAACATTTAATTCCAATTCCAAGTCTACAGGCAAATGTTGAATATGGACATGTGTGAACCCTCAAAAATTAATAAAACTAAACTCTGCATTGTAATCAGGGGTTGTTGAGTTGTACAGGATAGTAGATATAATTTAGCAATGACAATACTTAGGCTAATAGCGGTTTAAAACGTGTTTCAAAGATGTTTATTTATTTATTTATTTAAAACTGATTATACGCAACTATGTAGCTATAAGACATTTTAACACACATAATCCGTCCGTAATGATATAAACTTGGATACAAGGTAGTAGCCTACTATTACAGGACTCTTTTTATTTTTACACAGGCCTAGCTGAACTAGGCTACAGAAACCTGTCAGAGCAAAGCATGTTAAGGGGAGGAACAGGAAAAATTAGGTTTTATGGCTGGGATAAGGTTCGGTCACAACGGATTGAATTGAAAGTTTTCAGTCATCCAGGTGTCGGTATATCGAAGCCTTTTTATTTCATAGGTCTGGTAATGGACTGTTAATTAACTGTTTCGTAATAACTCCATTGATCTCATTCTGTGAGAGATGTTGTAAATCTAAATTAGCTACACCTCTCGTGCAGACTAGGCTATTCCTCTCGGGCAAAACCCAGAACGGTGTTTTTGCTTAGGCTATTAATATTATGACGTTAGGTTAGGATTTAATTAATAATAAAATAATTATAGGCCCTAATACCTTCCATTTATATATATAGAGCCTTTCTCAACCTTCAGCGACTCAAAACGCTTTACAATGATGAAGAGGAAGCCTGCCTCTATGCACAATTATTCTCTGTAGCTGGTGGAGAGACATGTATACTATAGGTCTAGTAGATGTGATGTGTGCGTGGGACCGGAGAGAGACTGTATAGGCAATAATGGTTTGTTAATTTTGTTAATGAAGGACAATACTAATTAATAGGCTAGTGGAGGGCGATGGAAGGGTCGGTGAGGGATAGCCTATTTTTGGGGTGAGGGGGAACGTGTTGCAATCTATTTTTATACAGTGTATGGTTGTAATTCCTAATAAGGTCTGGGAAATAGGCTACGTCGTCCCTATATCTAGGCCTATCCTACACCACACTCCAGCACAGTAGGTGCCGGTAATACCCTTTAACGTAGGATGGGCTGCGAAACCCCAGTAATCACCTTCGAAGAAGAAGAAGAAGAAGGCCTAGCTTTAGGACTAGACAAACCTAGGCTAGGCTACGCGTAAAGTAGGGCTAGCTAGCTGACTGTTTGTACAACTTTTTTCAAATAGCCTAGGCCTACTCAAATTTAATTTCTGCATTCTAAAACTTGTTTGTTGTTGTAACGTGACAGATTTCTTATTTTTACGTTTTTATTAACGTAAGTAAATTAGACAACGTCGTGTAGGCTATTAAAATCACAAGGATACAGTCTACTGGTTGTTCATGGAGAGGTTTGTGTAAAATATTTTGATTTTATTTGGTCTAAAACTTTAATTTGGAAAACCGTTTGCTACCTTGGTTTTAACTAGTCTACACGGTCACTCGGAAAGTGTCCTATGGCATAAAGTTATGTAGGCTAATGTATGGCTATGAACGTTTTTAATATTCCAGGTTCCTGTACGAAACAGGCTAAACGGGTTAATTGGATAAGGCCAACAGTGTAGCTAGGTAAAACCAAATATTTTATAGTGGTTAACAAGATACGACTTTCCCGTTTTTATTTTTTATTTGTTTATTTATTTTGTCCGTACAAGCAAAAATTTTAAATATATGGCCAGATAAGCAACTGGCGCTTTTCCACATTGGATTTTTTTGTCAGCACAAGGGGTAAGTGATCAGGCATGCACAGTAGTGTTTTCAGTTAGCGTAGCAACTAAAGTTACATAACGTAGCCTAGAGTGACGCGAATCTACCCGGGGGCTAGCCGGATTTTAAGTTGGCTTTAGTTGCATAGTCAAAATCATAACAGGGTTTTAAGCAGTAGTACTGGGTGCTGACAACCTAGGCAAACAAAATATAATAAAGATAAGGGAAACTTGATTTCATCGGTCTGGTAATGAAACATTAATGAACTGTTTTGTGATAAATCCATGGATCTCCAGTCATTCTGCGAGAGCCGGTTGTCTGTCTAAGTTACAGCCTCGAAGTTACAACGCTCACGCGGCCTATTCCTCTCTGGTAAAACCCAGGATGGGGTGTTTTTGCGTCATTCTTTTAAGACAGTAGTTTATTCTCAAGACGTTATTTGATATTTTGGTGGGGTTTTGTGGTATGTATCCTGCTAATTATCAAATGTTATATTGAAGCCTTGTGTATTGTAGGTTATATTAAATCAAATTATATCAAAGTTCAAATGAAAAAAAGATGTGCACTGTGTTTTAGTTGTTTTTTTCTTTGAAGTTTACATATTTTTGGATGCCAGCATTGAGCAGACTAAACTAGTTTAGTCAGGGGAAATACAGAGAGGACCGAAAACACCCGAAGGCTCCCGAAAAGTGAGACGAAGACCAGGGAGTGACATAAATGCAAATACGTGAAAGTAAATGTAATAAGGAAAACAAACACGAGAGTAGCTACACTAATAATAATAAACATGAGTACAGAATAATACACAAATACGATAATAATGAAAAATAATAAACAAGGAACAGAAATAACAAATACAAACAGACAAAACTCAGAATCCTAACACTGAACTTGTCCAATGTCATATTAGATAAACTTGAGGAGCTCCAAATAGATTTCAATGACTGCAGAGGTCAGTCATATGACACAGGGCCAACATGAAGGGGAAGAGGCAAGGTGTACAAGCTCGACTTCTTCAGAAAAATCCAAGAGCTGTGTACGTCCCATGTGGAGCACACACCTTGAACCTGGTGGTTGCAGATGCTGCAAAAGCATAAAAGCATCAAGGGTTGCAGTTGGGTTTTTTGGACACCTCCAAAAGTTGTTCACCTTCTTTTCAGCTGCCACACAGAGATGGGCAATTCTAAAGAGCCACGTCAATATGACTGTGAAGTCATGGAGTGACACCAGGTGGGAGAGTAGGCTGCAGAGCATACATGCGGTCACGTACCAGGCAGCCCAAGTGAGAGATGCTCTTGTGGAGGTTAGGCAGAGTTTATCTGATCCAGTTGGCAAAGTTGAGGCCCAAGCCCTTGCAGAAGAGGTAGGATCCTACCGCTTCTTGATTTGCTGTGTTGTGTGGTGTGACATCCTCACCATTGTGAACCAGGTTAACAAGCTTCTGCAGTCAGTGTCCATGCAGTTGGATGTTGCCTTGGATCTGATTGACACTGCCAAGGTGTCCCTCACACAGTACAGGGACTAAAGCAGAAGAGGCTTCGTAATACAAGAAGGCAGTTTACCTATGAAGCTGTTGATGAGCCTCTTAATGACGAAATGAGAAGTTTGTAAGTCTCATTTTTTAATGTGGTGGTGGACGTGGCTCTGAGTTCTCTGGAGGAGAGGTTTGAAACATTACAATGTGAAAAGCAGCTTTGTTGTTGGTGTTGTTCTCAACTTTAATGATGTCAAAGGAATGCCAAGAGATACATTGAAGAGGCATTGTCAGGCGGTTGAGAAGACGCTGAGCATCAATGGAGACTCCGACATCAGTGGAGTTGAAATGGCAGAGGAGATCCTGAACCTGCCAGAACTGCCACCCAAGATGACAGCTCTGAAGCTGTCATCTTTTAACTCTGAAGCTCATTTTTAATCACTAAAAAGTTAGTGATTTGTTTAGTCTCAAATATTATGTGGATACCATAATATGTGTGAATGTAAATGCATGACATTTTTACAATCTTTTCCAGGAGGGTTCAGAGATGGAAGACTCAGCAGAGTGGTGGAGCTGCTGACAGGAGATCAGATTGAGTTATCCTCACAATTGGCTCACAACTGTACTGTAGTGTTCCACATCACATACAACCTAGCAAGGCTTGGGAGATGCAGCTGTGACTACTAAGGAGGCTAGTAGACTGGGCTATGTTGCACACTGTTCATCTTTTTGCAGTAGAACTTTAGTTTTTCAATATTTTGCACTACTGCTCTAAACTATTTCTATTTATTTGTTGTTTGTATCATATCTATTTTTGTTACAACATTTTGTAATTACCCATTGTTGTTAAATTGTCATGTTTAGATGTTGCATGCTGCTGTAGAATGGGTGACCTGTAAACCATGTCCAGAATACATTTATTTGAAATTTTATGAGAACTGTCTTTATTTGTAAGCTACTGCCTTTGTGGAATGTGATTCATCCTGGGGGGGGGGGGGGGGGGGGGGGGGCACAAAAAAACTTTTTGCTTAGGGCGCCCCGGAGGCCAGACCCATTTCACTGCATTTACACCTATTGCGTGAATTGTCATTCAATGGAAGACCCAAGATGACAGCTCTGAAGCTGTCATCTTTTAACTCTGAAGCTCATTTTTAAGCTTTGCACTTCTGCAATAGACGGACATTTGAGTTATGAAAATGCGCTTCAGATGTCATTACAATATAGCTCTGTTTATCTAGGAATACAGCCTGTAAGTAAATAGAATGGTTGTGACTGAAAAAAGTTCAACACCTTGTCCAGTGAATATTGCATTTCTTGTTTTTCAAATAGCCTAGACTACAGCGGATTTGCTGTGCATAAGGTTTTTTCGATAGCCTATGGTTAAAATACGGAGATAAATGTCACCATGTTAACTGAATTGTAAAGCTTAGCTATTCTTTGTCCTTCATATTTTTTAAATTACAGTGACAATGTTTCCATACTCTCAGCTTATTAAAACCCCGCTGATTTCACCTGTTATTAAATATAAAAGATTTTAAAGAGCGTCTAATTAGAAACGAAAAAAAATTTGCAGCACGTTACACAATTAATTCACAATGAATTTTAATGTCATTATCAGCATGTGCGCTTTACAGGAGCAGGTCTGTTTCCCCTGCTGAAAATCGCACTTTTCACGGTCTTCCTGGGAAAGTGGATTTTTTTAATGCATTTCGCTACCAGTAAAACAGGTTGGTCACATTTCCATAAGCAGGACATTATAAAACAAGGGAAAATATGCGTGAACCTATGGGTTGCCAACCTGACAGCTTTATTGTATTTAGTGTCATCATTAAAGCAAAATAACGTTATTTATTTTATTAATCAAAATTAGAATGCAGGTAGCCTAGGCCTAATGAACTTCAGATGAAGCTTGAACATGAGTTCATTGCTTCATTGCATAATCAAACGAAATTTGTTAAACAAGCAGGCTAATTTGGTGTCTTCTAAGGTGAGACGGAAGCCATTGGTAGCTTATTCTCAGCTGTTGCAGGTGCTTTTAATGAAATTTAACCGCATATATTTTGTAAAATAACAGCACTGTCTGGAATTACCAGGAACTCATAATGGTTAGTCCAAATAATATTGATCATAGGCTACTATTGATCCATATAGCCTATTCCTTGATCGCACTAAACACACACGAGCATGTCTGTTTCGCCATCATAAGCAATCCGCCAAGGTGGAAAAGCAGGCTTTTAAAGGGAATTGGATATGACATTTTGATTGGTTTATTGCATGTCACGCCCAAGACACAGCTATAATTAATGAAGAGATTAGGTTCAGCCCATGGAATTCATGCTGGTCTAAGCTGGTTTTTTCAGCAGGGATACTAGCTTGCTGGCTTGCAAGCTACGAAGACCTTAGTTTTAAATAGTATTCATTCATATTCTTGAATTTCATATAAAACAAGTTGATGTGGAAAAGTTTGAAAGGAGCGCTGACACGACTTGTAGCCCATTTTGCTGACATGAATTGTAGCCCATTTTGCAGGTAAATGCTCCCCGGAATGTCAATGTTAGACAGATAGAATGAACTATGGTGATATTGTAATGTAGTCTACATTAGATAGATTAATATCAAAGGCTATGTAGCAGCTATCTTGTTGAAGTCGCCTCACAGCCTAACGTTACCACAACTGCAAATTCAGATAAATGTGAATAGTTACTAAAAATGTTTAATAGCTATCCTGTTAACTAGTGTTGTTAACAAGCCATTTGGTTAGTAACGTTAGCTACTTGCCGTTATGTTGTTTGAAGCTGTGTGAACAAAGCAGGCTTATTAACGTTAGCTAACAAGCTATATGCTATGCCGATATGCATCGTCGAGAGGAGCGTAAATCTAGGTTGAGACATGTCAATTGAATTAAATTTATCCCTAATTTAGCTAATGTTTTACCCAGATATAGCCTGCATCCTAGCCACCCAGATAGCATGCTGATATCGGACCAGATAACATGTGAAACCATTTGAAAACCATTTCATTATTACGCACAAGATAGTTTGCAAGTGAATTTCAACTGTTTGCTAGCCTATAGCTACAGCTACCGAGCTAGTTAGCTGCATGCTCCTTGCAAGCTAACCATACAGTTCAGTGGAGATGAGATTTGAGGCGAAAATGGGAATAGACCTCCTCATGCGATGCTACGGTGACGTAACTAGGATCATCACGTGACCATGTTCCAAATCTCATCGGATTGTTCTTAATCAATCAAAGTTCAATGTGCCTACTCAATACACACCAATGAGCTTTTTTTAAATCATGCCTTTCTCTTTTCTGTGCAGCCTAAGAAAAGTTTTGACCCAGGAAAAATGTAAAATGTGATTGTCTGCTTCTATTGATTAACATATTGTGAGCTTTTGGCACCTAGATTGCGCTGGGGCGACTTTGTTGAATTTCACAGCACTCCATTGGAAATACATGGCAGAGCTCATCTGTAATACTATTTCCGGGTCGTGGAAGCCATCTTCCGGTAATGCCACTTGCGGAAGAACCAAATTGAATAGAGTTGAATGGAACAACGTGACCACGTTGCCTTTCTAGTTCTTATATAGTTCTGTGGTTCTAACTGAGCATGTGCAGAAACTAACAAGACTAGGTCAACCTAGTGCATGCCGGGAGGTCTTGCCCCCGAGATGCCTAGCACAATAAGTAATGTTAGGCTATGTTAGAAAATTACATTGACACATTGTTTTGGCAAAACAAACCAAACAGTAGGGTACTGGAATGCTGTCCTTATGCGGTTACATAGTAGACAAATGATAGGCTACAATTCAGTGGCCTCCGGTCATTCTCTGACGTCCTTGAATCCCCCAATAAGGAACCATGCCATGTCAACTAGCCCAGGGGTTCCCAAACTTTTCCATGCCAAGGACCCCCAAATAGCCGTAGCCTCTGGCTGGGGCCCCCCTATTACGAAATGGCTTTAAAAAAAACAAAAAAAACATTTAAATTATACTGGCAAATATAAAAAAATCTCAATTTGAGAGCCCTTCTCAGCCAGGGTAGGACAGTCCGTTCTCACATACAGCCAGTACTCAGGGAGTGAAAGAGCATCAAATTTACATTACAAGCATTTGTTACTGTACCAATACTGTCAACTCCATTCCCTACACGCACGCACGCACACACACACAGGGCTATAAAACTGGTCTCAAAGGCTAAACGTTGCCCTGGACTCATAAAATAGGAATAATATAAAGAGAGAAGAGTGTATTTCATTTTTGCTTTCACCAGCATTTTTTTGGTTCAGTGAACTAAACATCAAGAGGTGGTAAACCCGACTTCCGAAAGTAGAAGCACTAGCTAGTATGACTAGTATGCTAGTAGCCTAAATTACTTTGCTGAGATGACATTTTATGATGATACGTATTTCTTAAGCTAAGCAACGTTCAATTCATGCATGTCAGGAGTCTGAGCTTGAAATCAGGAGGAGCAACAAGAGGATCTTGATGTAGATCTAGATCTAAAGTAGTGCAAGTGCAACATTGCACTTCAGGAAAACCAGAGCAGACAGCATCAGGAATTCCAACGAGTGACATTTCCAAATTTAGATTCAAATTTGTCTTTGAATGAAGTGCTGCAATGTAACAGAGAGGAAATCTTTGAACTCTTAGCTATTGCAAGGGACAGAAACTTTGCTTCTTTCATTCCATCTCAAATAACAAGCTGGAGAGAGTGGGCGAAACATGACAAACGTTGTCTGGACTGACTCAAAGGTGATGTCCACACTGCCCTCTTGATCCTCCAAGTCCTCCCATACATCTTCATCGTCAAGGTCTGCAATTTCTTCTTCACTGTCCTGCACATCATCTGGCTGCGGCATTTGAACTTTAAAAACGCGCTTCATATTTGCAGCGTTATGTTATTATAAAGTTAATTTTGTCACTAATAGCAAATTCATCTGTGATATCATCAAATGCTGCCGCAATATTTTCCCCTGAATGACGACCTGTGAAACGGCGACAATCTAGTAGGTAGGAGTTGAGCTCATAGGCACCTTTACTCCTGCTGCAGTGACAGTGGCAGACAGCAGCCAATAATTAAATCACACACTATGGCGTTGTTAATGGCCTGCTGTCGAGATGAGTTTGGGTTGTAGACCTGCACCCTCTGTGTGAAATAAGACACCACACTTGCCAGTGAGGTCGTCTCTGAAGTTGATCTTCGAGGTCCCGTTTTATATTTGTTGAACCTGTAAAGTAGATAAAAAATATAAAAATCAGAGTCTTATCAATTGAGCAATAAAAATTCAAGGTAAACCAAATCATAAACGGAGTGAACAAAACAATAGGAACACCGAATTAAGGATAAGAGAGCTTGTGCTGAGTAGAATGTGGGGTTATAAAATTAATATTTACAGTCCCAATATCAATTCTGCTTAACAATTTGGTTATTTTATTGATAGTTGAATGTTTTTTTTATTATTAATTAATTGCATTTCTGCAGTTTTACTTTACAGATATGATCAGCAGGTCATGGTGCATTGATTTGTCTCCATAGAAACGTAATTCTCAATAGCAGTGTTGCTGGCTGCATCTGCTCAGTCTGTCATGACAAAGCTAATGTTACCTAGCTATGGTTAGTGACTAACATATTGCACTTGGCAAGTTAATTTGCCAACTTGCCATCACTCAGTGGGTTGACATTAGATTACGGTGAACTGGACAAGATGTTGTAATGTTAACATAATGTTAGCCAGCTAAGAATAAATCAACCGAACGTGATCAGCGCTGAGCCACTGACCTGCTTAGCACTATAGCTGATATTACAACGTTAGCTAGTATAATGTGATGTTAGCTAGCTAAGAATAAATCAGCACTGAGCGGCTGACCTGCTTAGCCTAATATAGCCTAGCTGTATTATTAATAATATGGACCTAACGTTACTTCATCCGGCTGTAGGCTAACGTTAAATCAAACCCACCAAGTAACGTAACGTCAGTAGGCTACATTAGCTAGATAGCTAGAAGGCTGTACGAGTTGCTAATTTCATAAAGAAACCACACGTTAGCTAAGCTAGCTAATGCTAACGTTAGCTAGCTATGGTGACTAACACATTTGCACTCGGTATGTTAACGTTAATACAATGGCAGTGAAATAAAGAAGTAAAAACAGTGCAACAGAAGTAAAAACTAATTTTATGCACTCACCTTTGTTGATGGTTCCTTTTAATGTGGCGGTGGAAATTCAATGTGGTTCCAGATGTTTCTGTCAGGGTTTTATGGCAAAATTTGCACGTTGCTTTGTGCTTCATTTTCAAGCTACTGGAAATAAACTCTTTGTGGTTTTTGTAACCGAAATGTATGAATGCCGAAGCGGCAGACATAACATAAGCTAATAATAGCTAGTAGCAGGTTGCTAGTCTAGCTTAACAAGCATGAAATTGTGCGTTAGCTATCAATGTTATAACCAAATGATTCCTGACCGTGAGTGTGAGTGAAAGAAAAACCACAGCTCCCACCTGATTTTGAAAGATACAGGTAGTGTATGAATGGCGGAGAATATGCGTTTAGGAACGTCAAAGGCTGTGCCGAGATACAGAAAGACAGGATATTTACACATTACATGAAGAAGAAATGCATTATTATTGAAGCGCATTTTGTCATTTAAAATGAAATAATATTTAATAATAATTTTAAAAGAATTATTGGTCTCGTGTAGAAATTCGAGTCAAAAATGTTTGAGACCGAGTCAAGACCGAGTCAAATTAGGTCAGAGTCCGAGACAAGACCGATACGTGCTGCTATTGGTCTCGAGACTGGTCTCGAGTACTACAACCCTGGTGACGACTATGTAGCCTACTGACTTTATTTTGTGGCCATGCTGTGGAGGTGTGCCACAGATGAGTCAAGTTAGGGGAAGCACTGCAACGTTAGCCAGAAGTCAAGATATTGTAAACTAATTATCTAGCTAGCTATGGTGAGACTTTATAATTGCAAAAGTTTTTAGGATTTTTGACTGTTATTTTCATGTAATGTCATGGAAGTAATGATTTGGTATTTCAATACAGAAATATACTTTCATGTCAGTGGGTAACAGGGTGGCAGTCTAAGAAGACCACAAATGGTAAATGAGGTTCAAAAGATTGGTCAGCCCATGGTTTCAAACGCATCCTATGCGCCGTAGACAGCTAGCAAAAATACTGACTTTTGCCAAATAATGTTACAGCTTTGCATGAAATCAGCACCATTGACTGTCTATAGGACTCCATTATACCATTTGTAGCAGGATAGCAGCCACTCTTACTTATTTTCATGTAAGCAATCAGTGAATTGCATAGTTTACTTTTTCTTCAGGCTCCTATTGGCACACCTGCACTTGCAATCTAGCCCGTTTAGTAAAGGGTAAAAGATAACGTTAGGCAACAGAGGTGAAAGCTATGGCTTCAACGTGAGTGAAGTTGACGTTACATTTGCTAAACCAAATTTACCATCAGCTAACTTAACAGAGAAATCGCACACCTCACTGCTGATGAAAAGAATATTACACATATTGCTTACCAAACTGCTTAGCTAGCTTGATGTTGATGTAACTATATATTCGAAGTTAAACAAGTGTCCTTCATCATCCATTTTAGCTTTGCAATTACAAGTTGATGTTGATTTCTTTTGAAATATTGAATATAATATCTGCCCCAGGATTGTGTGCACCTCTACTGTGATGTTACCGATCAGCGGTGCACAATATGAAAAAAATTGCAAGGTAAACGTGCAAACACCGCGAGATCAGTATACTACCACCATTTACTCTGCCTATTTACGCCACTTCTCGCGTGACTTTCAACAAGGTAGACATCAGTCAGTCAGTTAGTTAGCGACTCTCACTAATGTAGGCCAGCCTGGCGCCCGCAAAAATACAATTATATGAGTCAACTTGCAGGTGCATAGAAATGTATCAGGTTAGTTGATATCTCCTATAGTTAATTGATAATATTACTGGAGGAGACCTTGTACCTAAGGTTAGCTTTCAATTCACACTTTTCAATTTAGCCCAACAGTGTATTAATCAGTGTTCTCACCATCTGTGGGTCTCTCTGTCCCTGCAGAAAGCTCATGGAGCTGTAGTTAGTGTACACACTGATCACAGCCTTCATGGGCCGAGTCACCTGGCTCGTCTTGAGGAAGACGTCCTTCCTCGAGAGGATCACCAGGTGGCGAAATCCAAGAGGATTAGTAGTGAAGAAATCAAGGAAAAAGAAGAGAGCAAGGAAAGGTGGGTGTGATCACAACAAACCAGGTGATGACATCTCTCTGAAGACCAAATAATTCCTGTGCCATATGGAGTGAACAGAACATCTTAACAAACAGTACAGAGGAATGAAGGGAGATCAAAATGGCGGAGGCCAGTTAAATTAGTCAGTTAAATTAGAGAAGTCAGTTGCTTACATGAAGCTTAAGGGTGACTGTATTTTCGCCATTCATCTGGAGAATATTCTTGCCAATGACTGCCAGGTATGTGCATTGTACGTTTATCTCAAACAGGCATCAAACTTGGCAAAGATACCGCAACAGGGAAGGATGAGCCAATAAAAAACATAGGCTCTCTTTCGCTACTGGCGATTTACATTCATTTTATCCACTACAATGTAGGGCTGTTATAAGATGTGTTGTAAGAGAGCTAACGGAAACAAACTGCATACATGAATTTGATTTTGTATTTTGCATTTGTATTTTGGTCATTAGTTTCTGCAGAATCTTCTGGCGCTATGTGCATTATTGTGCATTTTGTTATGTCCGCCGCCTCCCTTCCAGTCCACCTTTCCTATTGTTCCCAGTGTTTTCCCCCTTCCTTTCGTTTCTCGTCATGATTTTACGTTTCCGTGTTTGTCTTCTGTGTTGTGCAGGCTGGGCGTGATTTTCCCCACTTCCCCTCTCATTTTCTCCCAGCTAATCACTCGCCTCTCCATTCACATTCCACATGCTCCCTCAGCAGCTCACGCACTCCAGCAGACATTCTCATGCTTCAGCAGCAATGATCTAATTTTCCCCGTTTATATATTCCCCATTCTCTGTGTGTTGCGTTGCCAGTTCGTACTCTTGTCTTGCTTTGTTATGCCCTGAACTCGGCCAGTGTATTTCGTTTTGTCTTGTGATTAACTTGTTGCTGCAGTCTTGTTTCCCAGCCCGCCAGCCTGCTTGCCCTACCCGCCATTGCCAGTCACCGGTCTGTCTGCCACCTCTCTAGCCCCTCTCCAGCTCCCCCAGCATTCTTTCTAACCCCGTTCCAGACCCTCACCTAGCACTCCCTCTTGCTGTTCACGTGTCATAATAAAAGTGCTCCACGGAGCTTGTACTGAGTCTTTGTCTCCGAGTCCTGCATTTGGGTCCATCCCACTTGAAGGGATCATAATACATTTATCGCAAACAGAGACAAAACCGGACAAAGGCACCACAAAAGTGAAAGACGACACTGACAAAGCACACTCCAAAGAAGATGACAGGCAAAGGTAGGACCTCACACTGATAGTTTCTGAGGCAGGGTGGTGGTCTCTCTAATACAGGCCTTAGTTACAATCAAGGTGTCCGTTAGTGTAAAGGCATCAGTTACTTTTATGGTCAGTTACAAATTGCTTGTTTCAAACTTAAAATATCATATATTTTACATGAGTATATTTCACTCACTGGCCCCACCCACAAATCCAACCTTTCACCTCCCACTGGCCCCACCTACAAACCCGACCTCTAACCTCCCATTGGCCCCACCCATAAACCAATTTTCTCACCTCCCAATGGCCCCATCTACAAACCCACCCCTCACTGGCCCCATCTACAAACCCTGCCTCTCACCTCCATTAGAGCTGTTCTGTGTAGAACCATGGAGAGAGCTGAAGGATGTCAGCCAATCACACAGCAGTCTCCCATTTAGAAACCAGCCATGTTCTGAGAGACTAATCAGAACTCCACTTGCCAAGCAAGAGACTGCATCCATCCATCTTTCTCTCTCTCTCGCTGTCTCCTGCAGATGCAGCTGCCGCTGATATGACCCAGGAGTCTCTTCAAATGCTGACCTCCTGCTTACAGTACTTTCCTGTCAATAGTATTAGTTAGTTTTAGTGTGTATCTCTTTTCCAAGCCCAAAAATATACATATTATGGCATAACTGTGACTTCTGTGGTGCTTAACCCTTCCTTAATACCCAGTCACGACCCACCACACCACACAGTACCACTTTTATACAGTGTTTAATGAACTACCCTTAATAGATGTAACTGGCCAAAACTGAGCTCTACATCCCAGCCACATGTGCTCCTTATTTTTATTTATTTTTTATTTTCCAAGGTGGCTCATTTGTTCCATAAAACGTGATCAAACTAGCTTTTCTTGTACATCATGATTGAGCAGCTATTAAACTAGCCTAATCCCTTACAATGTCTCACAAGTTGTGAAGGCATCTTATCGGTCACTGGCTTTGTATCATTTTTAATTTCCTCAAATGCTGGTATTGAGTCCTGACTATGCCAGTGCCAACTGTAGTCACCGGCCCAGCAGTACAGTGCATAGTTACCCTCAGTGTCACCTAGTGAGTAAGGGGTTTCAGCTGGAAAGAGTGAGGTCTGACTGCACCGCTGTACATGAAGGGTACTCCTCCAGACCAATGACTGCACAGCCCAACTGGAGGACTGGGGAGTGAGAAGAAGAGGCAGCTTGGATGCACATTGGAAGAGAATTTTGTAAGTCAGTGCTGTCTCAAATTTATGCAGGGTTTGCCAATGATGAAACGGGCCGAAACATACAACTGTACATTCTAAATTGGGAATAAAACAGTGGGGCAAATTTATTATTATTATTTTATTTATTTTGCTTTAATCACAGTCCAGAGGATTTGTATTGGTGAATAGCTGGCATGAAACCTCCCTAATCTAGGAAAGATGGGTGGTACAGTCAGAATCGAACAGGGGTTAGATCCCTGCTATGGCCCTTTCTCAGCTACCATCCCTTCTCTATCTGTTACCCTCCCTGTCTGAATGAAGCAAAATAGACATATTCTATTGAGAAATATAATTTTAATAGTCCGGGTAATTTTTTGTCCCACCTATGCATTAATACTTAGGAGCCTATGTATATATAGTAATCCCCCACGGTGGTTGTTTGGGACCTATGTTCAATATTTCCAAAGACTTGCCACTTGTATTACACAAGGCAGGCATTGCCGATGACTATACACTGTATGTGGCATCAGGAAATACATCAAAACTAAATGCCGTCCTACAAAAAGAGTTGGTACTGGTTTCTGAATGGGTGTTTGAAAACAAACTGCCATTACATATGTCCAAAACCAAAGGTACGGTAGTTGGCTCCAAGTTTGCTTTAAGGACAGAACCAAAGCTGACCCTCTCTATGACGGTTGTAGCAATATACGGGTTAAAGAATCCAAGCTGCTAGGTATCACACTGAATGGATCACTTTCCTGGACCAGTCATATCAATAAAATGGCGACTAAGATGGTCAGAGGTATATTTATCATTAGAAGTTTGCTCATACTTCCTCACAGATGAAACAACTAATCAAGTTATACAAGCTCTGGTTCTCTCATCTTGCCTACTGTCCTGCAATTTGGTCCAGTGCAGCAGTGCAGTGGCTCAGTAAAATACAGCTTGTTCAAAGTAGAGCTGCACATCTTGCTCTCCATTCCTCTATGAGAAACAGTGTGGAAAGGATGCCTGCTAGTCTCTCATGGATGAGGGTTGAAGAGAGATCAGCACGTAGCATGGTCCTATATTTTAGAGCCATCTGTGTCCTTAAGAAACCAGCATATCTGTATAAGCAAATTACACACACCAGTAAAAGACACACACATGCTACGAGACATGCACTCATGGGACGATTTACATTACCAGTATCAAATACAAATGCATTACAGAAAACAATAATGTATAGAGCCATGTCCAAATGGAATAGACTGCCATGGTCTATAGCCCAGACCACTAGCAAGGCCAGTTTGAAAAATAAATGAATAACAGCTATCCTTGAAAAATAACTTATTATAGGGCAATAAACCATATTAAAATAATTGTGATTACACAGTATAGTTGGTCCTGTTGACTCATATAACTGACGGATTGATTGTATAGGCCTACTACTAGTAGGGTTTTTTTCGTTGTCTATGTGTTGTTATGGAACCCGTTTTATGTTTACATGTCAAAAATGTATGTTTTTTGGGCCAATGATGGACCTAAGGAAGAATTGCCGGTGCTTCGGTAACAATTAATCAACTTATGTACAGTACCATCAGTTATCACCATGAAGAAAGCAGTTTTTTGTTTGGTCTGCAATAATAAAAAGTGTTGCATGGTAACAATGTAATGCAATTTATCTTAATTAGAGCTGAAATCGTTGCGCTGTAATGGCGACATGTAGTCCAGCTGTCTCTCGTGTTCGTGTTTGTTAATTTGAATGTATTTTGTTGTGTCGGGCTTTTGTCTTTTGTTTTTTTCATGCGCTGTGTCTATTGTGGGAGGGGGAAGCGGGCTGGAGATTGTTCAGGGCACTCATGCAGCTCGTTTTGATAATATTGACAAATTGTATATTCGGAATTATTTTGTTTGTGGTTGTCACCATGGAGACGCATTCACAACATATGCTCGGGAATGTCCGTTGTATCTGCAGCCACAAAGTTACCATCGTTCTTCACCGGAGTTGAAGATGTCAGGAATCGGAACTGATTTAGGACTGCAGGCAATCTTCGAAAGGCCACCAGGGAAGAGAAAGGAGAAGATAATGTGGGGGAGGAGTGAGGCGACGACTGGGAAGGCTGACGCAGTTCGGTGCTCCGTTTTGACAGTGGACAGACCGCAACACTGCGTGCAGCCTATGGAGGAAAGTCATAATGACAATGTAATGACACTGGACATCTCAGGACAGCGGAGGCTATTTTTAATCATGGCTATATTCCACTTTAATTCACTTAATTAGTTTGATTAATGCAATGATTATATTGAATGTCTTTGTTTGTATAATGGAGTGAATTGGTTTGGAGGACCAGATGCGACAGAAGGGTTTTCAGACAAGTGACTCCGGAGAGACACCAATAAAACAGAGCGGAGGAGGGAGAGGGAAAAAAGGAAAACAGAAAGGCTCCAGCTCCCAGTACGGGGGAGTGAGAAAGGGGAAAAAAAGGGGAGAAACGGAAAACAACCCAACGAATCGGGTGAACTGACAAATAAGTCAGTGAGAGAAAATACTTAGAAAAAACAAAACCTCTGCTCTCAAGATAAGAGAGGAATCTAAAGAGGCGACAAAAAAAACAATAAGGAAAACAAACCGACGAATCGGGGGAACTGACAAAAAGTCGGCAAGAGAAAATACTTAGAAAAAACAAAACCTCTGCTCTAAAATAAGAGAGGAATCTAAAGAGGCGACAAAACAAACAATAAGGGAAACAACCCGGAAGTATCGGGCGAAACGCTCGTAGGCAAGAGCCAGAAATAGAACAACAGAAAACACTGTAGTTCGCACTAAAAGCGAGAAGACGTAGTAAGCTTTCTAAACGTACTGCTATCAAGACCCACGTTGTTAGGAAAGCAGAAACAAAGCGTTTGATAGGGAGTACTGGTCCTATACCTTACCGGCTTGAATATTAAGCAAAATAACATGGAAGCGCAGATACCGGAAGACGCAAAGTATAAATAGCTTGCCATAAGCTATCGTTAGCTTGCTAGCTAAATGTTAAAATGACCTGACGCAAGCTATCGTTAGCTTGCTAGCTAGCTAACCCAGCATTGCTAAGCAATGGTAACGTTCATGACAGGGGGAGTATGGCGATTGCATATGGGAGGGAGTGGAATAGCTAAATTAATATCTAAATTCATAAGGTTATACAGGTATGGAGCAATTGATTTGAGATACTTAACCTTGTCTCCCCCTTCTGGTCCCGCCCCTCCGATTAAGAGCAGTAAGAACCCTATAGAACCTACTTTGGTAGTGACCTCCAGGACTCAACCTGTCCCTCTGATTGGTCCTGAACAAATGTTAATTCCCTGTCCAAACGACACAATAATTTAAAAAATCGGCACCTGGAGAGGCATTAGATAAAGGAAAAGCACCTATTGCAACTACATTTTCCTGCAGAAAAAAATGTATTGAGTATTTTGACAACATTGCTGCCATTGACTTCCATGGTGAAGGCGTATACTGGAGCCAACCGCACTGGCGCTAGTGAGCAACGGCACAATGGCCGCTCCCAGCCCAACCAGGAGGTGAGCTTCAAAATGAAAGCCCGGTTTTGGCCCGTTGTTAAGAATGCAATACTATTGTGTCATGTGCATGGCCGGATTTAGACCTCCATGGGCTCCTGGGTGTCCAAGCTCAAAAGCCCCCCCCCCCACCTATTGCTAGGCTACAACTATGATCTCTCTTTCTCTTTAAAAGACACATACACAGAAATATGGGTGCAATAAAGCATAAGCATCAGTGGCGGCTGGTGACTCAAAAAATTGGGGAGGACAGGAGGAAAACCAACCCACGGCGTCATGTTATTTTACACTAGTTGGCTACTTATCTCTACTTTCTTATGTTCAAGTTATGTTATGTTCTTATGTTCAAATGTAGCAATAATCCAACTAGCAACCTAATAATAACCTAATATCATATTACAATACAAAGGATGAATATAAAAAATGGGCCAGGTGAACGAGAGGGAAAGACACATCTAATCACTAACAATACAACGTTAATCACATCCTTAGCTTTGGCTATCCGTAACGGACGTCAGCTGTTATAGCTACTGTTTGCGTTAGCTCTAGCTATCTAAAAACGGACACAATAAATTAAACTTTAAAAGAAGGAAAGAAAATCACTGTTCTCTAACAAACATGTTATTCCCGCAATTTGTTAGTGGGAAGCCAAGTCCAGAGTCTGTGCAACTACTGCTGCTGATAGTGGAGCACTGGAGCTGTGCAGTTACATGCCGACCACCTCCAACTAAATTTGGTAAGCTAAAAACATGAGTAATGCAATAACGTAATGGCCACTAAATAGACAAAGTATTGGACCATTTAATAGATTTGTGAAATAATATCAAACTCTAGCTTGAGGCATTTAATTTGAAACAGTACATTTAATCTCACCTCAAATGTGACTTGACAGCATTTTTATTTAGTACAAAAGGAATGTCCACTTCCTTGGCGTGAAATCAATACTGTGCTGTTGTAACTAGTTAGGCATTTTAAAGCCAAAGCGAGCGCATCTAATGTTAGCTGGCTAGTTACTACTTAGCTACTGTGCTGAAACTGGACTTATTTGGACGTTTGGTTAGCTTACTAATATAAAAGACCATGGGCCCTATCTTAGACCCGGTGCAAAGCGGCGCTAACCCAAACGCAAGTGTCTTTGCTATCTTACACCCGGCGCTAGGTTCATAATAACGCCTAGCGCTCACGTCCTTTAACTAGCATGTATTCTTGCGCCCGTTGCAAGTGAACTGGGCATGTTGGTCTTAAGATGAGGAGTGGCCAGGATTCTTTTTGGCGTATTGCTATCTTGAGCCAGCAGAAAGCGCTTGCGCTAGAACCACCACAAACCTGGTCTAAAGTCATGTCGCAGTTGTTTACATGTTATTTTAACGGCGCATATAAGTGCGTCTACATAGGCGTGTGCACAACGTGTGTACCCTCCTGTCTGTTACACACAGGGGCTTGCACAAGCATGACTAAAATATCTAGATCACAATGTGAAATATTATTATTGTGTAGGCTATATCAAAAATGCATAATAATAAAAGGTTCCATAGGTCCACATACCTTTCCCTCAGCGAATGGAAACGATGCCACATTACATTGCTCTCAGCCCACTCCATCAACATCCAGGCGATGTGCGATGGTACGGGACAATGGGCTATCCATTAAAAAGGAGCTGATAGCACCTATATCAAGCCTAATGCGCGAATTGTCATTTGCACCTAATGCGTGAATTGTCATTCAATGGAAAACTCGCGCACTGCAATCGACGGACATTTGAGTTCTGAAAATGCGCTTCAGATGTCATTACAATACAGCTCTGTTTATCTAGGAATACAGCCTGTAAGTAAAGAGAATGGTTTGTGACTGAAAAAAGTTCAAAACCTTGTCCAGTGAATATTGCTTTTATTGTTTTTCAAATAGCCTAGGCTACAGCGGACTCGCTGTGCATAAAGTTTTTCGATAGCCTATGGTTAAAAAACGGAGATAAATGTCATCATGTTAACTGAATTATAACCTTAGCTCATATTTTTTTAATTACAGTGACAAGGTTTCCATACCCTCAGCTTATTAAAACCCCGCTGATTTCACCTGTTATTCCATAACTGAACAAAAGATTTTAAAGAGAACTAAGTGTCTAATTAGAAACTAAATTTGCAGCACGTTACACAATTAATTTACAATGAATTTTAATTCCATTACCTGCATGTGCGCTTTACAGGAGCAGGTCTGTTTCCCCTGCTGTAAATCACACTTTTCATGGTCTTCCTGGGAAAGTGGATCGTTTTTAAAGAATTACGCTACCAGTAAAACAGGTTGGTCACATTTCCATAAGCAGGACATTATAAAACAAGGGAAAATATGCTGAACCTATGGGTTGCCAACCTGACAGATTTATTGTATTTAGTGTCATCATTAAGGCAAAATAACGTTATTTATGTTATTAATCAAAATTAGAATGCAGGTAGCCTAATGAACTTCGGATGAAGCTTGAACATGAGTTCATTGCATAATCAAACAAAATTTGTTAAACAAGCAGGCTAATTTGGCGTTTTCTAAGGTGAGACGGAAGCAATTGGTCACTTATTCTCAGCTGTTGCAGGTGCTTTTAACGAAATTTAACCACATATATTTTGTAAACAGCACTGTCAGAAATTACTGGGAACTCATAATGGTTAGGCCGAATAATATTTATCATAGGCTACTATTGATCCATATAGCCTATTCCTTGATCGCACTAAACACGCACGAGCATGTCTGTTTCGCCATTATAAGCAATCCACCAAGGTGGAAAAGCAGGCTTTTAAAGGGAATGGGATATGACATTTTGATTGGTTTATTGCATGTCACGCCTAAGACACACCTATAATTAATGAAGAGACTAGGTTCAGCCCAGTTGCACCTTGCGCCGTGCTTAGCGCCCAAAAAACACGCCGTTAAAATAGCAAAAGTGGACTTGGACACGCCCTAAATGGACTTAGCGCCATGCGCTTAGACCAAGTGCCAAGATCACCAAGATAGGGCCCCCATATGTTAGTATTTGCAGATCTATTTTTAAAACATGAACGTTCGCTGAATAACATCAACGTTAGCAGACTCCATCTCGTAAACAAACCGATGATAATAACGTGTTCATGAATGAGATATGGTTTGCTATTTGATGCCTAGCCAAGCCAGCTAGTCCCTCTGCTGATGTCTGTTATGCTAGTTTTCCACTGGCACTGGGGTACTAGCTAGCTTGCAAAAGAGACAGCACACTGTGATGGAAATAATGCTACCTAGCATCATAAAATCTACTTTGAATCATTTCAGCTAGCATTTAAACTACACTACAAATATGAAATTGAAGATCAATTTTTCCAAAAGTTGTTAAAGTTATCATTTTTCCAAAAGGGCAGTAGCCTACTTTCATGGTTGAGAATGCTATGTTTGCTTTGATGGACACAGAAAGCTTGGTGGACATAGCAACAGTTGCTAAGGGGCTTAGCGGGGCTTAGCAAAGGGTCAATTGAAGATGAAATTTGGAAAATATCATTGGACCAACGCGATGTCAATATTGTATTCTTTTTGTTGATTGGTTAGGGAGGACGTCCTCCGTTGGAGCATCATTTTATGTGTTTTGGCCAATAACAGATTAGCATGAAAAAAAATGAAGTACATCAAATTGATATGAGATCCCGTCCTAAGGAGGACAGCAGGAACCCTCATTGGTACTCAGCTGCCACCTGCTCTTGAGGGATCGCATCAGGTTGCTGAACTGGTATCCATCCATCACTGCAACAAAAAAAAGACGATGTATACACACAGTATAATGTGCTGTAATTAGTTCATGTGTTACAATATCTCTTTGGGGCTGGAGACTGGACTGAAAAAAAAGCAGCAATGCTTTGATACTTTAGACTAATTGGCATAATGTCCATGGATGATCAAGACATATTCTGAATGACCAGGCCTAAATCATCAGCGACGAAGGCTCAAATAAATATACAGTGAGCACCATAATTCATTGGACAGTGACACATTTTTTGTTATTTTGGTTCTGTACTCTAGCACTTTGAGTTTGAAATGATACAATGAGGTTGAAGTGTGTCAGCTTTAATTTGAGGGTATTTTCATCCATATTGGATGAACCGTTTAGAAATTATAGAACCTTTTGTACATAGTCCCCCCATTTTGGGCATCAAAAAATATTGGACAATTTAACATAATGTAGTGTCGGGTAAGTGAGGATTAGGTAAAATGTGTATTTTCTGAATCCAATCCAGCGGTTCCAACAGTCAATGCCCTTGTTAAAACGTTCAGCACTCTGAATACTGAACACAAGCGATATTGCGTGCTAGAACCCCTCACTTAACATTCAAAATAAGCTTTGCGTGATTTAATTTAATTATTATTATTAAAAATGACAATCATCAATTAAATCGCCAAATTCTTTGATAGGTAAGTCGAACAGTAACCTGGTGGATCAACCAACAAGCCAAAACAAAGTAAATCAGGTCTTGAGATTAAATAATTTTATTAAAAAGTCAATTAGAATAATGACTGGAAATAATACATTCACAAAGGAATGTAGGCTGACTACTTATAATTCACAAAAGGAAGACATTAAACCAGACATTAATTGAATATACCAGAAAAGAGAGAGATAAGCCAAAAATTGCCAATATTATTTACCCTCCAGCTGAACAGGAACAAAAGGAAACGCACGAGGAACCAAAAAGAATGACTTCTTCACCAAACAAACTCCAAACAGACTAAATTATTTTTCTGCGGTGCAACTATAAAACACCTTGACAGGGAGGGGATCCAAGCCCTGATTGGGTTAAGGTGTGGGGGAGGGGGGGGAGAGGGGTCATTTATGACAAAGACTGGCTTATCTTTGATGTTGGTGGGGGTTAATGTGTGAGAGCAACAGAGATAGAGAGAAAGGGGGGGGGGGTACTTGACTTATATATATCTAAATATTAGATATCCTACATCCCTCTCTTGTAAGAATAGGTGCATGCACCTGCTAAAAACCTATTCTTACATCACCAAATAGGAATCACATTACACATTTGGACATTGAAGATGCTGTTACCTGCTAATAACAAAAACAACTGTCCAAATGGTTCACCAACCATTTTTAAAACATTTAGTCCATGCCCAGTTTAATAGTCCCTTTGTGATCTGCTGGCCAGCAGATATATGGAGACACTGACGTATGTCCCACGATGATCCAGTGTGGTGCGGAGTCATATCTCTATTAGACACTCTTTTGTGTCGCTGCTGTTATGACACCCTGGTTCAGTCTCTTCCTTCTCTAGTGTCCGGGTATCTAGACTGGCAAGGGACAGTCTACCCTGGACTTTGGGTAACATGCAGTGCTTTTTCCCATTAATGTTGCAATTGCGTGAGTGAAATGCAACCTACTCCACAGTGTCTCTACCAGTTCTGCACGGCAGTGCGGGGGCTCTGTCTCCTGTGACAGGAAGCTGGACGATCCACAGGTGGCAAAGTGCAGTCAGGACCTCTCTTCTGACGGGCGGGGAAGCGCCTCTTTCCTTGTCGGAATCCATTTTGGCTCCTTTAGCCTGGATCCAATTGGGTGGACTGCTGATGGCAGTTGCTTAGGCTAGCTTCCCACGGCAGGGTGTGGGACCAGTTACACTTGTTTCTGTGGGTGTCCTTTAGGGAATGGCAGGAGAAGACTGTGGGAGTTGAGGGCTTAGACATTATCACTCACAGCAACATGTGAAGAGCGGAACAATTAATGATAGCACTGTATGTTATGACCGCTGTCAGTCCATGCAGGGGAACCTTACAGACAGGGTTACCATCCACGGGATTGCCAGTCTAAATAATCACATGAATAGGGCAGACTTGTCCAGAAGTGTCCAGGAACAGTATTTGGCGGGGCACCTACACTCTATAAAAGGGACTTAAACACAACATGGGCATGGTATTAGGTTAAAAGGTGGTGGTAGGGATGGGGGGGGGGGGGGGGGGGGGGGGGGGGGGGCAGAGAGAGGCCGAGCGAGAGAGAGAGAGAGAGAGAAAGAGCAAAAGACATTAGGCAACATCCCGTCAGTAGAATAAAGTATTTTTTATATTTGGTCACATATCCTTTGCATGCCATGACTTCCTGATGTCTGTGACCCAACAATATCAAAAGACTCTTGATATCTTATTTTCTGGTACTCTTACAAGCGATACTATAACTTCTCTGCATTTGAATGGATCTCTATGGGAATTGGGGGGTGGGACTAGATTTAGCTGTAAATTATGCTGGAACAGTATGGAATACATGGTTGGCGAAATGGCTGTAAGTCATCAATGGTCTGAGGTATCGAACAAGCCTCAAACCATCACTCTGCTGCCAGATATGCAGCAGATATGGATGGATCACTTTAAGGGTTGTTTCTCCTGACAAATTTTCCTATTGAACTCTACGGAAAAATAAGTCAGGAGAAGAAACCCTTCAAGTTATCCATCCATATCTACTGCATATCTGGCAGCAGAGTGATGGTTTAAGGATTGTTTGATACATCAGCCCCTTGATTACTTAGAGCGTTCCATACTGTTCCAGTGTAATTTACAGATAAATCTAGTCCCACCCCCCAGTTCCCATAGATATCCATTCAAATGCAGAGGTTATAGTATCGCTTGTAGGAGTACCAGAAAATAAGATATCTCTTCTTTAATGTACTAAAAATAAATGTATGCCTACTAGTTCTGCAATACTTCTAGTAGTATTTAGGTATACTTACAAGAAAGTGTACCGTATTGCAAGTTTATTATGAGCTGTATTTTAGTGTACTTTGAAAAAGTGTACTAAATTGGAAATACTTATTATGGTCATTTGTTGTACTTACAAAAAGTGTACTTTTTTCAAGTAATAAAATAGCACACTATTAATAAGCTTTATTAAAGTGTACTTTAATTTCACTTAATTAAAAGTGTATTTCAGTACACTTCCAAAAAGTGCACTTTCTAGTACATTTCAAGTTGTACTGTAATCTAGGGGCTGAGCTCCAGGTATCAAACCACGCCCCAGCAATTTCCTTTACCTCTAGCCTACAGCTCATTCTACTCTGGACATCACGGCTGCTGCTCTGTTCCACTCTCTACCTCTCACTCTTACACACACACAGAACAACAAATTGAGGAAGTGGGTTTGCCATTAAATGTGACGGTCAGGGCTAGGAATAGATTTGTGTTTGCTTCACAGAAGCAGTTCTGACCCCCTCTCAGTAATTGTTTATACTGAGAGTTTTATTGTGACACTCTGTCTTTTATTTTGATTACTTCCTGTCTAAAAGGGAAGTACATCATATGAAGGAGTAACTATTCTGATAACATTTGGGAGAGGAGAAGGACAGGCCATAATTAAAAGAAAGGGGCTAGATATTTAGCACAAAAAATGGGATATACTGTAGTATAGGAAGGGAAGAAGATATTCTAACATTAAAAAATCAGTAGTAGTTAAAGAGATACTGCAGAGGCTTTTCTAAGGCCTTTTTTACCGCTTCAATTTGAACTGGAACTCGTGAGTGGGTGTGGTCATATGACGATGGTGCCACGTAGTCATATTATGAATATTCATACGGTCAAAGAGTGAAAGGGTGTGTCGATATAAGTCGTAATATTAACGTTAGCAGTAATACAAAGCAATTCACATTTGAACTTGAACAAACTAGTTAGCAGTAAGGGTCTCAGTCTCAAAGAGGAAAAAAAAAACGTTGGTCTCTGCTTTTATACCACGTGCCCAGCCGAGACCACCCTTAGGATCACCTCAACTCCACCCATTTTTATGTTAAGGATCTTGTGAAGTCACGAATCCCCGGAAACTAGCGTATTGGTAAGCCTACACAAAAACTCAGATAAAACAATTTTGACTAAACATGAGATTTTCGGACATAAACAGTTGTGTATGATCATAATCTAACCCAAAACATCGGTTTTCAACGGGAAAAGTCGGTTTTTGACGGCAGTATCACTTTAAGAACTTTTATGTAAAGTGTAGGAAAGAAGAGTTCTGACAAGACTCAGAGGAGGCCACACTCATTTAAATAGCACTCTATGATAGGGAAAAGTAATAATGAGGAATGTGAAATCTGTAAAGTAAATGAAAACGTTGAACGTGTTATTGTACCGTTCAAAATATACTGTAGATAGGGAAAGTTTATGCAATAGGGTAAGACAGGCTGGACAGGGTGGGATCTTGGAGGGAATTTGGGCACAGGGGGGGGAGTGGGAGGATGTTAGAAGGGCAGTTTTTTTTGTTTTATTAAGAATTCAGGGCTAGCTAATAAAATTTAGTGAAAGGTTTTAACATGTAAGGTTTACAGTCCGGTACAGTAGGTGGCGGTATGCTCCTTAAAGGGGAGATGGAGCACTTGGTAAAGTGGCTCTGGTTCGTTAGCTTTTTTCCTATTAAATTAGATTGCGTTCAAATCTCAAACCGACCCGTATTTGCTGGAAAAAGAAGTCAAAATTAGCTTTTTTTCCACTAGGGCGCAGCCATCTTGGACCAACTGCGGTCGTGACGTCACTAGGTCTCTTCTGCTCAATGTATTCATATGGGAAAATAGCTGAATTTCAGTGAGCTCAACGATGTATCGTGAGGAAAAAATAAAACAAAAAAAACGCACAGACGGTCTTTTTGTATTGTCCCAAGATGCTCAAATGAGTATTACCAAACAAAACTTAATTTAAAACTTAATTTCCACAAACTGCTTCTGACCATACTGTAATGCTGTGGCCAGCCGGCAAAAAAAAAGTTATTCTATTCTATTCTATCAAATGCACTAGGCTACTTAGAATTTTAGGAATTCTAACATGAATGCTCCACTCTCGACTTTTTTGCCTCAGCTAGCACACCCGTAAAATAAAGTCCACCTTTAGTGCCCATGTTGAGAAACTGCCGAAGAAGGGAAAGTAAGTTATGGAACAAATGGTGTTTGACAGAGAATGCAAGCTTTGCGAAATTATTATCTGTATTTGTGACAATTGTAACCATGTCAATGTGCAATGTATAAGCATGTATAATCAGGTACTGTATATAGTACTGTAAGCAAGGGAAAACAGCGAATGCTCATTTGTACAATGTTTTAAAAAAATATTATTGTTTCTATACATGAACATGATTTTCTTAGCGTGTATAAACAGTGCATTTTATGCATTTTACAGTCTGTGGCTGTGGCGAGAGGAGGGTCGTAAGTGCTTTGGGCTATTGATAACACCCTCCTATTTTATGGCACTGTAGTGTAACTAGAGAAGCTGAGGTTTTCACAAGCGGCTACCCAATAAAAAAATACTGCATCAAAATTTACGGGGTTTTCTTAAAGCTGTAGTTTATAACTTCAGACAAACATGAATACTGTAATTGAGACGGATACGTCTCAACCACTAGGGGCAATCGGCTGCGGGCACGCCAGAGGGAGAAGACTGGTCGTGGTGCCCCTCCTGTCCAGTACTCTTGTACCAACCCGGTCGCTTCGGGTCATACATCTGGGTTGGCACACCCATCCATTCCAGTGGCTTCGGCTGAGGAACCCATGCAGCTGGGCAGAGCACGCCTATCTCCTGAGGAGTGGCAACCACAAATTCAAGCAAGTGCCTGCCTCTACCACGTTCTACTCTCTTGTCCCTCTCGCCCAAAAGGGGCAGCTCACCAGTAAGATTGGGTGTCCTGGTGAGCCATATTTCTTCTCTGTCTGCTGCCCAGTTCCGATTTCAATTGGACACCACACTCATTTGGCACCAACAGTCTCTACCTCTGTCCGCCCTGGTGGATTCCGGGGCAGACAAAAAATTTTCTGGATGCAACCCTGGTCAGTCAAGCAGGAATCGCCACACTGCCTCTCTGTTCCCATCAATGCTCACTGGCTGGATGGCAGACTCACCCACATCACGGAACCCCTTCATCTGATCCTGTCTGGCAACCACCGTGAAACTATCCAGTTTCACATTATCACCTCTCCTCAGTCACCCATGGTCTTAGGTCAACCGTGGCTGCAACGCCACAATTCCCACTTGAATTGGTCCACTAACCAGGTCCAAAGTTGGAGCCCATACTGCCACTCTACCTGCTTGCAGTCTGCACACGCACCTTCAGAGGGTGCTACCACTCCATCTAAACCCCAACTTTCTAACCTATCTTCCGTTACATCAGTTTATCATGACCTGTCTGAAGTATTCAATCAACATCTCGCTCTGTCATTGCCTCCCCATAGGCCGTATGATTGCTACATAGATCTGCTCCCAGGGGCCTCACTGCCATCCAGCCGCCTGTACAACCTTTCCCGACCTGAAAGGACAGCCATGGAGACCTACATCCACGACTCACTCGCGGCAGGTATTATTCGTCCATCCTCATCCCCAGTCAGGGCCCAGTTTCTTCTTTGTGGCGAAGAAGGAAGGGACCTTAGGTCCATGTATAGATTACAGTGGCCTAAACACTATTACCATTAAGAACAAATACCCCCTGCCACTACTCTGTTTTTGAACCTCTCCGGGAAGCCACTGTCTTTTCTAAACTGGACCTCAGGAACGCCTACCATCTGGTCTGTATCTGAGAAGGGGATGAATGGAAGACAGCGTTTAAAACCCCACTGGGACACTATGAGTACCTGGTGGTTCCGTTCGGCCTCCTTCAAACAACTACAGTGGTTCCTGGGCTTCGCCAACTTCTATAGGCGATTCATCCTGGGTTACTGCCAGGTAGCCGCTCCCCTCACTAACCTCAACTCATCCTCTATTAGTTTCTCCTGGACTCCGGAAGCTGACGCCGCCTTCACCAACCTCAAGACCCCGGTTCACCTCTGCACCTGTCCTCACCCACCCTGACCCTGGCCACCAATTCATCATAGAGGTGGATGCCTCCGATTCTGGGGTCCTGTCCAAGCGCTCGTCGGAGGATCAAAAACACCATCCTTGTGCCTTCTCCCACCGGGTGTCCCCCGCCGAGTGCAAGTACGATGTCGGCAATCGTGAGCTGTTGGCGGTCAAGCTCGCTTTGGAGGAGTGGAGGCATTAGCTGGAGGGGGTGGAGCAACCTTTCATAGTCTGGACCGATCACAAGAACCTCGCTTATGTAGGGAATATTCATTTAATTAATATACGAGGCACCAAAAATATAGCGACCAGGTACGAGTCTGATAGCAGTGAGCAAGATGATCAGTAACATGATCCCTCAATCATCAGAGTCCGTACGCGGGGCACCAAAAATGTAGGGGACATACCTCTATTTATACACGGGGCGTCACTTATGTACTGCGATACGCCACTACCATCCTTATACAACTGGTGGCATGGTTTTGTATTATAAATCAGTCTCATAAAATTTATATATTATTCTCAAAAGAGAATATACTAACTAAAAATGGGTAACTTGAATTAATAATTAAATTAATTACCAATAAAATTACACATTAATAATTGTCTTAGCAAAATCACAATATCATGTACTCAGTTGATACCGAATTAATATAAATGATCCAGCTAGAAGGTGAAGGCATTTTGGGGAATCCCTGCGATTAGCATTGGATGATTCAGTTCAACACAAGAGCAACATTAATACAGGCAATCTTGGATAAATGTAATAGTTTATTGAACACAAAGTACCAAACAGAGCAAGGCACGATTCACTACTATAATGTACAACAAACTATGTGTGTGTGTGTGTGTGTGTGTGTGTGTGTCGCGTTGGGCGTGTGTGGAATTTCCATGTTCTCCTACGTGTGGGGGTTGCCACGGACACGTGTTCAATGAGAACAAAGAAACTAAGCTGGAGGGAGGTTTGAAACTAGCTTTTGCTGGAGCTAGCTAATAATGGCGGCGCATGAACCATACCACACACATAAGGGATAGCCGTAAGCTTAAATGCGTGTGCGTTGAGATCAGCGTGCAGTGTTAGGATTACGGCTGGTTAGTGTTTAAAGATAGATCGCATGCAAGATATGCTCTGTGCGTGGATGCATTAAACCTAACGCAGCGCGGTGGATGGCATAAAACCATCCAAAGTAAAACGGTAACACAAAACTTTTACAGAACACATTAACCTTTCATTAGCAGTTACATACATCCAGTCATAAACATGTTTCTTTTGCTAACTAATATGCTATTGCCCATGTTACAGCCTTACTTGAATTAAAGTCCGTTAAATAGGTTCCTCCGTTGGATCGCACAACACTCACAGTGAAAAGGGGAAATCTGGTCGCCCTGATTCTGTTGTGGCGAGTTCGCAGGGGTTGTGGAAGATAGGGGAAACGTCCGCCTCATCTTGGGTCCCTGGAACAGCTTTCTTTCGTCGTTCTTACGGGATAATGGAACCGGTCGCATTATCTCTCCCGAACTATGCAGCGCTATCCTACTGCAGACCGCTTGCCTCTTTGGGGACTCACTGGCGGTGCTCTGCTACAGGATCAGTGGCTGCATGGTCCGCTTGCTGGTTCTTCTTGACCACCGGGTGCTCGCGTTGCCTCCTTGCGCCTCGTCTCCGGTCCCTCCGTGGCCGATAGCCGGGGGTAGATGAGCCCGCCTCGCTCGGTTGGGTCGGCGCCACGGGCTGCCGATGCTTCCTGTAGAGCGAGGGCTCGGACCCCGGGCGTGCTCCAGGCCTCACGGGCCCAGAGACGAGACACGTTCAGCGGACAACTGGCCCGGAAGAAAACTGTGGGAAGAACTGGGATGAACTGGCTGTGTTGCCCCTACATATAAACTTTATTGCCAGTCGCGCATTCCGCTGTGCAGGATCACGTTACAGTGCGGAAATCACAACTGGTACAACACGTCCTACGTCACTTCCAACGTGGAGGAGGAGCCTCCTGTGGACTGTATGGACTTGTAGTTCTTATTGTCCCTACACTTACATTCAGTCAGCTAAACGTTTAAATTCCCGTCAGGCTCATTAGGCACTCTAATGAGAGTTGGCAGATTTCACTTTTCCATCACTTACAGACCTGGTTCCCGTAACACCAAGCCCGACACCCTGTCCCGCCTACACTCCCCTGACCCTAAGGGCTTCCATTAGCCTAACCTCTGGCTATCACCCCCAAACCAATGGTCTGACTGAGAGGGCCAATCAAGACCTGGGAGCAGCCCTGCATTGTGTGACCCGCCCGGAACCCCTCTTTCTGGAGAAAACTGCTACCCTGGGTGGAGTACTCCCACAACTCCTTGACCAGCTCTGCCACTGGGTTGTTCCCATTTCAGTGTTCCCTGGTGTAGGGAACATGCCTCTATATTCCTACATGTGGAGTATTACTCATGCAAGGTGTTTACATATACATTTAGCAGTGATGGTGATAGACAATTAAAACATGTTCGTCTTACCAGTCTTCACCTGGGCACCATAAATGTAGAGAATATCCTTGACGGGGCGCCATAAATGTAAGGAATATGCCTTATATATATATATATATATATATATATATATATATATAAACTCTTACATGGGATGCCAGAAATATAGGCAATAACTAAGGAATAATGAGGTTTACCCTTATTATTCTTAAGTTAGGTTAAAATTAAATCAGTCTCATTTGATTATTATGGATTATAATTACTACTACTTCAATTTACCATCAAAGCACTAATAACTAATAATTCATAAGCGTTGAAGGTATTACGTTCTAATGATTAGGTTTGACTCAGTTCTCGTGTTCATACGACATCAAAACAGACACCAGGTTTAACAAAAATAGATTTATTAAACAAGGAAAAAAACATGAATATTACGCTCTACTAAATGGACATATTGTGTGGTGTGCGTATTGTAGCATTTGTGTGTGTATGCACATATGTGTGTGTATGTGTCGGTGTGTAGGCCTATGCCACGTGTGCGTTCAGGGAACAAAGTAATCACGTGGAGCAAGCTACTGTGTCGCAGCACGATGGTGATTATTGATCTCAAATCTGACGTTACTATAAATAAGTTCACGCACTTCGGTCAGGAAATAACGTATTTATCATCTACAGTAAGCTAAAATGAGATCATATCACACGAATGTTAGTACGTGTTAGGATAGAGGGACAAACCAGTGAGGCCTGCTCGGGTTAGTTAGTTGCACCACATTAGCAATGAAAGGTAGGCCAGCCGGCTAGCTTGCTAACCAGCGCAACACGTTTATACAGCTCCTATCGTACAAAATCGAGATGCAATCCGATAAACAGTTCAGATTACCGATAAACAGTTCAGACTGAAATCCTAAGCTATGCCTGGGATGTTTGATCAGTCTTACTGAAGTCCGCGGTAAATTGATTATAGCTGGCTTGTCCGTGATGTGGATGGTAAGGGCGTCTCCTGGTAGGGATGCGGGTCGTCTGGTCGTCTTTGGTCCGTGGCTGGAACACACCTCGGTCGGAGTTGCGTTTTTTCAGTTCTATGGTTAGATGCCGTAGGCAAGCTAACCCGTTTGCGTCGCTCTCCGCGGCCTTTGATGCTGTTGCCGTTGTATTGCTGGTGCAATGGAGATCCACCTTAGAAATTGCAGTGCTGCCTCTTGTGCAGTTGTGTGCAGCACGACCGCGGAAGAGAAGAAAAAAAAAGTGAATAGGGGCAGAGAGACTGGAATTCTTCAGTCTTCTCTGCTTTATGGTTTTATGACCCTTACTCGTATTTCCGAGCTACAGGATTGGTTACGGAAATCACGCTGGGGTCCATTTTGAACATGTGGCTTGTGTTACCTGTGGAATGAATGGAAATGTAGTCCATTGTCCCTACACTGGGGTACCAGCCACCTCTGTTCCCATCCCAGGAAGAGGAGGTTTCCTTTCCCTCTGTGCAGACGGACCTTCAACGCTGTAAGAAGGTCTGGAATGACACCCCGCTCTGCACCGCCCGCACCCAGATCGTGGCGGACCGCCACCGTACCACTGCCCCCCAATACACGTGAGGACAGCAGGTCTGGCTCTCCACCTCCACCATCCCCCCTCCAAAGCACCTCCAAAAAAATTACAACCCCGGTTCATAGGTCCATACCCCATCGAATCAGTCATCAACCCTTCTGCTGTCAAACTCAGACTCCCTCCAGCCCTGAAGATCGATCCCACATTCCACGTCTCCCAGAACAAGCCTGTCTCCTCCAGTCTGCTCTGCCCTCCAGCCGATCCCCCTCTGCCCCCCCCGGATTATGGACGATGCCCTTGCCTACACTGTCCGCTGCATTATGGACATCCGCCGCAAGGGGCGCAGGTTCCAGTATTTGGTGGACTGGGAGGGTTACGGGCCCGAGGAAAGGAGCTGGATTTCCCGCCAGCTCATCCTCGACCCCTCCCTCATCAGGGATTTCCACCGCGCTCACCCTGAGAAGATCAAGCCCGGTGGGTCGCCAGGAGGCACCCGTTGAGGGGGGGGGGGGGGTATTGTTACATCTGCCAGCTCCCTCTAGTTCACCTTCCTTTCGTTTCATCTGTATTCCCATTCCTTGCGTTTCATGTCATGTTTTTCAGTTCACCCTGTTTGTCTCATGTTTTGCGTTTTCGTTTGCAGGCTTGGCGTGGCTCCCCGTCTTTTCCTGGTTTCTCCCTTTTTCGCCCCAGCCTATCGTTTCCCTTGCGCTCGCACATTTCACACTCCTTTTAGTTAATCACTTAGTCCCTTCACTTGGTTTTGACACTATTTAGTTTCCATTCACGCATTACCTGTTGCCAGTTTGTTTTCTCTGCACCGTTTGAGATTACCCCCGACCATTTCCTGTTTTGATTCTGCTAGTTAACCTGTTTGTTCTTATTTTTATTTAGCCCATCCAGCCTGTCTCCTGCCCGTCCCAGCCAGCCCTGACCTATCACCTGCCCCGCTTTACTTTGCCCAACCCTGTATCCTGCATTCCTTTTTATTTTTGCCCTATTCCACTTACTTGCTTGCTTGCTTAAATAAATTATCTCCTGAGTGGAGTTTACTGAATCTCTGAGTCTTGCGTTTGGGTCCAGTCCAGTACACTTCCAAAACAAGGAGACACCTATAAATATGCGACAGGAGACATCTATTACAATGGGCTAATAAATGGATACAGAGGCACAAGTTGCGATATATAACATTACATTACAGTCATTTAGCAGACGCTTTTATCCAAAGCGACATACAATAAGTGCATACAGAAACGTCATCAAAGTCACTACAGAACAGACAAGACAAAGCACATCCTTCCCATAATGTAGCAGCTATCCCTAGTAATGAACGTTGAATGTAGTTCACAGTAAGCTGTGGGTAAATCAGCTATGCTACACTTCTATTCTAAATACTATTATAAACTATAACAAACAGACAGGAAAACACAGGGAACTAGTACCATGAGGTCCTATGTTAGAATATCAGTCAAGGTGGAGTCTGAAGAGGTGTGTCTTCAGGCCACGACGGAACACAGGCAGGGTTAGAGAACGTAGGGGAATGGGAAGTTCGTTTCACCACTGAGGAGCTAGGTTGGAAAAGCTCTGCAGTCGGGAGGAGCGAGAGCTGTTGACACAGAGGGGGGGGGGGGGGGGGGGGGTGTGAGTCGCCCTGCTGTAGAAGAGCGAAGTGGTCGAGCAGGAACATAGTTCTGGATTAAGTCCTGCAGGTAGGTGGGGCCTGTCCTATTGGCTGCAGTGTAGGCCAGGGTCAGAACTTTGAACCTGATCCTGGCTGCAACTGGCAGCCAGTGGAGTGACCTCAGCAGGGGGGTTACATGGGACATATAACCACAAGAAAAATAAAAGTTTAATTTACGAGGTACACAACGCCGTATGACAGCATATACGACAATAAGGAAGAGGAGAACATTTTGGAATGACATCACATAGCCTACAAAATTCATTTATGAACAGCCTAGAGGATGTAAAGAAAATATAGTGTGATTTTAGAAAATCTTTCCTACAACATAATCCGGGAAAATGACACAGGTGGTGGTCCAACTAAAGAAAGACCGATAGAACAAAAGGAAGGTATGCAAAATGAGCAAGTCGTGGGAGTGGGAGGAATAGACATGGGTGAACTTGTGACGGAAGAAGACCACAGAGCGTCGGAAGGTAACTGTATTCACAATTCATTATACTGTAAGCCCTACCGAACACATGTAGGCACAACAATTGTTTAAATTCAGAACTGCGTTTTTATACTAACTGCTAGCTGACGACTTCAATAGAAGTCTTGTGTCCTTTCAATAAAACAAATATAATGTCATATTAGCCTACATCTGTAAGTGAGAAGTGATTAGTAGAACAAGTGTGAAACATGTTTTAAATCCTGTCCGCTTTCGAGTGCTATGCATTAGAGGATACTTTCGTCCTACAGCCCAACACCCTTCTCATGCATCCTGAACTATATCAGCGCAGACAAATTACGCCTTTCAGGAGATCTAAAAATTCTCACGCAAAGGGGAGCGTCACTATTAATGCCTGCTTTAGTAAATGAGGAATACTTAATTGGCCTAATTTACACAATCACCACCCTGTTTTAGCACTTTCGCTCCAGGTATACATATGCATGAACAAACTTAACGATGCATCAAAAGGAAAGTCGCGTAACGATCCCCCTGGAAATTACATCCTAATAGCCGTTGTGACCGTTTAGTAAATCTAATGTAGTTGTGACTTTTATTCAACTGCTTTTGCTTCAGAAAAGCAGTCGCAATCCTTTAGTAGATCTGGTTTATTAGCTGACTTTGAGATGTATTTTAATATACCTATTGACATTTTGTTGAAATTATATTTGGTGGGTGTGTAGTGGATACATCCCTCTGTGATATGTTGTGGTTATTTGAAGTTTTTAATATCCCTTGTCCTATTACGATCCCTTCAACTGGGATGGACCCAAATGCAGGACTTGGAGACAGACTCAGTAACAAGCTCCGTGGAGCACTTTTATTGTGATAGTGAACAGCAGGGGGGAACGCTAGGTGAGGGTCAGGAACGGGGTTGGGCTACTAGGGGTGGACAGAATGCTGAGGGAGCTGGAGAGGGGCTTGAGAGGTGGCAGACAGACCGGTGACAACTGGAAGCGGGAGTAGAGGCAGGCAATGGCGGGTAGGGCAAGCAGGCTGGCGGGTTGGGAAACAAGACTGAAAGAATTAACAAGTTAAACACTAGACAAAACGAGATACACGGGCCGAGTTCAGGGCATAACAAAGCGAGACAAGAGTTTGAACTGGCAACGAAACACACAGCGAAGGGGGAATATACATGTATAAGCGTGGTAATAAGATAATTGCTGCCGAAGCATGAGAATGACTGCTGAAGTGTGTGAGCTGCTGAGGGAGCATGTGGAATGTGAACAGAGAGGCGAGTGATGGGCTGGGAAAAAATGAGAGGGGAAGTGGGGAAATGAGGAGGAAAACCACGCCCATTAATGAATGTTTTAGACTGAGTGTCACACTATCATCTAATTTATTCACAACACCTGCAAAGTTTATCTCAGTTTGATTCAGTATGGGGAAGACTGCAGACTTGACAATTGGCCAGAAGACCATCATTGATACCCTCCAGAAGATGGGTAAGCCACAAAAGGTCATCGCTAAGGAGGCTGGCTGTTCACAGAGTGCAGTGTCCAAGCATATCAATAGAAAGTTTAGTGGAAGGGAAAAATGTGGCAGGAGAAGGTGCACAAGCAAAAGAGATGACCGTAGGCTTCAGCGGATTGTCAAGCAAAGACGATTCCAAAATTTGGCGGAGATGCAGAGGGAGTGGACTGAGGCTGGAGTCAGTGCTTCAAAAACCACCACGTACAGACGTATCCGGGACATGGGCTACAACTGTCGGGTTCCTCGAGTCAAGCCACTCCACTCATTCTCTGAAATAACTGAAGTAAATGCTGATTTTCGACACACTATTCTAATTTCTTGAAATACTGTTTTGGGGGTTTTCTGGAGCTGTAAGCCAAAATTATGAAAAATGAAACAAATAAAGGCTAGAAATATTTCACTTTGTGTGTAATGAATCTATAATCTATGAAAGTTTGAATGGAATAGAATGATATTCTAATTTTTTGGAAAGGATCTGTATATACGTATATATATATATATATATATATATATATATATATATATATATACCGATCAGCCACAACAGGTGAAGTGAATAACATTGATTATCTTGTTGTTATTTTGGTTCTGTACTCTAGCACTTTGAAAGGATACAATCACAATGAGGGAAAAGGAACCTACAGACGGGCATAACCTCTCTCAGTCTTCATTGTGTGACAAATTGTTTTTATGAATTGTTGGAATAAATAAAATCATTTTACCTTTTACTTCAGTCTGGTGTACTGTTTGGAGAGTGGTGGATCATGCAAAACCTGGTCAGGATTCGGGCATGGGATTTGGCCAAATTTTTCTGTAGTCGGCAGGATCCACCTGTCATGGTTTTGAACCCTGTTTCCCGATGCGGTCGTTTTCCTCAGTGGCCACGCGAGGGCGCTGCCCTTTTGGTAGATGCTTGCTCCGCCCTGCTGAGTTGGCGGAGCTTCTTTTAAGCGTTTACACCTGTGCGTAGTTACCTGAGAGACATATAAGCCTACCGTTTCCTTCGTTCGGGGCTTCGACGTTAATTGTTCATCGTTTGTTCATTGTTTTGTACTGTGGTGTTTTTGTTGGCTGTGAGTTCTCGTACCATTTTGGCTACTCGCCTATTTTTAACGCCTCTTAGTTGAGGCAGGGCTTATTTCTTGCTGGCTTGGTGGTTGGTTATCTCGTAGAAGTTTGAGACCGTAAATCTCTGCTCTATTTTGCCTTTTTTTGTGCTTTTTCTCCGTGTATGGAGTTTTGGGCGATTCTGTTCGGAACAGTAGTTCTGTTCGCCCTTCGGCACATGTCTTCCCATAGGGAGATCAGGCGTTTCGCTTCTACTTAGTTCTTAGCTCGTAGAAGTATAGAGTAGTAGTTTCTCTGGTCCATTTTCGCCTGTTATTTGGTTTTCTTACTGAGAGACCTGGCGTTTTAGCTTCTACTCATTTCCGGGTTACGGTGAGCCAGTTGGTAGCTTCGGTACGTTTGTTCCCTGTGTTGTCTCCTTCTCGTGGACTACGTTCCTCCTTGTTGTGACTCAGGGTTTTTGTTTATATTTAGAGGCTGTCGAGCTATTTTTGCGTTAGTCTTTTTGGATAGTAAAGTTATGGGACGACAGTGCTCCGTCGGCTCACCTGTAAAATGTTTCTCTCTCCTGGGAGATCGGGTGTTTACCTCTTTGTTTTCTGCTTCAGACTGCGAACTAATTAAATAGCCATGGAACGTTAAATCTCTGTTCCTGTTCGCCTCGTTACATTTCCCCTTACTGAGAGGCAGGGCTTGTATTTGTGTTAGTGCTTGTGTTAGTCAGATAGCCGACAGTTTCGGTGCAGCTGTCCTTTCGTCTTTTGTGCTATTTCTCCGTGTATGGAGATTTGGGCGATTTTGTTCGGAACTGTGTTTCTGTTCGCCCTTCGGTGCAATTCGTCTCTTAGGGAGACCGGGCGATGTTTTGGACATGTTTGCATTTGACTGCGAGCCTATTAATCTCGCCATGGAACGTTAAATCTCTGTTCCTGTGCGCCTCATTATTTTCCTTATCATAGAGAGACAGGGCGTGTATTTTCAATGAATCTCGCTTTGGTCTAGCCGGTAAATGTCTGGTACTGCCTGTCCTGTTCGTTCCTTTCGGTGCCTTTCTCCTTTCATTGAGTTTGACGATTTTGTTCGGAACTGCTGTTCTGTTTCGTCTTTTGGGTGCATGTCTTCCTATATGGAAGATTGGGCGATGTTGTGGTCACGTTTGAGTGTGACCGCGAGTCTGAGAGTAGCCTGGAAACATTGGATCTGTTCCTTTCGCCTCCTCATACTATCATATTATTTTGCAGTGTTTGTTTGTGTTTTATGTTTGTCTTTACGCTACTCGCCCGTTATTATGTGTCTCGTTACCGAGACAGGGCGCGTATTATTTCTGGCTGTTCAGTATCCTGTCCTTGCGCTCTACTTGGCGTGTGACAGTGAGCCGGTTAGTAGCGTTTGTAGTGGTGTTCGTTGTCTTGTCTCCTCCCTTATCTGCGGGTATCCCGCCTTAGTGGCCTAAGGGCTTAATGAATCCCCTTGCTGCGTTTGGCTCCTCCCATCTCACACGTCACGCCCCATTACACCACCAATATATTCTCTCCAGCAGTATACTAAGTAGTATGTAATGACAGGGTGCAGCAGTCCCTCAGAGGTTGATGCAGCGGCGCCTGGGAGATCAAGTAAACAAGTCGCTCCTAATTTACTTGGATGACATTATTGTTTATTCCCCAGACTTCCAGGCTCAGGCATCTGGAGGCGGTGTTTCATGGCTAACCCAACATGGATTAAAGCTGCAGTGCCAGAAGTGTCAGTTTCTACGGCGGGAGGTTAAATACGTGGGACATGTGATCGGGCCCATGGGAGTCGCGCCACAGTCCTGGAGTGGCCACGGCCAGAGATGATGCATCAGGTGTGGGCTTTCCTGGGCTTTGCTGGGTACTATTGGAGATTTATCCCTGCTTTCACCCGGATTGCATCTCCCATATAACAGCTGCTCGTCGGGACAGCGGCTTGGGGGAGCCGGTGACCTGGACGGAGGAGTGCCAGCAGGCATTCCACACCTTGAAGAAGGCCCTGCTGACTGTGCCGATTTTGGCGTTTGCGGACTTGAACCTTCCATTTTGGTTATGTACTGATGCCAAACTGGAGGGCCTAGGAGCGGTGCTGGCCCAGGTGCAGGACGGGAGGGAGAGGGTGATTGCCTAAGCCAGCCAGAGCATGCATCCCCCCAAGCGGAACGATTAGAACTACAGCTCCTTCAAACTCTAGCTATTGGCCCTTAAGTGGGCTGTCACCGAGAAGTTCCGGAACTACCTGTGGGGTGCCCAGGTCACCGTGTTCACGAACAACAATCCCCTGGTGCACCTGATAACGGAACAGCTGGGTGCGACGGAACAGCATTGGGTAGCCCAGCTAGCGAACTACTAACTTACCCTTAAGTACAGTTGAAGTCGGAAGTTTACATACACTTAGGTTGAAGTCATGAAAGCACATTTTTAACCACTCCACAGATTTCATGTTAGCAAACTATAGTGTTGGAAAGTCAGTTAGGACATCTACTTTGTGCAGGACATAAGTAATTTTTCCAACAATTGTTTACAGACAGATTATTTCACTTTTAATTCACTATATCACTCCAGTGGGTCAGAAGTTTACATACACTAAGTTGACTGTGCCTTTAAACAGCTTGAAGAAAATTATGTCATGGCTTTAGAAACTTCTGATAGGCTAATTGACATATTTGAGTGAATTGGAGGTGTACCTGTGGATGTATTTTAAGGCCTACCTTCAAACTCAGTGTCTCTTTGCTTGACATCATGGAAAAATCTAAATAAAAAAACTAAAGTCATGTTCCTAACTGACCTAAGACAGGGAATGTTTACTAGGATTTAATGTCAGGTTTAAATGGATTTGGCTAAGGTGTATGTAAACTTTCAACTTCAACTGTATCGCCCCGGCTGCACTAAAACAAATGCTGATGTGCTTTCCAGGTTGCCGGGGCAGGACGGAACAGCAGATTGTGGACCGGTGTGCCTGGTGCAGGGAGAAGGCCCCACGGTGGACTCGGACTGGAAGGAGCTGCAGAGGGGGGATTACCAGCTTCGGGCCCTGGCTGAGCAGGTCCGGTTGGGGGAGCCCCCCCCCAGACAAGAGGAGAGAAGATGGGCCCCACCCGAAGAATGTAATGGAGGGAGTGGGAGCAGCTCCAATTAAAAGGGGGGGTCCTGTACCAAAGAACCCGCATGCCGGACTGGGGTGGAGAGGCGTGGTAGGTCTTGGTGCCCCCTGGGAAGCGGGAATAGCTGTGGCAGCGGTACATTACATTACAATCATTTGCAGGCGCTTTTATCCAAAGTGACGTACAATAAATAAGTGGCCTTGCGCCACCAGGGACTGGGGAAGATCAAAGCAACTCTCAGATGGCGGTTCTTTTGGCCCGGGATGGGGGCGAACGTCCGTGGGTGGTCCCAAAGGTGTGAACACTGTGCAGTCGCCAAGGCAGGACCGGAGGTACGGGCCCCCCTCATCCCCCTCTCCGCCTCTTATTCATTGGAGGTGGTGGCTATGGACTATCTCTCGCTTGGGCGCCCGGGATATCGGTACCCCTACCTCCTGGTCATAACCGACCTCTTCTCTTGGTATGGCTGGGCGGTACCAGTGAAGGACCAGTCAGCTGAGACCACCGTACGGGCTCTCTGGGGAGCCATGGTCCAACACTGGGGGTGTCCCGAGCGTGTCCTTTCAGATCGGGGGAGAGCGTTTGAGTCCTCCTTGGTCACGGTGTGTGCCAAGATATGCACGACGCCGTACCATCCACAGGGCAACGGGGCTTGTGAACAATTTAACTGTTGTCTCTCTTAGGGTCCCTGAGGGAGGAGGAACAGCCCCGCTGGCCCGAACGGTTACCGGAGCTGCTGCTGGCTTACAACAACTCGGTAAATGGCAACACGGGTCTCACCCCTCACTACGTCCTGACGGGGAGGCATACCCAGCTACCGGTGGATATAGGGGGCCGGGGTGTCCATGGTGCCATGGTGGAGGAACATTGGGACCTGGAGGGGTGGGTAAGACACCAGTTCCCTCAACGCTCTACCCGTGAGACGAGGGGGTGGTCTCCCTCAGCGAGGAGGGAATGTGTGTGTTCCTGCAGTAGTAGATGAGATAATTGCGGAACAGGATTGACTGATTGGATAATTGAATGATTGAATGAGTGGACGGTACTTGTGGGGTAATTGCGTGATTGCAATGGGAACGCAAGGGGCTGGGTTCCCTGAGGGAATATAATGAGCGCACCTTGGCTGCAACAGGAGAATTGATGGAAGGAAAGCGAGAAAGGATGGGTTGCCTCTGAGCTCCTGAGTGTGTGGCGGTGTTTTCTTTTCGTTTGGTTTGGTTCGCTTTACTTTTTGTGCAACTGCGAGTATTGCGGGGCTGGGCGGCTGGCTGCCCCCAAGGTGGGCTATTGAGGGTGTGATTACAAGTGTGTGTGTGCCCATTTGCCAGTAGCCTAAAAGTTATATTGAGCACAGTGTGTCTACGAGTGGTGTGAGTGACAGTGTGGTGTAGGCACGCTTACCTGCGGGAGTGGTTAGGCTTTGTCTGGCAGGCTTGAGAGAGAGGTGGGAGGGAAAAGGAACCCACAGACGGGCATAGCCTCTGTCAGTCTTCATTGTATGACAAATAGTTTTTATGAATTGTTGGAATAAATAAAAATCATTTTACCTTTTACTTCTGTCCGGTGTACTGTTTGGAGAGTGGTGGATCGTGCAAAACCTGGTCAGGATTCGGGCACGGGATTAGCCCGTTTTAAACCGTGACAAATCTATTAGTTTTCAGACTGTTTTTCCATTCAAAAATAATTAGCAGTGAAGATTTCAACTATTACTTTTCTCTGAAGCAGCTTCAATAGGGGTTGTGATTAGCCTTTGTAATGACTTATTTGTGCATTGTAGGAAACTTTAAGAGAAGCTACAAATATACGTAGAACACTTTTGAACTATTTTTAGACTTCCATTAGACATCTAACATAGACATCTATTAAACATCTTTTATACATCTGAATTGTCACTGGAAAAATTGGTTGAAATTAGGTCTAAATGTGAACATCTAATAGATATCTACAAATATACGTTGAAAAAACTCTCACTTTTGAACTATTTTCAGACGTCTATTAGGCATCTACCATAGACATCTATTTAACATCTTTTAGTCCAGAAAATGCTAAATGGGATAGACGTGCCATATCACACATTTTATTTAACAATTTTTGTACGTGATTCGTTTGTAAGAGAAACACTGTGTTGATTAATGTGGATCTATTTCACTATAAGTCATTGCTTTGACAAGCGAAATCCGGTCTACACATAGACACAATTTAGGCACGTATAATGAAAAACATAGACGTGCCATAGAACACATTAATGTTGCAGAGGCGGTCATGAAGTATGACACCAAGGCCACAGAGAAAGATATTAACATGGCAAAGTCTGGAGGGGCGTGGGGGGAGAAGTTATGAGAAGCACTAGTTTGTGTCCCATGTTTCAATTCTTCTGAAATGTGCTATATTTGTATGCACATATGTTAACGGGCTGTATGGGCCTTAATGTGTCCTCAATTGTTTACAATATTTGTTCACTTGCTCAAGGCTGTCAGTCCTCCATCTTTTTTTAATTCTTTATATTTTATATGTTTATATACACTACTCACAAAAAGTTAGGGATATTTGGCTTTCGGGTGAAATTTATGGAAAATGTAAGTTCACGCTACAGTGATATTATACGTATCATGAAAGTAGGGCATTTAAGTAGAAGCATGCAATGGTGATTTCCTCATCTCAAACAATTTATTGAAACAAAAGCCAACAACAGTGGTGGGTATACCACAACAAAAATGTCAATGTCTCACTAACTTGTCATGTGCCCTTGAGCATCAATTACAGCTTGACAACGACGTCTCATGCTGTTCACAAGTCGACTTATTGTCTGCTGAGGCATGGCATCCCACTCTTCTTGAAGGGCGGCCCTCAGGTCATTGAGGTTCTGGGGTACAGAGTTACGAGCCTCTACACGGTGAGTCAGCTGATCCCATAGGTTTTCTATGGGATTCAGGTCTGGAGAAAGTGCAGGCCACTCCATTTGAGGTACCCCAGTCTCCAGCAGCCTTTCCCTAATGATGCGACCTCGATGAGCTGGAGCATTGTCGTCCATGAAGATGAAATTAGGCCTGTGTTGTTCATGCAGGGGCACAATGACTGGATTAATGATGTTATTCAGGTAGTATGGGCTTGTCACTGTACCATTCACAAAGTGTAGGGCAGTTCTGTATTGACTAGACACACCTGCCCACACTGTAACACCGCCACCACCAAAGGGTCGTCTGGTGACAACAGTGGCTGATGCATAGCGCTCTCCTTGACATCTCCAACATCATTGGCAGCCATCATTTCTGCTCAACGTGAATCGACTTTCATCAGAGAACAGCACTGAGGCCCACTGGTCCCTCGTCCAGCGTAAATGCTCCCTGGCCCATGCAAGACGATGACGCCTGTGCCTGGTGGTGTGGTCAGGTACCCTTGCAGGTCGTCTAGCATGCAGACCACGCTGATGTAAACGGTTTCGAATGGTCTGACGTGACACTTGGGTGCCTCTCACCTCCCTTAAATGTGCCTGGAGTTGAGTGGCATTCATCATCCGGTTCCGCAGGGCACTGTTCACAATGAAGCGGTCATCAGTGTGGGATGTGGCCAAAGGACGTCCACTTCTATGCCTTTCTGTGACTCTTCCAGTCTCTCTGTATCTCTGTTGCAACCTGCTGATGACACTCTGTGACACTCTAAGCTCAGTGGCCACTTCCCTCTGAGAACATCCTGTTTGAAGCCTCGCAATGGCGAGGTACTGTTGATCAATTGTTAGGTGTCGTCTTGGTCTCATGATGTCAAAATGTGAACAGCATGATGAAGAGGACTGTTTAAATACCAATTCTAATTGAACCAGGAAATTTATTGGTCGATTCATGGATCAAACACCTGTTGTGAATTTTGCCGTTCAGCTCCTTGTTAGAGAACAGCAAGTTGTGCAAAAAGTACTGAAACATTGAATAGTTGGACATGTGCATTCAAAAGTTTAGAGAAGGTCAAATTAATTTCACCTGTAAAGGTTATAGTGCATTTTAGGTTCATCCTGAAATTTCACCCGAAAGCCGAATATCCCTAACTTTTTGTGAGTAGTGTATATTTGATTGTTTGTAATAAAAATATGTATTTTGTAATCTCGCATTCTTCCTGGTCAAATATAATTGGGTTAAAACCTCCCCAGAGAATCTGTGTTAGTACTATTAGTTTTCAGACTGTATAGTCATTAGAAAGTAATAATGACTTATTTGTGCATTGTAGGAACTTGTAAGGAGATGAAGAATTTGACACTGCATGCAAAGATTGGAAATAAGTTTGAAATTAGGTCTAAATGTGAATGTCTAATAGACAAAACTTTCACTTTTTAACTATTTTTAGACTTCCATTAGACATCTAACACAGACATCTATTAAACATCTTATACATCTAAATGGTCACTGGAAAAATTGGTTGAAATTGGGTCTAAATGTGAACATCTAATTGACATCTACAAATATACGTTGAGAAAACTTTTACTTTTGAACAATTTTTAGACTTCTATTAGACATCTACCATAGATGTCTATTTAACATCTTTTAGACCAGAAAATGCTCACTGGGCAGTGTTTGTAGATCACCTCTTGGTTTTACGAACTTGCCAATATTATAAGAAGTCCTTTGTTTCCATCCTTGCGAGTATCACCTAGAGCAGGGATGTCAAACTGATTCCATCGAGGGCCAAGTGTATGCAGGTTTTTGTTCCAACTGTGCCCTACACCAGCTGATTTCACTAATTAGCTCAGCTCTTCAACCAAGGAGGTGAACTAATTAGCAGAATCAGCTGGTGTAGAGCATGGTTAGAACAAAAACTTGCATACACTCGGCCCTCGATGGAACGAGTTTGACACCTCTGACCTAGAGTATACAGTGTAGCTACGATAGAATTAAAGCTGATTTTAAAATGCTTCAGCTGTTATCACAATGGGGTATATGCATATTGGGTAGCCCAATTCGTGATTTTTTTGCCATGTCTGAGGTGGTTTTTACGCACATTGCCGTTTATAGCCAACGCTGTATCGCGATATGAAATGGCAGTCCAGTGCTTTAGGCTGCTTATTAATTTTACCGCTTCATTGTATGGAATTCTAACGACTAGTGTTGTCGTATTTTGCAATGTTACATTTAAAGGGGATATATTTAATTGAGTTTTGTGATGTTCTCCCGTCCTCTTGTTTCCCGTGTTTTCCTTCTCCCCTTGTTTCATGTTCGTCTCTCCCTAGTTCGTTTCCCCGTGCTGCAGGTTGGGCATGGTTTTTCCCTTTCCTGTCACTCTGTCCCACTACTCTTCTTCCGCCTATCCCATTCCTCCATTTTGCATGCATTCCACACAGTCTCTGCTCCGTTAATCACCCTCTCATACATTCGCACGCGGCACATAATTGATTCTCATTCATGTTTGTATTTAGTCACCCGGTGTTCTCTGTCCTGTGCCAGTTCGTTAACTCTCCTTGCGTGAATCTCTGGTCTTGTCTTGGTGATACCTAGTATCCAGTCTAGTCTAGCATTTAAATCCTTTGTCTTGTACCGGCGTTAACTCGCCCCTCCACTCCGTCTGGTTTCCGTCTAGCTCTCGCCTGGAACGGCGCTTCCCGCTGTTCGCTTATCCCTGCCTCGCTGTACTAACTTTGTAGTTGTGCATGCAGTCGGGGCTCCAGCTCTCCCACTCTGCGGCGGTGCCCGCCTCCTGCCTGTGCTGCTGCTGCTGCTGTTGCTGCTGCGCCCATGTCCAGACCGGACTCCGCTCCGTTAACCTGCACTGCTCCTGCCACTCTGCTCTGCCCTGCTCCCCGCTCCTCCTCTGCTCAGCCTGCCTGGTTATCCGTCTCCATCACCAGTCCCTGGCCTCTCCTGCTCCCGCTGCTCCCCTGCTGTACCCACTACCGGACTGTTAGTCTTTATATGTCTCCCTATGCTTCAGGAGGAATTCTGGTCGAAGCAATAATTTATTAGAGCTACGCGCTCTCTGTCTGTCTGTCTTGAGTCCAGTTCCGGCTTGGAACTATAACTGCCTTTGCCTTTTCTCCCTATGCTTCAGGAGGGATTCTGGTCGAAGCAATAAAATAATTGAGTATTGGCATTCCTGTGTTCGAGTCGTGCTTTTTGAGTCCAGTCCATTTCCGGGGTCGTAACAAGTTTAACCCAAACTACTGTATTGCGCTTATTCAATTCCCTTCCAGCTATTAATTATTTTACTGTACCATATGTGGCCGCTAGAGGGAAGTGTAAGGCTGTGTAATGTGTAGATTACTGCTAAATGGTGAAACTCTTTTCCCTCCGTGTAATTTGTCCAGGGCACAACAATCTGCAGTAACCTTGTGTCCCTCAGACATTTTTCTAAATGAGAATATGTAATAAGTGGTGTGCGGCAACAGCAGTATAGGAACCCACATATGTTTTTTTTTATTAATCACAGTACACTTATGCAATTTTACTTTAGTCAGTTGCTAAATTAAACTGCCGATCCCCCATAACAAGAACTGATAAATTGGTCATACCGCCAGTCATCTTCAATAATATGATACTGCAATGATGCTGTATGCAATGATAATGATACTGCAATGATAATGCAATGATACTGCAATGTTATGTAATAGATCCACAATGTAATGGCTAACGAAATGAGGACACAGGTTGCTAGAACACAAATCGCATCACAAACAGTAGACTATTGATAAAAACAAGTCTTTAATCGATTCAATACATGTGAATCTTTACTTTCGTAGTTGGATTTTCCAGGGTTTTAGGGAAATATTGAGCTTTGATGCCGTCTTGTTGCATGTCCTCCATCTTCTCCAGCATTATGCATTCCATTACTAATTGCCATAGGTTGGTGAACAGATACAATTTGACAAGACATTACAAATGTATTACCTGCATATACTTGGCTATGACAATTATTAAAGTATTTTTAACAAGTAGCCTACTTTCATCTTTTTCATGAATCATACCATTTAATCAATTTTTTTAAAACTTACATACATATTTCTAAAACATACATCAAAAACGTATTGCCTACCCAACAACAGTGAAGCTGCTACTGTAAAGTTGGGTGTTAGGATCCTGTAATTCTGTCTGTTTATTCTTTATTTGTTATTATTTTCCTGATTTCTTTTCCCTCGCGATTGTCAGTCCGCGTTCCATGTTTTCTGAGATTCCACTCCCTGTCTTTGTCATTGCACTATTCGGGTGATTTTGGGAACATTCGGGTTTCCTCTGTATTTCGTATATCTCGTTTTCTTCCTTCTGGCTTTATTTATATTTGTATATAATACTAATGTACTAATCATACTAACTGTTAGATTAGATTTAATACTAACCTGCTAACAAACTAACATGTATATAATACTAACCAGCTAACCTACTAACATTAGGGTTTTAGAGTTCACTACTAACATTACTAATTACTAATTCATCTTGAGTTTCTATCTGCAGCTGTCATTTCCCTCCTCGTTATCCTATCCCTGTATCTATCTGTGATTTTGCATTCTCTGCACGTGTCCACTTTCGTGTTCCTACCCTCTGAGCTGTGCACTTGTTTACCTGCTAACTCCAGGCCGTTTGTTATCATTGTGTCTATGTGTATTCCAGTCCGTGTCTTACGTTTTCCCCTGTCATTGTTTTATTGGTCCCTGTTAACCCTCACTGTTCTCACCTGTGAGCAATCTCCCCTCCCTGCTTCTACTACACACCCGATTCCCATTATGTCTGTCTCCCTCTGTGTGTATATACAGACCCTTTCCAAAAAATTAGAATATCATGGAAAAGTTGTTTAATTTCCATAATTCCATTCAAAAAGTTAAACTTTCATAGATTATAGATTCAGGGCCCACAATTTAAACGATTTCAAGTATTTATTTGTTTATTTTTACATAATTTGGGCTTCCAGCTCATAAAACCCACGAAAACAGGAATTCAAAAAATTAGAATACTGTGAAGAATTCACCATTTACTTCTCAGTTTTTGCAGAAAAAAAAGAAAGAAATTAGGATCACATCAAATCAATCAAAATATGGTACTTTCAAAACGATATGTCAATCTTCAATACTTGGTTGGGAATCCCTTTGCCTTAATCACTGCCTCGATGTGACGTGGCATTGAGGCAATCAGCCTGTGGCATTGCCTGGGAGTTATGGAAGCCCAGATTTCCTTGATGCTTGCTGTCAGCTCTTCTTTGTTGTTGGGTCTGGTGGCCCTCATTTTCCTCTTGAGAATACCCCATAGATTCTCAATGGGGTTTAGGTCCGGCGAGTTGGCTGGCCACTGTGATGGCATGGGCATCAAACCAGGTTTTGGTGCTTCTGGCGGTATGGGCAGGGGCCAGGTCCTGCTGGAAGATGAAATCTGCATCTCCATACAGATCCTCAGCAGAAGGAATCATGAAGTCCTCTAAAACATTCTGGTAGACTGTTGCGGTGACCTTGGATTTAAGAAAGCAGAGTTTACCAACACCTGCACCGGACATTGCACCCCAAATCATGACTGACTGTGGATATTTCACACTGGACCTCAAGCAGCTTGGGTTCTGTTCCTCACCCGTCTTCCTCCAAACCCTTGGACCTTGATTCCCGAATGAAAGGCACACTTTACTTTCATCGGAAAAGAGGACCTTGGACCACTGGCCAACAGTCCAGTCCTTCTTCTCCTTGGCCCAGTGGAGACGCTTCCTACGTTGGCTCAGGTTCAGATGTGGCTTGACCCGAGGAACCCGACAATTGTAGCCCATCTCCCGGATGCGTCTGAATGTGGTGGTTTTTGAAGCTGTGACTCCCGCCTCATTCCACTCTTTCTGGATCTCTGCCAGATTCTTGAATCTTCTCTGTTTGATAATCCGCTGAAGCCCACGGTCATCTCTTTTGCTGGTGCATCTTCTCCTGCCACATTTTGCCCTTCCACTAGACTTTCCATTGATATGCTTGGACACAGCACTCTGTGAACAGCCAGCCTCCTTAGCTATGAACTTTTGTGGCTTACCCATCCTATGGAGGGTATCAATGATGGTCTTCTGGCCAGTTGTCAAGTCTGCAGTCTTCCCCATATTGAACCAAACTGAGACAATTGAACCAAACTGAAGCAATTTAATGACACCTGGGGAAACCTGTGTAGGTGCTTTGTGATTAGTAGATGATTAGTGTGTGACACTCAGTTTAAAACATTCATGCCCTGCAAAATTTGGGCTGATTTCTTCACAGTATTCTAATTTTTTTAATTCCTGTTTTCGTGGGTTTTATGAGCTGGAAGCCCAAATTATGCAAAAATAAACAAATAAATACTTGAAATCGTTTAAATTGTGGGCCCTGAATCTATAATCTATGAAAGTTTAACTTTTTGAATGGAATTATGGAAATTAAACAACTTTTCCATGATATTCTAATTTTTTGGAAAGGGTCTGTATACCTTGTCATTTCAGTGTTTCTTCGCGAGTTCCTTATACCACAAGATTTTTTGCTTCTGTATTACCTTCTTGTTTTTCTGATATTCTGCCCGAGCTGTTTGTTTCTTCCGTAGGTTCTGTTTCCCAGTTTTAGTTTCCCTAGTTTTTTTGCCTGTGGTTGTTTTGTTTTGTATTCAGTCTGTTTTGGTTTTCTTTGTGTTCCTCCTACGACTCCCCGGTTTTGACCTCTGCCTGTGTTCTCGCGACTGATTTTTGGATACTGTTTTTGTGCCTTCCTGGTTACGACCCCTGCCTGTTCTTTGACCATTCTTTGGACTGTGCTTTGTACTGTTGCCCTGTCTCCCCAGTTTTTGACCCAGCCTGTCTTGCCCCTTATTAAACTTCTGTTTTTTCATACTCCTGCCTGCGTTTGGGTCCCCCACCAACACCTAACATTGGGTTCGTGTTAATATTTTTCGCATTCGGCACTCACACTGAACAGTTTGCTATATGGGGTTATTATTGCCTCATAATTCATTATTTTTCCACAGGTGGAAAGTATGGAACACAGAAAGTGCCACAATGATAAATAAATATAAATAAATGTGGAAATTAATATAGAAATGTAAATGTATGTACAATTAATTTAAGTTAAATGTCTTTTTAAATTTGTTTCAAATATTCATTTATTTCCATATATATTTCCCTATTTATTTCCATATACTGTATATTTACTGATTTCCCAACGAGCACAATCTGTCAATCAACTTGCTTTGCTCCACCCACTAAGTTCACTTCATTCACAGCCAACATGTTATAGAGGCTGTGTTCGAAACCGCTTACTATATACTTACAAACTATATACTACATTAGGTTGTACTCTGTAGTACATACTAACCGACTGTGTAGTACATACCAAGACAGTTAGTATTAATAACTAGTCCACACGGTTTGGAATTGAGTGCGCCACGCACCCGCGGCTGTCAGTACCCTCTTTAAAAGAAAACATTGTAACGTTAAACACATCTAGAAACTAAACTCATTAGATTTTCAGATTCCGAAAATATTTATTACATTAGGCATTAATGTATTCTTATCCATGGCCGCCAAAAAATTATGAAATGAGAAAGGTGTCTTTCATCAAGAATGAAACGTGGGCCTATAGGCTGTGTACGAGCGTGATTCAGCTGCTAGTTGTCTTTTTCAGAATTCGTTTGAAAAATATTATTGAAGATGACTGACTGGCTGTATGACCAATTTATCAGTTCTAGTTATGGGGGATCCCCCATAACTAGAACTGATAAATTGGTCATACAGCCAGTGACTAAAGTACATACTTTACTGACTAAAGTAAAATTGCATAAGTGTACTGTGATAAAAAAAAATAAAACATATATGTGGGCTCCTATACTGCTGTTGCCGCACACCACTGATTCCATATTCTCATTTCAAAAATGTCTGAGGGACACAAGGTTACTGCAGATCATTGTGTCCTGGACAAATTATGCTGTGAGAAAAGAGCTTCACCATTTAGCAGTAATCGACACATTACACAGCCTTACACTTCCCTCTAGCGGCCACATAATGGTACAATAAAATAATAGCTGGAAGGGAATTGAATAAGCGCAATACTGTGATGCTCTCCTTCCCGTCCCCTTTGTGTCCCGTGTTTTACCTGTTTCCTCTCGTATTGTGTTGGTTTTGTATTCCTGTTTGTTTCCTCTCGTGCTGCAGGCTGGGCGTGATTGTTCCCTTTCGTGTCACTCTGTTCCCTTGCTCTGTGTCCGCCTATCTCTTTCCTTCTCTCCGCATACATTCTTCACACTCTCTACTCCGCTAATCTCTCACGCATACACTCGCATGCTGCACATTATTGATACCTATTAACTCTTGTATTTAGTCTCCCAGTGTTCTTTGTCCTGTGCCAGTTCGTTAAGTCTCGTTGTAGTAATACTCTGGTCTTGTTTCGTCTGATACTTTGTATCTAGCTCTGTCTTGCCTCGCTTAAATTAACTCTTGCTGAAAGCTGCGTTAACTCGCCGCTTATCCAGTCTTGCCTTGCTGTCAATTAACTCTTGTCTGCTTTCCAAGTCTACCAGTCTGCTGCTGTTCGTGCCTATCCTGTCTGTGGGTTGTCAGTTAGTTACTCAAGCGTATAGCCTAGAAAGCACTGTCTCTAAGTAATTAATTACAACTTGCAAAAACTAGGCCTGCCTTTAAACGTGGTATTGATATTGAAATGTGGCTAAGATGCAACTCACAATATCGCTTATCGTAGCTCACACTAATTAAACTAACCCTAGCCTATTTCAAAGCAATGCGATCTTTCCTAAATTATTTAATGTAACTTGTAGTTTTTTCATCTTTAGTTTAATGTATGTCACGGTTTTACTATCATTCATTCCATCTCTGCTTTTATGGTTCTCTGCAGCTGTGAGCTGGCGTTCCGGTTTCTTTTTCGCCGACCGCTCCGTGTTTTCCCGTCTTCCGCTCATTACCTGGCGCATCTGTTCCTGGTTTCCTTTGTGCTATATAAGCACGCTGTTTACACCTTCCGGTGCTTGTGTGTCCTTGTTGGCACATTTCACCAAGCCAGGTAAAAAAGGTATAGCGGAGGACTGGATTTTTGTCTTTGACAAACATTCAGGAACTTCCTAGAGTTAGGTTAGATTCCTATTTTCTCTAGTTTCGGTTTCTTTTACCATTGTGCTTTAGTTACTCGCCTCTTGAAGCCATTCGTAAAGCCACTCACAAAGCCATTCGTAAAGCCACTCGCTAAGCCATTCGTAAAGCCATTTGTAAAGCCACTCGCAAAGCCCTTTGTAAAGCCACTCGCAAAGCCCTTTGTAAAGGCACTCGCTAAACCATTCGTAAAGCCATTCGCAAAGCCAATCGTAAAGCCACTCGCTAAGACATTCGTAAAGCCATTCGCAAAGCCACTCGCTAAGCCATTCGTAAATCCATTCGCAAAGCCACTCGCAAAGCCATTCGTAAAGCCATTCGTAAAGCCACTAGCAAAGCCATTTGTAAAGCCACTCGCAAAGCCATTCATAAAGCCACTCGCAAAGCCAATCGTAAAGCCATTCGCAAAGCCATTCGTAAAGCCATTTGCAAAGCCACTCGCAAAGACACTGACAACTAGCTTTGCAGTTAGCTTCACAGCTAGCCCAGCAAGTAGCTCAGCAAGTAACAAAACCAATTGCATTACACAACGCAAGTAGCTGAGTAAGTAGCAACACCAATAGCACTGCACAATGCAAGTAGCAAAACCAGTGGTATTGTAAAATGCATATGTTAAGGTTTTGGCCCTAACCACCCCCCATAGAAGAAACCCCAGATCATAACACTGCCTCTATGGAAGGCCATTTGAGCAAATAACGTCTTAGAAATGTTGCGTTAACACGTAGAATTCGGTCGTGTTAACACGTAGAGTTTGGTTGGTATTTTTACGTGTTAACACAACAAAAATTTACACATTAACTTGCATTTTCTGGTTGTGGCCAATGAGGGACCTTGAATCAAAGCAGTCATACATATTCATGAGGAGGGTTGCATCAATGATGTCGAACAACAACGCAAGGGAGCACGTTGTGAATAAATTACTGACGTTGTGCATAAATTACTGATGTGGGCGTCTACGCACATGCTACACACTCGTTACATAGCACCTAGGTATACTGTAAAGGTAATGACGTGTATGAAACGTAAGCCAGAGTTGTGGTTTTAGACGAAGCTAATTTAAACTTTCAGCGGTTTTAGATTAAGCTAATTTAAACTTTCAGCGGGGGACGGTGAAATTTCAGAAGCAGAAGAAACAGATGGCGCTGCAGAACTTTCTTTCAAATTGCATCCCACATTTATGGATTGTACGAGTCTAGCAACATCGGACGATGAGGAAACAATCCAAGCAGCTTTGGCAAGGTAAGATAAATCGCTAGCTTTATGCTGTAATGGCTAACTCTGTTGTAATGGCTAACTCTATGTTATAGCTATCTAATGGCCAGATATGTGGTCTAGCTATTTAACGTTAGCTAGCTAGCAGGCCATGTTGTCTAACGTTACTCAAGCTGTGCTTTAGATTTGTTAAAACCACCGTCTTTTTAAACATCGTAGGTAATTAGGATATGATAAAGTGGCTGGTCTGAATCTTATAGCCTGTGTGTTCTTTTTGTCCTTTACTTAACATTAGCCTGTTGTTTTGCTTGCTGTGTTTATTTCCATAACCTAGAATGCAAACAATGGATTTATCAGAAATACTGCCCATCCCTGCATTGACGAACTAGCGTTCTCAACACTGCAACATAAATAAAGGTCTATCTCGGTAGGGTCTCCCCCACAGGATGCCACCTAAATTTTACAACTACATTCGTCTGATCAGTGTTACTGAGCGCTGGTGGCTTGTCATGAAGTAACCTATGTTAACTTTCTAATAACTTTTTTTGTTTTTTCACCACTGCAGTGCCCCAAGGACGGGCTGGACAGCCACGTTGTTTGATCACACAAGAGCAACTCCAGTTTTTATTATTAGGGATGCACCGATTGTGAAATTCTGGGCCGATACCGATACCGATGTTTAAAATAACAATTTGGCCGATGGCCGATACCGATGTTTTCAATTTTTGTTATTTATTCCCTATGTTTATGCCAAGGAAACAAAGAAATCTTCATGAAAAATTACTGAACTGTTTAAAAGTCTTTCAGCCCTTCATCATACTATCTTTGAATGAGCACAAATTCAATCAGACAAATTTAACAACTTTTAATATAATCTTCATTCACAAGACAAATGTTTCTTTTGTGAAAAATAACTTTCAAACGTCCTCTTAGACTGCTGTACAGCTACCTACTCAATGAGACGATTTTTTCAGGACTTAGATAGCCCAACAAAAAATATTTCTGTGAACATAAATTAAATTTAAATGTAAAAGCAATTGGAAAATACAATATAAAATAAATACAAACATAAATTAGGCTATCTTTCACCTCTTGTGTTTTGTCATACAGAATACAACATTCTTGTCTTTCTGAACTCACAGTAGGCTGGAACATGGGGCTGAACATGAGCAGCATCTTTACAAAACAAAACTTGGCCTCTCAGGAAAAGCCTCCCCATACAATGGGCCTCCCCTTCTGAACATTAATGAAACAAATCACCTGTATCTCTTGCCTACTTCTTAGTAAGATGCATGTTTATTATAATCTTCATTCACAAGACAAATGTTCCTTTTGTGAAAAATAACTTTCAAACGTCCTCTTAGACTGCTGTACAGCTACCTACTCAATGAGACGATTTTTTCAGGACTTACATAGCCCAACAAAAAATATTTCTGTGAACATAAATTAAATTTAAATGTAAAAGCAATTGGAAAATACAATATAAAAATAAATAATAAATAAAACAGATAGGGCTATCTTTCACCTCTTGTGTTTTTCATACAACAGTCTTGTCTTTCTGAACTCACAGTAGGCTGGAACAGGGGGCTGAACATGAGCAGCATCTTTACAAAACAAAACTTGGCCTCTCAGGAAAAGCCTCCCCATACAATGGGCCTCCTCTTCTGAACATTAATGAAACAAATAACCTGTATCTCTTGCCTACTTCTTAGTAAGATGCATGTTTTTCTTTACAAAGATAAGCATCTCTGCCTTGTTGCAGCTCAGTCTATTTCTCTTCTCATCCAAGACATGAGACGCAGAGCTGAACAGCCGCTCACTCTCCGTGCTGGTGCATGGAGCGCAAAGGTATTTGCGTGCCATTTGTGCCAGTTCTGGAAAATGGAGGTGATTATTTCTCCAATACCCGAGTGCAGTCTCACCTCTTGGAGTCTCTGCCAAGAAAACGTCCAGCTGTTGCGATGCAGTCGTACTTGGCCTTTCTGGTCCGTTTTCCTCCAGTATCTCCTCAAACATGTCATGCAGGGAGGGCCGTGCTCCGTCCGGTCGCGGCCTCTTGCTCCGTGGGTGATCAGCGCTCTCTCTACCGTGCGTCTCATCCTCTGCACCGGCAGCAGGTGTCAGGTGCGGGTCAAGTATTGCTCGTAAGCGTTGTTTAACGTCCTCGTCAAAGTACCGATCCTTGTATCTGGGATCCAGTGAGGTTGCAATGCAGAAAATGGGATCAGACTCGATTTGATCGAAGCGTTTGTTTACAGCCTCTAATAGTGCGGTCTTGGTTGTTTTAACACCATGGTCTGTGTCAGCCTCCTTGCTCAAAAGACGTCTCAGGGCTCTCACAGAGGGGATAACGTCGGCAGCTGATGCCTCTGATGAGCTGACTTCTCTTGTCAGTTGTTCAAACGGGGAGAGAAGTGTTATAAAGTTTTCAATTAGTTGCCACTGGTGCGCACTGAGGGTGGCGGGAAGGTCGTAGTCTGCGGCATATGTAGCGAGTGCGTGCTTTTGTTCCAGCAGGCTCTCCAACATGTAGAAGGTACTATTCCAGCGAGTGGAAACATCTTGCTGTAGCCTTTTTGGTTTCATCCCCAACTGGATCTGCACAGCCTGCAGGCGCGAATAGGCGAGGGGTGAGTGTTTAAAGTGGCCGACAATTTTTCGACCTATTGCCACCACATCTGAGATGCTGCGCTGGCTAAAAACACCATCATGGACAGCCAGTTGCAGAGTGTGTGCCATGCAGCCAAAACTAGCCAGACCACTATCCGTCATAGCTTTTTGTCATATTCCTGGCGTTATCTCTCACGACAGCATGCGCTTTGGTTTTGTCGATTTTCCATGTCTGAAACATTTTCTCAAATGCGTCGGAGATGGCAGATGCGGAGTGGGTGCCTGTGAACTCCTGGGAGTGTAACACTGCTTTCATCAGGTTAAAGTCTTTGTCAATCCACTGTGCCGTGAGGCTAAGCATGCTGACGGGGCTCACATCCGAACTCCATATATCAGTAGTAAAACTGATGGCAGGGATGTCGTGAGCCAGGAGCTCATGAATGTGTGTGGCCACGATGTTGTAGATTTCGGGGAGACAAACCTCAGCAAAGTGACGCCTGCTAGGCAGCGTGTAGCGGGGCTCCAGAAACTCCATCAGGCTGCGAAAACCTACGTCCTCAACAACGGAGAAAGGCTGGTCATCTAACGCGATGAACTCCATTACCTTGTTAGTAATCTGTTTAGCTTTGACACTGTCTGTGGGCAATTTTTTTCCTTTCTCAAACGCCGTGCTAACCAAGGACTGGGTCTTGCCGGTGGTAGTTTGTGCTTTCTTGGCGGCTGCATCTCTCCGTTTTTTTGTCGGCTTGCAGGTAATCGCTGTACACAGCCTCGTGTCTGTTTTTCAAATGTCCGATTAGATTTGACGTGTTAAAGTCCTTTCTTGTAGTACCTCCACGTGAAATATCACTGGAACATGTCTTGCAAATTGCATATCGCGGATCTTTCTCCGACAGAGTGAAGCAGTCCCACACAACCAACATTTTCTTTCACTTGACTTTGAAAACAAACCGCACGTGCGCGCGGTGCGCCCTCTCGCGTGTTGGCAGAGTCACGTCCCAAAAAAGAGGAGAGAGAGAGAGAAAAAGGCTTTTCCTCTGAGTCAGCACAAAATTGTGACATGCACATAACAGATAAACATCGGCCACTGCCATCGGTAAATGTTATCATATGTTGCCGATGGCCGATGGCAGTCAACAAGGCGAATATCGGCCGATACCGATGTTAAGCCGATGCATCGGTGCATCCCTATTTATTATCTTTTAATTTCACCGAACAACAGATTGCAGACATACTGGGTGTCTCAAGACGCTACTATTGGGATGGCAGGTATGCCATCCGCCAAGTTACGGCTTGGTGGGGCATGCCCCATACCTATACAGCACCGAGAGTTTGGCACTTTTCAGGGTTTCCTACAGAAGTTGGGTTGTTTCTCCTGACAAATTTTCCTATTGAACTTTGATACCGCAGACCCTTGTTGACTTACAGCCATTTAGCCAACCATGGGTTCCATACTATTCCTGTGTAATTTACAGCTTAATCTAGTCCCACCCCCCAATTCCCATAGAGATCCATTCAAATGCAGAGAGGTTCTAGTATTGCTTCTAAGAGTACCTGGAAATAAGATATCAGGAGTCTTTTGATATCCTTTTATACAGAATCATGATGGCATCACCTGTTTACCTGTGGAATACCTGTTTGACCTGTTTTTTTCACAGAATGAATGAATTCTCTAATTAAACTCCACACTGCTATTATTTTGAACACGCCCCTTTCAATGAATGAGTCAATTACTCAGAACAAGCAGCGTGCATGTCATGACAGTTGGATCTGTTGTTTTTCTATTACACTACTACATCTACAAGTAAATTATTTGCCATGCAGAAATATCACTACTACTAATAACAGTGGTTCATCAGGTTACTGATGTTGTACTGCTATTTTTTTGAACACCACTGTATATACATTTCCTGGATCATAAACTCCATGTCCACAAGTTTTGCTAAATCTGAGGATGATATGCAGAACTACTAAAGGTCTATGATGCAAAATATAGCAGTGTACCCTGTTGTCCATTAGTATCTCCAAATCTATCCAAATGGCTAAATTGTGCACTGCTCTAAATAAAAAGAATTATGATATATTTAACTACAAATCAACAAAACTCACTTTTGCATAATTTTCAAGTGGGAATTACTATATTTTTATTGGTATAGGGGGGTAGATATCTATGGGTCCAAAACCATGTCATAAAATGAATAGAATTAGTTTTGTCCATTATAAAGATATACATTTGCTCCTTCTGATGGCTTAAGATAAAAAAAACATTGATATCACAGTGTTACATACACCTAAATATGTTGCCTAATCATTCTCTCTTGTACCTCAATAAAACATCACTTTTCCCTGCAGTGGCGATTTTAGCATGACATTTCTGGAGGGGCAGTTTTGTATGACGTCACCATCAAAAAATGAAGATAGCCAATTAGTCTACGGTAGGCCTATGCTATGGGCTGCGCTGTAGGCCTAAGTGCCAGGGAGCAGAAAGATTTCAAAACTGAATACAATGTATCGCTTCACCACAACACAGAACCATACACTGGGTACGTTCACATGCACAGCAATATCCGATTACTGGAAACGATCAGCTTACGCCAGTATTTAAATTATCGCGTTCACATGGACATAAGAAATGTGATTACTCCAAAAGCCGCGTTTACATGATTCTCTCCATAATCGGCTCTGTGGAAAACGTAGCTACTAACTGCTTCCCGTTGTAAGGACAAAAATGATCCGCCCGTCAAAAATGTACGTAAGTAGGCTATTATTATTATTAGAGCTAGCTAGTAATTATTATAGCTACTTATTTATAGCTAATTGCTAGTAGTGGTTGATTTATATTATTGTACTAGCTAGCTTTACTGATCTCTAAATCTGGCCAATTTCCCGATAATTTTAGTTATTTAATGTGCTAGCCACAAACTAGCTAGTACAAACACAAGCACGTAACACTGAACAATATATTTTCACCGGTGAAACGCTAATTTAATAATACAATTCTGGAAGTGAGATGCTGACACCGCCTCTTCTTCCTGACATGCGTAGTTTTGAAAAGCCGAAAGAAACCGGAGAAAGGTGTTTACATGGCCCAAAAAATCGAAAGTTTGGCCAAAAAACCAGGGGTGTAAATCGGGTTTCGAAAACACGGATTATGACCTTACATTATCGGATAAAGGTGTTTACATGACCTTTTCAGTAACCAGAGTATTGCCATAACCGGGTTCGGATCGGAGTATTAGTGTGCATGTAAACGTACCCATTGAGGTTGCCTATACTGCAACAAAGGAATAGGATGAGACAAACACGTTTCTTCAATAACTTGCATGCTTTATCAAAAATGTAAATACAAGCATATGACACGTTGTTAACTTGTAGGAAAGTGAAAACAAGTTAGATCAAGTTCATCCAGAACTAATGCAATTATAGCCTAGCTAAAATACAAAAAACGCAAAGCATGCCATGTTATAATAACGAGAATTATCAGATAAATGTCAAATAAATATGCTAACATTTAATACAAACATTTGGTATTGCTTTAGCTATGTTAAGACATGCCTTAGCCAAAGCTTTTTAAAATGCCGCTAAGCCTACTGACGGCATGTAGACTATGATTCATCATAAAAATAAATAAATCGTTCAAACTTGAACTTAAAGAAACTTCAAAAAGGTAAAACATAGGTGTCAACCTCTGGAGAGAGCTGCCTTTATTTTCACGCCTGCAAAACTATAAATTCACCAAAAACCGTAGCTATAGAACATTATCTATTAAAATCACTAGCCTAAACTTGTCTGATTCAAGTTTATTTAATATATTCATGTATTTAGCTTTTCACATAATAATGAGTGTGTAACAAATTCAGCAAGGTGCTTCGTTGTCATAAAGTGTATTTTTACATCATAACTTAGTCCTAATGAGCTACTTGCTTTTAGTGATGGGCGTTTCGTCTGAAATTGGGAATCGATTCCAGAACTGGTTCTCAGTTTTGGAACCGGGTTTAAGAATCGATTCCGATTCCAAATCAATTCAAAATGTTTCTCATGAAATGCTGTCACTGCGTTGCTGTATTAATTAGCGATTTCACTTGCAGTTAAACATAACTAACCTATATCAAGGTCAAAACATTTGCTAGCAGCATTGCTGATTTCACAATGACTTTGGCTTTTCTCCTAAAGCCGTTGGCCTAGCTATTCCCTATTGTCACCGTGTTAACGTCATGGGTTTGGCTTATTTGGTTGACATATTGCGTCACTTGTTTTGGGATTTAAAAAATGAGCCTGGCAACTCTGCTAACTAGCTGATATAAAGCTGATGACTAGCCTAGAATACTAGCTAACTTTAGTTTGTGGCAATTTTGGCTATTTTTTATCTTGCACGTCTTTGCGGTTCAAATCTCAATTCTGAATGCGATTAAAGTTTAAAATTGTCAACTTGTTAAAATTGCCTACCTTTTAAAATAGGTCGAGGTACTTTAGGATAGCTGCCTGCTGCTGATCTGATGTTAGGCAACTCGCTATGTTTCCTTGATGCCGGCACTGCGACCAGCACTGACAGTCAATCCCACAATTGTCTATCTTGATTCCATGCGTATATTGGATTGGCTCTAAATAACACCCGGAAATGAGGTTGTCTATTTGAAGATACAATTCTCAACCTAGATTAAAAAAATAATAAAATCAAACGCTTTCGGCTATTATTAATAGCCTAGTGTTTGATTTCTTTGGTCTGGTCTTAAATATTTTTTTCAGAAACATACCCTACTACAGCAGGACTCGAGGTTTTTTAAATTTGCTTTTAAATCAAGCGTCACCTAGACAATGTAATAAAAGAAAACACGTGAACTTAGTGACGGGCTATAGGCCAGGCTAAATCCACCCCTGGTTGTGTTGCTGTTAGCTACAGGCTATAATTAATATTATACGTGTATCAATCATGAAGTTTAACAATGCAGATGAAGAAAGACAAATTTGTGATATGCGGCAATAGTAGTAGCTAGGCACAGTAGGAGCCTAACATAGGCATGAACTTCCCCAGCACCCCCACTTAAAAATGGTCCTTGCTTCCCTGCACAGAACCGAACGACCGATTTGATAGAGCTATCCGTTTCTTTCCAATGTTAGCTGACTAAGATGAGACCACACTTAGGCTACCAAAACAAATAGTGCATTGGTCCCATTTGCTGACAACGTTTCCTTTTTGGAGTTTTAAGTTTCCATATTTTGGTCATCATAATCGCATATCAAGCCTATACTGCACCTGACACTGCATAACAGAAGGCTATACACAGGAATTACTGGCTAACGTCCACTAAAATTGTTTACACGCAGAATAATGATGTAAATCATACCACAATGACATAAATCAGTTGTTTAACAAAACGTATTTATTTAAGTATAATGCATACCAAGTAACCATCTTTGTTAATTTCAACATGTGGATTTTTAATGGCATCGTCAGCTCATCGTTGTCATATTTATTTTTTGGTCTCTCAGATTGACGTTTCTCTCGGTTTGACGTTCAGTGCTTGTTTCGAGCATGCGCCATGCGCTGCATTACAACAAGCGGCACTGATCACTGTGCTATCCAATCGCCTCTTAAAAGTAGCCAGAAGTTGCTTATGAGCTCAGTCAGATGACTTGTATCACTGAGTTATAACTCGGTAAGATCACTTTTGTAGGTCATCCAAATGTAGGTTATTATTACCTCTAAATTATTACCTCTAAATCTGCATCTGCACTCAGGCAGGGACAACTTGGAGCAAGACGACGAAGAACCGGAATCGTTTTGGAACCGGTTCCTCGGTTCCACTTTTGGAATCGGTTTCCTGGAATCGATTCCAGATTCTTGCCCATCACAACTTGCTTTTCCCACAGCCTCAGAAATCAAGAGAATATCAGAGAGAGGGAGAAAGAAAATGTCATTACAGCGATTAAATTAATTATGTTGGAAAACGTTTTAAAAAAATCTCTTAGACTAGATTTCCCATATCATAACCTTATACGCCTGTATACCTTCGAAAAAGGTGGAAAAACCGTACTTTATATTGGCAAACTTGACACCTATGACAAATTAAAATCAAACTAATGGAAAAGCTGGCTAGCTGGCTAGCATTAGTGTTACACATACACTGAATTGGCTTTGTTTATGTTTATTTCCTGGTCATGTCACCCCACGTTAACGACGTTAACTTAATGTTTATAATTTTTTCGCCACCTGTTGCTAGGCAGAATTAGTAGGGGCAAAAACATTCCTGCCCCTCCGCCCAACATAAAATGCGACAGGTTTTCCCTGCTTACGCAGATCACGCTCACGTTGTTTCCCTAGCAACGGTGGGGCAGAGTGCTCCGCTGCCCCACAGCAGAGACATAGGACAGGGAGCGCCAGTCCGCAGCGTGAGCACCCACATGCAAGGAAACTACTCAAAAACAGCACTATAAGGAGTGTAAGTCAAGTTTATTATATTTATACACGCCGATTTCACAATTGATTCACTGTTTTGTATTAAATATAAAATACATTTTGCCACAACGTTCAGATGTTACGAGTATCTTGCACAACAGTGCCACGTCTCGTGGGGCACTGCCCCGAATGTAGAAATGCCATTGTTTCCCTGTACTCTACAGTATGTATACTTTTGTCCTGGGATTGCATTTTCTGTAGTTTTTAGAAATTTTTTTAATGTTCCTATTCATAATGACTCCAATGAAATTTTTACCTTAATCTACCACATATCAGCGCACAGTAAATTGGAATGAGCATTTGTCATGCCCTAAGAGACAAGTATATATGCCATAGCCTATATTATGTACGATAACAAGAACATAAAATAGTATTCTACCATCTGCAAAATGCTGCCAAATGTTCTATCTTCAATGAACATAGGTAGCCTACATCAAAAATAAATTTAACGATTGCACTACAGTATGTGAAATGCACTGAAAATGCGAAAATAACAATAGGGCTATCAAACATATTGGAAAGACAGTCCTCGAGTGGAAACACAAACGTACTTATGTAGCCAGCGAGACCAACGGCATTTTAGACGCAAAAATACTTACATATCGGGAAAGGGAAACTCCCCTCACTAATGCGTTTTCTATAGAGCTTGCGTATTACCAGACCATTAAAACGAAAACTGCCGTTACGCTGGGCTGTAGTAAATTGCTCAAAGCACCCAAAAAGACATGGCATATACCGTTGCTATGACATTCAAATTTTATATGATGAATAAATATATTTATGAACACAAAGTTAGACGCTATTGCCCACTATGTAACACATGGGTAGGTGTAGACTAGGTGGGGGTTGCTTGTTGGTGGACTTGCTACGGGGAAATAGTGACACTTAGAAACTCCGTATTCGGCAGAAATCGTCACAAACGTCTACCAATAAAGTTAAAACACAGAGTTTGTGATTTCCACTAATAGTTTGGCTGCAGTAGCAACGAATGTCTCAGTTGAGCAAAAAAGTCCTACCGGCGTCACCTTCTACGCAAAGGAGTTAATGTGTACTTCCAAGTTTGACTCATGCTGTTACAAAGAGTGTCTTCATGATACAGAAGCAACACTGACAAAGCACGCAGACATTGGTACTATCACCTATTCTTCATTAGTTCATTTCATACATACACTCATACAACTGGACATGAAAAACCATTTAAACCCAACTGAACTGATAAGACTCCGGAAGCTTTTTCAATATGAGACATATTTTTACAATATGTGTGCAAACTAAGGCCCTAAAAGGTCAGGTCAGAGTCAGAGTTATTTTTTAATGTTCATATGCCAATGGGCCATAAATGTGAAGGAAATGAGCCACCTTGACGACCTCCATGTCCACTTCTCAAGATTCAGGATCATTGCCATCTATAGCCCACTACTAACTAATTTGTTTTGTATACATTGAGCTGAGAATATTTCAGACAAAATCTCTCCATAACATTGTTGAGTAGAGCACTGCTCTGCCTATCATAATTTACTTAATCTGTAACATCTCTATGAGCCCAGGTGAGCCATAGCTTAGCCAAATATTTTGGTTTGTGTGCTCTACAAACTATTCGGTTGGGAACTACTAGCTCTAAGCTGGATAGAAGAAGTCAAACCAATCAAAGTACATTAACCATAATGAATAAGCATGCTACGGGAAGATGTGAACATTGGGGACTACAGGAAACAGTGGAGCATGTATTTTTATACTGTCGTAGATATCAACAGGAAAGACAGACATTTTAAATTAGACTCCAAAGGAATCACATGACACTAGGTATTAGAGAAATGTTGCAGAGGAGTTCAGGTGATGTAGTGTACAGGGCTATTTCCAGATTTTTAGAAAACACAGGAATTAATAGGATAATTTAATGTAATAGTATAGTAACTGTTCTGATCCACACTCCAATCCAGAAGGTGGCGGTAATGCACCGAAAAGCTGTTTGCCAACCGCCATTAAACAACAAAAGTGTGAGGGGGCTGTAGAATGGGGTTCGGAGGTGTGGTCGTCGGAATCAAAAAGTCTCCCGAAATAAACCACCAGAACGGACAGGGTCCGTAAGAGAGGATAGGAAAAAACGAGAAATGAAACAGGCTCCCACTCTCCCCGGAAAAATAGAAAAGGGACGGAGGCTGGAAGAAAGGGGAGAACTGAAAACAACCCGCAGGAAACGGGCGAACTCGTAGATACGAGGGAGGAAAAGAGAGAATCGCCTAAACTCGCCACTAAGGAGAGAAACTAAATAAGGCAATTGGGAAAGGAAACAAAAACCAAAACAGAGAACTGAAAACGCCTTGGAATGCGAGGCGGAAAAAAAAAAGATACGTTCGCCCCCAACTCAGAAGCAGAGTGGGAAACTAAAAAATGGCAAACAAGGGCAAATAAGAAAGGAAAAGGCAAACTAAGGCAACTGTCTCCGCGAGAACAGTGAAGGTCACAAACGAGGAACTGAAATGCAAACAAGAGCGAAGCTTCCAATATAAGGAAGAACTAAAGCTAATTGCAAGTCCTGCTTCACCTTTTTTGAAACAACAAGGCAAAGTGGTCGCAAGTACCTATACCTTACCCGGCTGTCTGTTTGAATTAGAAATACAGAAGCACCGGAAGCAGGAAATGCGGAGCTTAAATAAGGCACAGGTAATTGGGTGCAGGTGACACGAATGAGTACCTGAGAAACAGAAAAACCCCGGAATGGAGTGTAAAAAGCAAGGGAACAATAGCGCCCTAACGCTGCCCAGACGGCGAATGACAACGAAGGGGAAAGACTGTCCAACCCCATGAAAAAAAGAAGAAGCAGCAACAGCCAAAAATCGCTGTGCCTCAGACTTCCCCCTATTAGACAAGAATGGAACAACCCCTTGGCTGTGACAGGTACGTCCGTGTTAACGTGTCAATTTTTGTTGTGTTAACGCGTAAAAATATTGCGTGTTAACAAGACCAAATTCTATGTGTTAACACAACATTTCTAAGACGTTATTTGCTCAAATGGCCTTCCATTTGCCTCCGGAGGCTTGTACAGTGGGCACTATGCATGACGGGTGCAAGGGCAACTTTTTTTTTGGCCAGGCAGTGTAGTTCCGGAAGCATACCAACAACAATTTAGAATGTTCAAAAAGGGAGATAAGCAGACATGTTGAATATGCGAGAGAGCTATTAATGCATATTATTCGTTGGTGTACTGCTTCTCATGTCAATAGTTTTTTTGTTAGGCTGCTAATTTGCGAGGCTGCTATTTTAGCAGACCAATATGTTTTGACTCAAAGTAGTTTTTCAGGTGTTGGGTTTACTCAACTTCTAAGCTTGATCGTGGCTTTCAAAATTATTTGCATAAGGTCTGTAATTAGGCTACTGTCGTGAGAAGGGACATTGCAAAATGGACTGCCCTGTTCTTAAAGCTAAAAGCCAGCCCCCTTAAGGTCAGTCTTCAGGTATTGGGGCTTGTGTGAAGTCTGCCATGTTAGCAGCGCCTGTCCGTACCCCGTTCAATCTCAGTGACCAGTTACATCTAAGGTTCACGTGAAAACTAGTCAGATTACTCACCATTTGTTACAGAGAGTTATGTATTACTTGTTGATAGCAATGACAAGGTGCCAGTGAAAGTTCTGCGCGATACAGGCGCATCAGAGTCATTTGTTTTGGAGTCTGTGTTGTCTTTTTCTTTGGAGACAGATACTGGGAGCAGTGTTCTGATCCCCGGAATAGGGTTAAACACTTTGTCTGTCCCATTACACAGGATTGTACTTCAGTCAGACCTGGTGCAAGGTGAGGTGGTGATTGAGATACGGCCTTTACTACCCATTGCTGGTGCTACTTTCTGGGTAATGTAATCCTTCAGATTGTAGTTCCTTTTAAATTTTGTGATTTGATTTTGCAGACATCCCATGATGCGGCTGGACATTTGGGCGTCCAGAAAACGTACAATCGCATTTTGCGTTATTTCTTTTGGCCACGTGTTAAGAGGGACATCTCCGCTTATATTAAAACATATCATACATATCAGTTGACTGGGAAGCCCGATCAGACGGTGAAGCCTGCTCCATTGTATCCTATACCAGTTACAGATCAGCCCTTTGAATATCTGATCATTGATTTTGTTGGTCCTCTGCCTAGATCGAAAGCTGGCAGTAATTATTTATTAACTACTATGTGTCAAGCGACTAGATATCCTGCTACTTATCTTTTGCATACAATTGCAACAAAATCTGTTGTAAAAGCCTTGTCTCAGTTTATTTCTATTTTCAGTATACCCAAGGTTATTCAGAGCAATCAAGGATCTAATTTTACTTCTCATATGTTTGCACAGATTTTACAGCAGCTTCACATTAAACATAACCAAGCGAGTGCTTATCCTGCACAAAGTCAGGGAGAATTGGAGCGTTTCCATCAAACGTTAAAATCCTTGTTACGGGCTTATTGTACTGAAATGGACCGAGATTGTGAAGAAGGCTTGCCTTGGCTAATGTTGGCAGCTAGAGGTGTCGCAGGAGAGTACTGGGTTTAGCCCTAATGATCTTGTTTGGGCACACTGTGCACGGTCTTTTGGCAGTGTTGCAGGATGATTGGAAGATGGTAGAACCTCCTAAAAATGTGTTGCATTACGTGAATGATTTCTGACATCAGCTTTATGCCGCTTGTGAGATGGTGAAGACGAGACTTTCATCTGCCCAGGATAGAATGAAACGACTTTTTGATCGCCGGGCTGAGCGTCGTCACTTTAGCGCGGGTGATCAAGTCCTGACGCTCTTACCCATAACTGGATCACCTTTTCAAGCAAAATTTACTGGTCCTTTTACGGTAGAACGTCACGTTTCTGAACAAAACTACCTGATTGCCACTCCTAATCGGAAGAAATCTACTCAGCTTTGTCATATTCATTTATTAAAGCCATATTATTTTCGTTCATCTGAATCTGCTCCAGTTATCTTGCATCCACATGCTTCTACAGACACTGAGCCGGTACTTTTGGCAGCTGCTAACGGCCCCTCAGTTTCCCCTAATCTCACGGTGGCAGCATATAGCAAAGAAGTTATCGATGTACGTACCTGATGATTGTGTTTTGCGAGGCCGGTTGAAAAATTCAGAATCTGTGTAATTTGGATGCTGTATTGGATCATTTGTCTGCGTTTCGGTGTGCTAATTTGATTAGTTTAATTAATGAGTATCATTGTTTGCAGATATCCCTTCTCGTAGTAGTATAGTCGAACACAATATAGATGTTGGGAATGCGGAGCCCATCCTCCAGCGTTTCTTTCGCGTTTCCGTTGATAAACGTAAACAGTTAGATTCTGAGAAAGTATATGCTTGATAATAACATTGCCAAACCTTGTCCTTGTTCCAGTTGGGCTTCTCCGTGTATTTTGGTGAATAAGCCAGACGGCACGTTTAGGTTCTGTACTGACTACAGGAAGGTAAATTCTGTCACCAAGCCTGATTCCTACCTGCTTCTGCATATGAGTGATTGTGGTGATCAGGTCGGTTCTGCAAAATTCGCTTATCGTCGAGAGCTTGTGAGATTTCCGCTTTTATTGCTCCTTCTGGGCTATATTCGTATACTGGTTTGCATAACGCGCCGGCAACTTTTCAGCGCCACATGAATCATGTGGTTTCTGGGTTAGAAGGTTGTGCTGTATATTTGGACGAGGTTGTCGTTTTTAGCGACAATTCTGCCCCTGTACTGGATGCGCCCTGTTTGGATCAGCCTTTTAAGCTCCAGGTCGATGCCAGTAATGTGGGAACAGGAGCAGTGTTACTACAGTCAAATGAGCAAGGGATTGACCAAGGGGCCAAGACTGGGCTTTCGTTTTGAATCTCACTTCCTGGTTGGGTTGGGAGCGGCAATTGTGCCGTTGCTCACTAGCGCCACTACGATTGGCTCCAGTATAGGTCTTTCACCATGTAAGTCAATGGCAGCAATGTGGTCAAAATTCTCAGTCAATATATATTTTTCCCACAAAAAAATGTAATTGCAATTGGTGCCTTTCCTTCATCTAATGCCTCTGCATGTGCTGATTTCTTTAAATATTGTGTCGTTTGGACAGGGTATTAACATTTGTTCAGGACCAATCAGAGGGACAGGTTGAGTCCTCTTTGGCTCCACGGAGCAGACGCAGTTTGTACAAACGGGCGGCGAAAAAGTCATCCTGAGCCTCAATTTTTACGAGGCCGTGGAAAGGCAATGGGTGACGTCACAGGGGCTTTGTCCATATTTTTATACAGTCTATGGGATTGACCAACCAGTTTGTTTGTTTTTCCCAAAAAAATTAAATTCGTATCAACTAAATTATTGTAATAGAAAAGGCTAATTTGGGCTTTGCAACATTTTGATGTCTATGTTGGGTCGGGTGTAGTACCCTTGGTGCTTGGTGGTCTACATCAACCTCTGACCTTCCTGCATTCTTTACAGAACCTGGGGGGGTGGGGGGGGTTGGTGTTTGAGTTGGGTGGGCCAGTTTTGTATTAGTTATGTTTATGCATTTAGTTTTGGAGGATTTGTTTCAGGACGCGTGGGCCCCTGCTTTTATGGGGGGAGGTGTTGCGGCCGCTGGTGGGCGGTTGGAAAGGCGACTAATTATGAGACACACCGGTTGAGTCTTTTTTGCCCCATTTAACTCGCTGTCCTGTTCTGCGCTCTCTGGTCCTCTCCATGGATGCTTGTTTGGGTTTTTGCGTCTTACAACAATCACCTTTCCCTCATTCATGCATATGCATACACAGCTGATAACAGACTTCCACACCTCATGTTTTACTTTATTTTTGTACGTGTTTGTGGTTAAATTTAATTTTATATCTGCTCAGTCATTTCCGTGTGTGGTCTCCCTGTTTTGTCATGGCACATGGGTCACAGTGGGAACGGTGAAGTTCTAAATGAAAACTACTTGGGGGTGCATTTCAAAAAAAAAAAAAAAAGTTTAAGTAAAAGTTTTGGTTTAGAAAGAAATTCATACATAGACAAATACAAATAGTGAAGTGGATGCCTAAGAAAAAAATTCCAGCATTTAAATATGAGCCTTTAGATCAAAATGTCTCTAAGATAATAATGATACATTCAATCAACTGTGTCCAAACTATTGACTGGTACTGTATACAGTGCAGTCTAAAAGTATTTGGACAGTGGCACATTTTTTGTTGTTTTGGCTCTGTAGTCCAGCACATTGGAAACATCTGCACACGAAACCCTGCATGCTGATATGCTTTAGCTGCAGCTGTGAAGTATTTCATGTCATTCTGGTTTCATTGACACTGGTTTTATCTGATAGACGATAGTATATCCTTCTCAACATGTTTGCAATTTCTTATTGGATGCTTTGAACAAAAAATTACAGCCCAGCGTAACAGCATGTTTTGTTCTATGAGTTTAGTATTTCGCAAACAGCTACAGAAAATGCATTCGCTCACCGAGGTAAAATTGTCTTTCTTGCCCCTCCCCCCCCCCCAAATTAATAGAGATCCATACAAATGCAGAGGTAATAGTATCGCTTGTAAGAGCACCTAAAATAAGATATCAATGCTGTCGGGTCACAGACATCAGGAAGTCATGACATGGATCTGGATAAGGATATGCAACCAAATATGAAATATGATGACAGTTTGTTAATTTGTCCAATTACTTTTTGTTCCCTAAAATGGGGGGGGGGGGGCTATGTATAAAAAGGGCTACACTTACTACACGGTTCACCTGATATGGATGTTGTCACAAACTGGGCCGCACGGCCATGACAAAAAAGAGAGACGCACACAACCAAGCCAAATTAATAATTTATTGAAAAGAATAATAACCTAAATAGAAAACAAACTAACAGTGGGGTATGTAAGTCAGTAAGATCAGTAGTGTAAGTGAGTGAATGAGTTGAAAAAGTATGTAGGTGCAATGTTGTATGGTGCAAAACCATAAGTCAAACGCCAACCAAAAACAAAGGGTGTTCCATAAGACGGGGGTCCCACAGGCTCTCCGTCACAACATTACTGATCAAAGAAAAAAAAAAAGAAGAAAAAAAAAACTACAATAACCTGATTACAGCTTACCCCTCCAACAATCTGCCAATCCACAAAGCCCACAGAAACCACTCAACCTATAGGGAGCAATTTAAGGAATAAACTAATTCCAAAACTGGCGCCCGCGACAGTGCATCCGCAACCACATTGTCCCGACCTTTAATGTGTCGGATGTCCAAATCACGCGACTGCAGGAACAATGACCTATCATTGTCAACCATATACCTTACCTCAGCATCTAAATATTTACATTTCTCAGGAGAAACTCTATAAAAATGCTGACGGATAGGCAGCGCATCACCCACATCAATATCATGCTCAACCCAATCAGTGCGGGAGGGCACGTCACCAAACAAACTTGGATAACTCAAAATAAGCTCTTCAAACTCTATAGCTTGTACTTCTGGTAAATGACCAAGCAATCCTTTTAAATTCTTGAGGGTCTCTGAATTTTTTAGCCGACCAGACAACAACCCCTCATCAGGCTCAAGAACGGCATCGTCCATACACTCACCCGAAACCACCCCCACCATACCAGCCACCAAAACAGGACTCACCACCGTTGATTCCTTCTGGTCGGCACCGGATGCACTAGAAGTGTGAGCATAATAGGGTTTAAGCAGATTTACATGGAACAGTTTAACAGGCTTCCTATGACCAGGAGTTGAAATCAAATAATTTTGGTCAGAAATACATTTAACCACTGTATAAGGACCCGATGTTTTGCCAACTCCCCTGAAGCATATAGCCGATGCCTAAACCCATTCACATAGTCAATTAGGTTAGTGGGTGGATCTGACTCCTTCCACCCATCCTTAAACACAGACAGTGGACCTCAGACAGTGTGTCCAAACACTAGATCAGTGGTTCTCAACCCTGGTCCTGGAGTACCACTGTGTATGCTGGTTTTCGTTCCAACCACAATTGCAATACCAGAATTTTAACAAGCTGTTATTTTTTCTTAATTAGGTGTTTTTATTGTATAGAGAACACTTTAAACTCTTTACTCTCTTAAGCCATGTTATGTTAGCAATAGCTATGCATGCTTTGAAGAAAAGAAATCCCATGTTCGTTATGCTTATTGTGTTATATTGCAAACAATTACAACGAAGAGGTAAGAACTCAGGTGAATAGGCTCCTAATTAGGTAATTGAACACAAGTTTAATTCTTTCATAATTTTTTCCTTAAACTTGTTAACACAATGCAGGTTTGGCTCGTTATCATTTGCTTTGTCTTTGAATTCTTCATTATTTACCAAACGGTTAGTTTTAGTGGCCATGTGTCCACAATTTCACCAATTATGAGCCAATTGATTCACCTCAGTCTTTAATTTGATCAGTTAAAACATTTTTTACCTCCTTTTAATTGTTTACAATACAGCACAATGTGAATATTGGACTTTTATTCTTCATGGCATGCATAGCTATTACTAACATAATGTGGCTTAAGAATGTAAATAATCCCTCTAAACATTAAAAACACCTAATTAAGAAAAATTAACAGCTTGTTAAAATTCAAGTATTGCAATGGTGGTTGGAACGAAAACCAGCATACACAGTGGTACTCCAGGACCAGGGTTGAGAACCACTGCACTAGATCATTCGGGCTAAACCCTGTACTTTCCTGCACTACCTCCCATGCAGCTAAAAGCAACCATGGCAGCCCCTCTTCCCAGGCCCTATCCAGCTCAGTACAATATGCACACGAGAGACTTGAGCGTCTGGTGAAAACGCTCCAAAGCACCTTGACTCTGCGCGTGGTAAGCTGACTGGTTATGTCCGATTCCTAGGAGTTTTAACACTTGGGCCAACAGGTGGGAAGAAAAATTAGATCCCTGGTCACTCTGGATCACTCTGGGAATGCCAAAAACAGATATGAACTGCATCAGGACCTTAACCACAGACCTTGCAGTTATTGTGCGCAAAGGATAAGCTGCTGGATACCTGGTGCTTTGACGTAACAGTTAACAAATACTGGCAATCAGACCTTGCACGGGGCAGCGGCCCCACACAATCAATGATTAGGTACTCAAATGGCTGACTGATAGCTGGGATCGGCTGCAACGGAGCTGGTTTAATGACCTGATTCGGCTTACCAGTTAGCTGACACGTACTACAGTTTTTAACGTGCAGAGAAACATCCTTTTTAAGACGTGGCCAGAAAAAATGGCGCAAAATCCTGTCATACATTTTTTGGACACCTAAGTGCCCTGACCTATCATGAGCAAGACTTAACACGTGACCACAAAACTTAGATGGAACTACAACTTGAAAAATTGGATCAAAAAAAAAAAAAATCATCACCATGGGGCACCCACTTCCTCACCAACATACCATCCTGAAGAAAGTAACCTCCGGCAACATTTTTCACCTCACCGGCTGATAACAGATCCAAACTGCTTCTCCAAGGATGGGTCTGCTCTCAGTTCACTCCGCAGCTCACTGACACAAAGGAAAATCAGGTAAACATGACAAGCTAGTCTCAATTACCTCCTCATCTACCCCCTTAGACTCAGCCCGACTCATCGCCCGCGTAACTGCACATGCAGGAAAAACTTCGGGAAAGTGCACAGCACTTTCATCAGGCCGTTCCAAGCCTAAAGGAGAGAGACACTACCGGAGGTGGTGACACATTAGCCCAAACACGGCTACCAGCTAAATCGTTGCCCAAAATGATATCAACCCCTTCTACTGGTAATGCTGGTCTCACACCAATATGCACCTCACCCTGCACCAAGTCACAATCTAAGTTCATCCTATGCACTGAGACAGGCAACACATTCAACCCCATTCCACGCATAAGGATTCTATCCCCAATATCAGTCTTTGAAAACAGCAAAATGGAGTCCAAAACATAGGAGTTAACAGCACCCGTATCTCTCAATCTTAACAGGCACCTAAGTATCACCACCAACCTGTGTTACAAACCCTTCTGTGATAAAAGGCAGATAAGACTCACCAAGGCCACCAGTCACACCAGATTCTACATGCCCACCTTGCAACACTCCCACATTCACAGGACCAGAAACATTTGCAGCCAGTGCAGCAGGTTTTACATGCCCACCTATAGTATGCTGCTTCTTCTTAGCCTTAAGCATTGGGCAGTCTGACTTCCAATGGCCTGCCTCACAGCAGTAATTGCACACATTCTCTCTTTTTTCAGGCGCTCCCTGGGAACCCTTACCTGAAAAACCCCTAAAGCAAACAGGCGACTTACTACCACCATCTTTCTGCACAACAGACTCCCGCACAGGCTCACCAGGCCGACTTTTATGAATGAGTACATACTCATCAGCCAATCCCGCAGCCTCAGTAACAGTTGTAACTTTACGCTCATTGAGATATGTGGCAACCCGACTGGGCAGAGAGTTTTTAAACTGTTCCACGATGACCAAATTGCAGACTCTCAAAATCATCAATATTCGGGACCATACACCAACGATTGAAATTAGTCAGCTCCCTTGCAAACACCATATGAGACCGATTAGCCCTTTTTTCCCCACGTCCTAAAATGCTGGCGATACACTTCTGGGACTAACTCGTACGCCTTCAGTACAACAGCCTTAACTGATTTATAAGTTAGGTTGTCACTGCCTAAAGATGCATATGCCTCCTGTGCTTTTCCTGACAATACACACTGCAACAGCAAAGTTTGCACAGAGTCTGACCAATTCCTTGCTTCTGTAATCCGCTCAAACAGAGAAAAAAAAAACATCCGGATCCTTCTCACTGAATTTCAGCAAGAGACGCAAATTACTTACAACCTCAGAAGACTGACGGTGAAGATGAAATTTCTTCCCCTCGCAAAACGCCCTCAGAAAGCTTACCGTCCCTGACTAACTCCAATCTAGCAGTCTGTAAATCTCTTTGCTTGCTCTGTCTCACACCGCAACCGCTCAATTGCCACTTGCCTATCCATCTTCTCTCTTTCATGAGACAATTGTAGTAAAAGCAATTCTTTTTGCTGCTCAAAGGTCAAGTTACCTGACGGAGCTGTAAACTGTGCTGCTAGTGACTGACCAGGTCCCTCTTGCTTAGCAACCAGCACACCTTTCTCAACCAACTGCAGTTTAACCATAGCCTTTATATTTCCTTTACGTTTATCACCAAGACTACTCAGATCAATATCATACCTTTCCGCAATTTTCGGAAGCTGATCTTTAGTACAGCGATTCAGAAGCTCCTCACATGGTGCAGCAACAAAATCCTCTATCCCTGCCATAATAACTAGGTCTAAAGGCCCGCAAAACAAAAAAACACAAAAAAAACATAACAGAACCAGACAGTACAGCCAAGCTCATCTAGTGTACAAAAGAGACAATAACAATGGCCCCCAACCTAATGTGGAAGTCCCCCTCTATCTAAACTACCTATTCCAAACTAACCTAACTCACTATCCCTAGTCTTCATGCGGATTAGCGGTGGGATATTTAAACACTTAAACCAGTAGCCCGGTTAGGCCCCCAGCAAGCTGGTTACTCACCTGACAGCTACGGATGTGTCCCCGAGACAAATGCTCTGACCACACACACCACACAAAAACAACAAACTAAAAAAACAAACCAACAAGCCCAAAAGCCCCACCTTGCTATACCTATCCAGGGAAACACCACAAGAGACACAACTCACCACACTAGAGGACCAGGCACTGCTAATAGCTCACACCTGCAATCACTGCTAATAGCACACACCTGAAATCACTGCTAATAGCACACACCTGCAATCACTTTTCAACACATGCTGACTGCAGGACCAAACTCCAACTAAAATAGCAACCAAACCAAACAATCAAATCAATTTCCAAAATGCATCTCCCAAACACAGGGTGCGGCGAGTCATACTCCTCAGCCAAAAACCCATGCAGCTGCAGAGACCCAAATAAAACCCTACCTCAGAAGGGCACCAAACAGCCCCAAACAAATCAAATTCAAATTGAACGAGCCCCCACTTGTCACAAACCGGGCCACACAGCCATGACAAAAAAGGGAGACGCACACAGCCAAGCCAAATTAATAATTTATTGAAAAGAATAACCTAAATAGAAAACATAAACTAACAGTGGGGCGTGTAAGTCAGTAAGATCAGTAGTGTGAGTGAGTTGAAAAAGTACGTAGGTGCAATGTTGTATGGTGCAAAACCATAAGTCAAACGCCAACCAAAAACAAAGGGTGTCTCATGGAGGAGAGCACGCAGCAGCTTCTTCTTCTTCTTTGGAGTTTAACGGCAGCTTGCATCCTTTGCGTTGCATTACTGCCATCTTCTGGAGTTAGTTAACTCCTACAGTGTCCATTTTGTCAGATTCTTCCCATCAGTCCTGTTCTCTTTATAAATGTGCTCAAATACTTCCTGCCTTGTCCACTTCCACCACACTCCAGAATGTATTTTAAACCTGCTCCTGTTAGTCCTGCTCTTTCCATTCCATCCATCATGTCATTTCTTTCGGTCAGTTGCGCCCGCAGGATTTCTTCCCGGGGTACGCAACAGAGGAGGCCAAGCCATAGGCTACATGAAAACAAAGCCACTACTTAGGACTAACGTTACAACGTAATTTACCGATACATTTTGCACTCATAGGGTCGCATATTACAAGAAGTTCTAACATAGGAGTAGGCCTAGCCTACGTTAAAGTCGGATCTTTCATCAGCAAAACCGGAGACTTACTTCACAATAGAATTGAAATGTTGCGCGCAAAAAGATGTTACGTGACTTACAGTAGCCTGATCTTTCATCAGGAAAACCGGAGACCTCACAATAGAATGGAAATGTTGCGCGCAACAAGCTGTTACGCGACTTACAGCACAGTTAATGTTAACACAATGAAAACACTTCTGACAAGTCAATGTAACTATCGAACATGCTCAACAAAATGTATTCACTGCTTAAATTTCTAATAAAATATTATCACTGAATGCTCGCCAATTGTGTGTGTGTGAGTGAAAGAGAGAGTGAGAGTGAGAGAGAGAAAACACGCCACTGCAAATAAAAGAACATGTTGCCTCAATCACTGCATAAAAATAAATAGCATCTTACCCTTAAGCCCTATTCGGACGGGATAAGTTTTACAGGGGGAGGTGGGGTAATGTAATAATTACTGGAAGAGCTCCGCTATTTTAGTTCCCATGTCTGCAACTTTTACGGACTGCGCGCTCCCGCACCAGTAAAGAATTCGGAGTCTTTTACCTACTGTTAAATGTCCTGTAAAAATGACCCCAGGTTAAAGCTATCCCGTGCGAATTGACATGTCCGGTAAAATTCTGTTATTTCCTGTGAGAAATTAGTTTTCCCCAGTCTTTTCTACTGGTTTTTCACGTAAGCACTCGAGGACGCCTTTGGTTGTGCTCTCTTCAGTCCAACTATTGACCGACCTCTAAATGAATGTAACGTTACATTAAATAAGAAGACAGAGCAAAAAAAAAAAAAAAAAAACAGGCTAAAAAGTAGGCTACAGTGGGGCAACGCTTGTGGCCGCTTTAGGTAAGCTATTGTAGCCTAGCTATAGCCTTACATACATGTTATGGCCTAACAGTTTCTTTTCAAGCTAACGTTAATAAAGAGGTGTACCGTGTAATGCAGGATTCCTCACGCTTTTTGTGGACATGTTTGCCATGCCAACATTGTCTCCACGTAGTTTTTTTTTTTTGGCGGCTCAGTTTGCAGTGAAGATAGGATTTGTAACGTTATATGACTCGTGGGGAACATTTTCGACAACATAGAGTAGACACTCCCATCTCTGTAATTCTAGACGCTGCTTACGGAGATAGCTACTTTATCCCGTCCGAATCGGCCATTAACATTACAGACGTCCTGTGGTAATAATTACTTTACAGTCATTGTCCTGAAAACGTATCCCGTCCGAATAGGGCTTTAGAATGTGAGATTGACCCTCCTTGTCCCAGTTGCGTCAAATTCCCTAAGCACCCGCTCTGTGTCGATTTCAAAGTCATTGTGAATGTTCATAATCGCCAATCGCGTCTGTCATGCTGTTCCGTAGGTAGGTTTTCAGACGTCTCAAACAGCTGAATGAGCGCTCGACCGAAGCAGTTAGACACGGGCTTCGTAAGAAGGACTTTCAGTATGCTATGAAGTATTTGTTTAAGTTAGTTATCTTGACTGACAAGTAAAAAGGCAACTCTAAACTTTTCCCGGTCTAAAGAAAAAGGTGATCCTCCAATCACTTTCAACAGTGTTAACGGCGGGATGGTGATCCTCCAATCACTTTCAACTGTGTCTTCCAATCACTTTCAAATGTTTGAAATATGCAAAACTTGGAAAATACAATAACCAGGCAATACAACGAAGACAATAAGCAAATATCATTCCTCAACATCGTAGAAACAGAGATGCAGAGACTTTGACAATTCACGTCAGTTTTAATGGAAATACTAATTTTGCTGGTGTTGCTAAGGTACGCAGACTGCGTACTCTGCGTACAGCTGGGGGCGCCACTGCTTTCGGTGACATATTTCCGGCAGTTAACAAGAACGTGCTCTACTGTTTCTGGTAAATGACACTGTTCACAAAGCCCATTTGGATGTTTCCCTATAATGTTGAGAGTCCCGTTCAAGTTACTATATCCTATTCTAAGTCTGGTCATCACTACCTCCTCTTTTGTATTTCCTCCTCTGTTTCTCTACCCACTCTTTTTTGTATTGCATGTAGGTGTCGTCCTCTTATCTCCTGATCCCAGTACTGCTGCCACTCTTTATTGATTTCCTTCCATGCTATACTCTTTCCTTCTGCTTTAGAAAGTTCAATTGCAGTGTCTATGTTTTCTTTTCTAACAGCTTGTTTGGCTAATTTGTCCACTTTCTCATTACCCTTAATACCCATGTGTGCAGGAACCCAAATTAATGTGACCACAGTGCCTTGTTTTACCACTCGTGAATGTATTTCCATTATTTCAAATAATAGGTCTTGGCGATTACTGGATGTACCTAGCTTTAGACTGTACAGAGCTGCTGCTGAATCACTACAAATCAGGGCTCTGTTAGGTTTGGCTTGTTCAATCCACTCTAAAGCCATCCAAATGGCATACAACTCAACTGTGTATACACTTAAAAAGTTTGATGTCCGTTTGCATACTTCTGTTCTACTACTAGGAACTGCAACAGCCGAACCAGTGTTGTCTGTTATTGGATCTTTTGATCCGTCCGTAAACACCTGTACATACTCTGTGTATTTACTTTCTGTATACCAATAAAACTCATTAACTAAATCTGCATTTTCCCTCCTTGCCTTAATGTGCAGCAACTCTAGATCTACGATTAGTAGTTCAAGTATCCACACAGGGAGTCTAGGCCTATACACTGTCAGACAGAACCTCATTCCATACACTCCCAGATCTCTTGCTGCTCCATCCCCTGTCCAGCCAAAACTTGTTTTAACTGTTCCCTCCCTTTCCCAGCAGGCCTGTAGCACTCTTTTGGTTGGATGATTATCTCCGTGCCCTCTCAAATTCATCCAATAATTTACAGTGAGCTGTTTCCTGCGTAAACACAGTGGCATTTCCCCTGCTTCTACTTGAAGGGCACACACAGGTGATGTTCTCACTGCTCCTATCCATAATCTAAGGGCCCGGGCCTGGATCACATCTAACCCTCCAAGCACAGTTTTTGCTGCAGATCCATACACCACACTCCCATAGTCCAGCCTTGATCTAATTAGTACTACATAAATATATTTCAAGGATGCTACATCCGCTCCCCAGTCCAACCCCACAAGGCATCTCATCACATTTAAAACCTTTTTGCATTTATCCACAATACGTTTAATGTGTTCCCTCCATGTTAATCTAGAGTCAAAATATACTCCTAAGAATCTAAATGACTCAACTATCTCTAAATTATTCCCATATAGTTGCAAGTTAAAATTTCCTCTAACTCTCTTTCTTGTGAAGAACATTGCCTTAGTCTTTTCAACTGAGAACTTAAAACCCCATTTCTTCCCCCACATCTCAACTTGATGTATTCCCTCTTGCACCTTTTTAACTATATGACTCAAATTTCTCCCTCTTTTCCACAGAGCCCCATCATCTGCAAATAATGACCTTCCCATGTCCACTGATACATTTCCAAAGATGTCGTTTATCATAATTGAAAATAATACAGGACTTATCACACTCCCCTGTGGTGTTCCATTTTCAACCTCATATTTATTGGACATTTCAGATCCTATCTTTACCTGTATTGTTCTTTTGTTCAAAAAGTCCATTATCCAGTTAAAAACTTTACCCCCAATTCCTATTGCATTTAGCTTTATCAGAAGCCCCTCCTTCCAAAGCATATCATACGCTTTTTCTACATCGAAGAACACTGACGCTACTGTCTCTTTATTTATTTGTGCCTTCCTTACTTCATCTTCTAGACACAGCACTGGATCTAAAGTACCCCTTCCTTTCCTAAATCCACTTTGACATCCTACAATTACATCCTGTTTCTCTAAAAAGTACACCAGTCTTTCATTTACCATTCTCTCCATCAGTTTACATAAGTGCGATGTTAATGCAATTGGCCTATAGCTTGTTGGTTTGCTTGCATCTTTCCCTGGCTTCCTTATGGGTACAATGACCGCCTCCTTCCAACTCACTGGTATTCTACCTTCCTCCCACACTTTGTTAAACAGTAATAATAATTTGTTCAGACCTTCTTCGCTTAAGCGTTTTATCATCACATAGCATATTTCATCTTTCCCCGGTGCAGTCATACCAGCTTTAGCCAATGCCCTTTTTAACTCTCCCACAGTAAATGGCACACTCTGCTCATCTCCATTACTTTCCTTTCTCCTTAAGGCCTCCCTGTTTTCAGATTTTGTTTTCTCCCTGCCCCTTCTTCCCTCCTCAGACAAATTATTAGAGCTGTGTACCTTCACAAAAGTGCTAGCCATTAACTCAGCTTTTTTTTTATTACTTACTTACTACTATTTCATCTCCATTTGTTAGCACCGGATAACTCCACTCCCTTTTGTCCCCCCCCCCATCTTTTTGATCATTTCCCACACCTCTCCTACTGGCATTGTGTTCCCAATTGAATCACAAAACTGTCTCCAATAAGACCTTTTCACCTGTCTTATTGTCCTCCTTACCACTGCCTGAGCCTTTTTGTACTGTATCATATGTTGAAAATTATGGATTCTTTTCAATAATTGAAATGCCTTATTTCGGTTTCTCACAGCCTCTTTACAGTTATCATCCCACCATGGTACTGCCTTCCTCTTTATTTTGCCTTTACTCTTAGGGATGGATCTCAGTGCAGCTGTTCTAATACCTTTTCTTATTTCATTATCCAGAGCTTCTATGGTCATGTTATCATTGATCTGATTCAGATACTCATCACACTCTTCCTTAAACTTCTCCCATTTAGCTTTCCCAAACACCCATTCCCCCCCCTGTCCACTTTAGTCATAGAAGCATTCATGTTTATTGTACATAATACTGGATAATGGTCACTACCTATAGTGCCTTCTTGATGCGCTTTCCATTCACATATGGGTGCAATATTATTTGAAACCATTGTAAGATCCAGTGTTGACTCCTTTCCTGTGTTAACATCTATTCTTGTTTTACTTCCATCATTTAAGCAGACTAAATTCCTCTCATCTAAAAAATCTTCTATTACTTGGCCATTAACATCAGTTTTCTCACTCCCCCACAATGTGTTATGTGCATTAAAATCCCCACACCACACAATGCTTGCTCTACTTTGCTGTAACGTTCCGTTCCCATCCGGTCCGTTTTCCGTGTTTTGCCCTTTCCCTCCGTGTCATGTTTGATTCCCTTTGTCCGTGTTTTCCCCGTTGCTGCAGACTGGGCGTGTTCCTTCCGTTTGTTTCACTCCTTTTCCCCACTCCGGTTTCAGCCTATCGCCTTTCCCCATTGCTGCATGCATTCCTCACACTTCAATTGTTCAATCACCCTCGCTTACATTTGCACGCCTTCTTAATTGTTTCCAATCTCACTTCCCTATTTAACCCTCTGGCTGGCTGCTATTCAGCGCCAGTTTGTTAACGTTGTTCGTTTGTATCCTGGTCCTTGTATCCCTGTCCTGTGCCTCTAAACTTCAGTTTGGTTTTGTCTCGGTGCTTTAATGCTCACTGCCTGCTGTTGTTTGCTAACCAGTCCTGTCTGTTTGCGGTTCTTCCTGCCTGAATATTGCCTGTCTCGTTAACCACCATTCTACTGTTTCTGCCAGTCTGTAGCTGTTTACCACTCCCTGTTTGTGTTGCGGTACCTCTGTCTCCACCTGACGTTGCGCCCACAGCTGGGTGTTCTGCTTCTCCATACTACAGTGGTTCCTGTCCGGCCGTGGCTACCGCCATTGCTACGGTTACGGTTGCAGCCTCCACTGTTGCCCTGCTGCCCCAACCTGAGCTCTGCTGCACTGCTCTGCCTTGCCGTTTCCAGCCGCTACCCCTTCCTCTGCTTCCAGTACCTGGTTACCTGTTATAAGTATTCCTCGGCTCCCCCTCCTTCCATTCCATTATATTCCATAACCGGTTGTCCTGTCTGTCCAGATCCGTCCAGTCCAGTTCCTGTCCAATTCCGGTCTGGAACGTTCCAGTGTTCCAGTTGTCCTGTTCCAGTTTAACCTGATCCAGTTCCTGTCAGCCCAGTTCCGGTTTGGAACTTCAGTTTCCCGTACCAAGTCCAGTTCCGGTTTGGAACATCCAGTGTCCTGTACCAAGTCCAGTTCCGGTTTGGAACAGCTCCGTGTTTCCGTGATCCAGTTCCAGTTTGACTATCCAGTCCAAGTCCAGTCCAGTTCCGGTTTGGAACGTCCCGTGCCAAGTCCAGTTCCGGTTTGGAACAACTCCGTGTTCCCGTGATCCAGTTCCAGTTTGACTATCCAGTCCCAGTCCAGTCCAGTTCCGGTTTGGAACAACTCCATGTTCCTGTGATCCAGTTCCAGTTATTCCATTCCAGTTTCCTGTCCTGCCCAGTTCCGGTTGGAACTCCAGGGTTCCAGCACCAAGTCCAGTTCCGGCTTGGAACAACCTGTTGCCATTCAAGTCCAGCTCCGGCTTGGAGCAGATTCAAGTTCCGGAGAGATTCCTGACTTTATTATTATTGTTGTTATTATCTGTGTACAGCTTGGGACTACCCCATAATAAATTACCTTTTTCTGTCCCTCTGCCTCCTGGTCATTGCATTTGGGTCCAGCCCGTATTAGGTTCATGACATTTGCCCTTCTATTTCTTCAAGCTTATTTAATTCTATTCTAGGGTTATAATAATTCACCACCACCACTTCCTTCCGTTCTACCCAAACTTCCACCACCACATACTCCAATTCTTTTCCAATACCCAATACTCTATAAGGCATCCCTTGTTTAATAAATGTGACACAGCCCCCTCCACCCCCATCGTTCCTATCTCGCCTAATTGCCACATATCCAAGCAAAACAAAATCTAACTGAGGTTTCAACCATGATTCCTGAACACATAAATGTCCGGTTTCTCCCTTCTACTATCTACAAATTGCTTTAAATCCTGCCCATTAGCTATCAAACTCCTTGCATTCCACTGGAATATTAACATTGTTATTATCAACCAACACATGGCTCTTGACTTGCCAGAACACTGAGACTGTCTCTCACTTCCTCCCATTTCAAACCTATCATATCAAGATGATGCACTGCTGCTTTGACAATTATTTGAATCCTTTCAGTTTTAGACTTAACCTCAGCTGTTGACCTTTATAGCACTCCTGCTATAAAGGTCACCAACCCCTTCTTCTCTTCCCACCTCTTCCTTTTGTCCTCCTCTATATTCACTGTCATTTGCATTCTATTTTGTCCATACTCCTTAGCTTGCTTTTCCTGACCCGCCCTCCAAACTGCTTCTGCATAAGATAGTTTTTCCTTCACTCTGATCTGTTCACTCTGATCATACCTCCACCTGTCTTCTCATCACTTCACATCCCCAATAAGCAACACTGTGATTCCCTCCACAATTGCAGCACTTTGGTTTTACTCCCTCTCCACACTTCCCATACTCATGATCCCCCCCACATCTAGCGCATCTTCTCTTCCCCTTACACACATTAGCCACATGCCCAAACCCCTGACATTTAAAACATCTCAATGGCTTTGGTATAAACTCCCTAACTCTGTATCTCATGAATCCAAAGTATATCTCCTTTGGGAGAACCATTGTTGCAAACTCTATCAAAATGGTCTCAGTTTCTTTTTTCTCAGTTCCCCTTGTCATTCTTTTAGCACTTTGGACTAAACTATTCCTCACCCGCAAGTTATCCTCCAGTTCCTTCATTGTAACTTTAAGAGGTATTCCCGAAATTATACCCCTGCACCCGCCTCTCCTCTGCTCCCCCACTCTTATTACTTTGGATACTTTAACTTTTCCAACACTACTCATATTCTTTGCCTTCTCCATCTGTACTTCATTGGTGCACCCTATTAGCAAGTTTCCGTCTCCCAAAACTCTCACATATTTCACTTCTCCGACTTGTCCTCTAATAATTTTTGTTAGCTTCAGCGGATCAACTTTCTTTACTCCCCCCTCTCCCTCAAATCTCAGCACTACATTCAGCAATTCTGCCTTCGGATCCTCTCCCACTTCACTGTCCGTTCCACTTGAGCTAGCTCCGTCGTTTTTCTTTCTCTTATTTCCCTTCATGCTTTTACTCCCTTTCACCACCTCTCCCACCCGACTCCACTCATCTCCACTAGACTCCATGATATTGCTGTCTTCCTCCGGCTCCCTCCCTGCCATTTTGTCTGAGTTTGTAAGGAACAGTGCCAGAATATCGTTCCTGACCTATACAGGCCGTCGGTCGATATTCCCACAAAATGTTCCCCCCAATACTCAATCCTACTGTTACCAGGTCCTGATATCCGTAAAAACCAACGTCAATGTAATTTAATTAATCAGCAAGTTTAATTCCAACCAGTCCAAGCAGAACCGTGGTGTCGCCAGCTAGTTTGGTCCCGAAGACTGTTCGTTAGCTAGTTCCGCAAACAATCCCAGCCGCAGCACGGAGCCAGCCCGCAGCAGCTGAGCTACAGCAGGTTTTTAAAGGAGCACTGGCACATAGGGCCCAGGTGTTGCCAGTGTTGCAGATTACCAATTAACTCGACCACGCCCACCTCCAGCACCTGCACAGACAAAGCAAACCCAGCACAGCAGAGAGGGTCGTCACCCTCAAATTGAAGCTGAACGTCTACTCTTCAACCTCATTGTCACTGTTCTATTTCAAATCCGATTTTCTGGAGTACAGAGCCTAAACACCAAAAAATGTATCACTGTCCAAATACTTTTCAACATGCATATAGTCCATTTTTTGCTTTGATACATTTTCTGTACAGATCTATCATCACATATTTTACATAATGTGCTGTACAGTAGAGATTCATCACTCTTACAAGGCATTTTGACGTCTTGAAAAGGGACCAAATTTATTGTTGGAATTCAAAGGTCAAGAAAGTACCTTAAATCAGATTGCCTATGATGGTCAGAAAAGACCACACAATGTTCTTGCTTCTTGTTGTAATGTTCCAGAGCTGAATAGATGTTGTTACTAAGGCTAAGAAACCACTGTGAAACAAACATGCCAGAAGGGACCCTTCAAAAATAAAATAAAATAATCCCTTTAATCCCTTTAATAATGGCCTTTAATTCTGAACTGTCCATCAATAGGAATTATTTTCTTAGAAACTCAACACATTCACTTTCCTTTTACTTAGCCTATTACTGACGCTGCCCTATATAATAGCAGTATTAGAACATAATTGATTATAGTATTTATAAATTATTATATGAATATTCCTGTGAGGGAGGGGAAGGGGTTGGAGAACAAGACGTGACCGTAAGGGGATCTACAAGCTACCCACAAACGTGGGATAACCACAAGTTGAGGGAAAGAATGGAATTCCCTGACAGAACAGGAAAAATAAACAAAGGGGAAATAACCCCCGGCGTATCAGGCAACAGAAAACAACCCAGAAAAGAGGGCGAAAACTTGAAGAGACTCAAAGACTCGAGTGGAAATAGACAGAAAGTGAAAGAAAAACCAATAAAATACAAATGAGCTAAAACACGGAGGAAAAGGAGAACAAAAAAAAAGGGTAACAAAGGTCACAGCCTCAAAGAGGACAGAAAGAAAACTGAGGAAATAACTAGTTTAGAGAAAGAAAATGGGAAAGAAAAAGTCCTAAAGACCAAACCTATAACTCTAAAGCTAAAGAAGTTCCTGCGCATCTTAGAATACAGAAAAGATATGCAGTCTTCTGTTCTATACCGAAGTTACCGGCCTGAGCGTAAAAAAGCACGGAACAAAGAAGGCGCTGAGCTTATGTAGCCAGCAAAACACCTGAACCCAATAGAAATAATGAGTCACAGACGGCGGAAAAAACAACAGGAGTGCCCTCTCGTGGCCTCTAGAGTCAAAATCCGCAGAAACGAAACAGCAGGCTGCAAAACCATGACAATTCCCTCCAGTATCCTTGTGGCTGCTAGCGTATTCCAACCTGTCTGTAATGCGGCGTGACGTGTGAGGTGGGAGGAGCCAAACGCAGCAAGGGGATTCTTTAAGCCCTAAGGCCACTAAGGCGGGAAACCCCGCAGATAAGGGAGGAGACAATACAACGAACACGCCTACAGACGCTACCAACCGGCTCACTGTCACACGCCAATAAGTAGAAGGGCAAGGACAGGTCTCTGAATAGCCAGAAATAATAAGCGCCCTGTCTCGGTAACGAGACACATAAGAATGGGCGAGTAGCGTAAAGGCATAAATAAATACAGTCAACAAATACTGCAAAATAATACGATTGCTTATGAGAAGGCGAAAGAAACAGATCTAACGTTCCAGGGCTACTCTCAGACTCGCAGTCACACACAAACATGTCCACAACATCGCCCAATCTTCCCTATAGGAAGACGTACCGAAGGACGAAACGGAATTCCAGTTCCGAACAAAATCGTCAAAAGCTCCATATACGGAGACAGGTACCGAATAGAGCAAACAGGACAGCTGTACCGGACATTTACGGACTAAAAAGACTAACGCGAGATTAGAAAATAAACGCCCTGCCTCACCATAAATAGGAATGTAACGAGGTGAACAGGATCAGAGATTTAACGTTCCAAGGCTACTTTCAAATACTCGTTTGTCAAATGCAAAACATATCCACAACATCGCCCAATCCTCCCTATAGGAAGACATGTACCGAAAGACGAAACCGGACCATAGTTCCGAACAAAATCGTCAAACTCCATGTACGGAGACAGGTACCAAAAGGAACGAACAGGACAGGCTACACCGGACAGTTACCGGCTAAAAAGACCAAAACGAGTTAGTATAAAATAAACGCCCTGCCTCTCCATGATGAGAAATATAACGAGGCGAACAGGAACAGAGATTTAACGTTCCATGGCTAGTTCAATAGGCTCGCAGTCAAATGCAGAAAACAAAGGGGTAAACACCCGATCTCCCAGGAGAGAGACACATTTTACAGGTGAGCCGACGGAGCACCGTCGTCCCATAACTTTACTATCCAAAATGACTAACGCAAGCTTAATTGAAAACACACGCCCTAGCCTCTCAGTAAAAGAATATGTAACGAGGCAAAGGAACAGAGAACTAACGTTCCGAGGCTATTTTCGGAAACACGCAGTCACACACAAACATGTCCACAACATCGCTCAAGCTCCATACGAGGAGAAACATACCCGGAGAACGAACAGAACAATAGTCCCGAACAAAATCGTCCCGCAGGTAAAAAAGGCGAACAGGACAGCTGCAACAACAGAACAACGCAAACTTAATCGAAATTAGCAAGCACTGCCTCTCAATATAATATAAAACCCTGACTCACAACAAAGGGGAACATAGTCCACGAGAAGGAGACAAAACAGGGAACAAACGTACCGAAGCTACTAACTGGCTCACAGTAACACGGAAATGAGTAGAAGCAAAACGCCAGGTCTCTCAGTAAGAAAACCAATCAAAGGCGAAAATGGAACAAATAACTGCTACTCTATACTTCTACGAGCTAAGCAACCAAGTAGAAGCGAAACGCCCGATCTCCCTATGAGACGAAATGCACCGAAGGGCGAACAGAACTACATTTCCGAACAGAATCGCCCAAATCTCCATACACGGAGAAAAAGCACAAAAAGGCGAAATAGAGCAGAGATCCGCGGTCCCATATTTCTACGAGATAAGTAACTACCAAGCCAGCAAGAAATAAGCCCTGCCTCAACAAAGAGACGTTAAAATAGGCGAGTAGCCCAAATGGTACGAGTAACTCACAGACAACAAAAACACCACAGTACAAAACAATGAACAAACACAATGAACAATTAATCTCGAAGCCCCGAATGAAGGAAACGGAAGGCTTATATAGCTCACCGGCATTACATCCCAGCTGTGAACGTTGATTAACTTACTCCGTGAAAAGAAGGGAGTCCATGACACTCAGCCGCAGCTGTTTGCGTTACACAGCCCTTGTTTTCTTCCTGATCTTGTTTTCTTCCTATTCAGTCTCATTCTCAATAGTTGTTTTTCCTGTAGAGTGAATGTAGGAGATTGTGCTTTCCTGACGGAGCTGCGGTGGTGTGCATGGGCTTAGCGTCGAATATCCCTTTCTGGCCGCCACACACACAATCTTTTGTCACTGCCATTTAATTTCCATTAGCTTGTTTTAGTCAATTAGCTTCAGCTAGAGGAGCATGGTGACGGTTGTTATTCTCTCAATCTCAGCCTCGCCCGAAAGAATGGGCATGCTTGACTCAAAGACGGAGAATCTGAGCTGTTCGCTGTCATTGAAATGCAATATATTATGTTCACTTTTCTCTCAATTTGACAAACTGACAGAGAGAACAGACAAAATGTTTCTTCCGACTGCTGCGTTTCTGTCTCACATTTCACCTACCAACAGCATAACTGAAGGTGATGCGGAAGAAGTATGCCTATCAGCAAATATGCTGCAAAGATTTAGAAAATGCAACTTGTAAGTCTGATTCTTAATTGTGTAGGCCTGCACAGGGGCGGTGCTAGGGACTGAAGACATTCTGAATTTTGTCCGCTAAATGCACTGTTTTCTAGCAATTTGAGAGAAAAATGGAAAGCCTAGACGTCTGTACATCATTGAGGCAAATTATGGTAGTTTAACACATTTACCCAAAGCACCTCTCAGCAAGACTGCATGTTTTTACTATAATCTATTTCTTCTCTCCTTTTTATCATTCTGGCTGCAGCCACACTAATAAAATAATGTATTTAGATTTCTGTACAAAATATTGTTAATATACAAAACATTTAAGACTTATCTTATTCTCTTATTTCAAATGTGTTATGACTGTAACATGCAATGTGAAATTGTTGATACAGGACAAATTATTTGTGAAAAATATTTCCCTCAATAAATCACAACAATGCCAATTACTTGTAACACAAATAATGAAACTTATTATTATTATCAATATTTTCAAGTGCAATGTGATGAGAGGAGAGGGCAGGCCAGAAGAGAATGGGAGGGGCCAGATACACCAAGCTGTAAAAAGGCAAACATACAAAATGATTCCCTCTGAAAAGATTACAGTGCTCAAACTATCATCAACCATCAATATACAAAAGCAAAGATGTCTGCCTGTCAACAGTCTTCCTCACTCCCAGGTTAAGTGATATTATTATTTCCTAATCTTATTCATGTAAAGCACTTTGAATTGCATTTGCTTGCCAGAAAAGTGCTATATAAATAAAGTTTGAATGCTTGATTGATTGAAGATTACTCACCATCTACTGCTTGCAAACCAATCCTTTTCTCCTCTCTCCACTCCTTTCCTCTGGTCTTCTCTTCTCTCCACTCCTTTCCTCTGGTCTTCTCCTCTCTCCACTCCTTTCCTCTGGTCTTCTCCTCTCTCCACTCCTTTCCTCTGGTCTTCTCTTCTCTCCACTCCTTTTCTCCCATTTCCACTCCTTTTTTCCATCTCCTTTTTCCACTCTCTCCTCCTGGTTCCTCTTCACTCCTCTCTACTCCTTTTCTCCTCTCTTCTTCACTCCTTCCCTCTCCACTCCACTCCTCTTCACTCCTTTCCTCTCATCCTCTCTCATCTCCTCTCCACTCAGGACTGCTGCTGGTAATAATGTTAGCTAACTAGCTAATGTTAGCTAGCTAGATACATATGTTAAACATTTTTTCCACGACAAGTAGCCTGTCAGATAACGTTATGTCAGTTATCAGCGAGGACACTGATAAGTAAGGTGTCAGCCCAAGTAAGGCGGGGATATAATGTAATGTTAATGTTATGGCAGGGAGCGAGTTAACGTTACAAAAATAATGACAGGGTGCGGCTATTTATCAAAGCGTTTGTAACCATTTTTCTGTTGCATTCTCTTAATATAATCGACATAACATTACGTATCACAGTTGGGACACATTCATATCAATGTAGCTAGTGGATACTGGATAGATAGTTAAACTTACCTCAAACAACGGTGCTTCCCAACTGATGCCTTGACTGATGTCTCGCTGATGCAGTTGAGATGCTGGTCAGGGCCGTTCAAAGTGATTAAAGTGCCGCTGCTCTCATGTCGCGTGCGTGCGTGTGTTTGTGTGTGTATGAGCAAGGGGTATGGGCTGACTGCCTGTGAGTGAGAGGTGCTTTGCTGAAGTGACAGTGCAAAGAACATAGCAATCTTTTATTATTATTATGAGAGTTAAAAAAAATGTGCGGTTCATATTCATAAAAGATTCAGGGCTTTTTCTTACAGTAGGCTTTGCTATTATAAAATTGTACTGGATCTGAAAACAATCACACAAGAAGGCCTGTCTTGTCATCTATATATTTGAAGACAATGCATACTTTATTTTATTAATTACTTATGTTCACTTTTAGGACAGGTGTGATATACAGTAAATGCCAGTTATTATCAGTGTCAAGTGGCAAGACAAGTACTTTATTCACATCAAGAAAAAAAAAAAATATATATATATTAGTATGTCAACCTACAGTTATGCTTTTCAGAAATTATGAAATTGTTTTTCATCCAATCTACATTTCCACAAATGCTACTATAGGTCCCAGAGGCAACAGTCTTGTGTTTCTCCTATTATTTTGAACAATTAAAAGGTACACTTAAAAATATCTTATTTATCATACAACAGGTATGTTCATACATAAACATAACTGTTTATTACAATATTACCTGTGTGGGAGTGCCTTTTGAGGGGCAGGTGCTCAAAGTGAGAAAAGGGCACACAAACCTAGAAAAACTGTTTTATGACAGTTACTGTACAGAATAAATTTGGTCACACTTTAAGTCTCAATATAAAGGCTTTATATAGCATATATAAAGCTTTCATAAATTTGACATAATGGCTTAATAAATCATACATAAGCAAATGTCATGCTTCATAAAGGGTGCCATAACACCTTCTTATGCAACATGTTATGCCAAATGCATCACAGTTAGCCTAGCATCATACATAAGCATGTTTTATGTCACCCTGTATAATGTTTAGCCATTAGCCAGGTGACATTGTTGGTTATGTCACATTTGGCATAACTTCTTGCATAAGAAGGTGTTATGTCACCCTTTATGAAGCATGACATTTACGTATGTATGATTTATATGCTATATAAACCCTTTATATGGAGACTTTGTTTAAAGTGTGACCATAATTATTTTACTAAAATCAATGAATGAAAATTAATGACAGCAACAATAATAATAATACAAATATTAATTTATCAAATCAAAGGGGCACATTGGGCACCCTGCACATGCCTGCATGTATACATGTATACATGTGTGTTCCTGTGTCCATGTGTGAGATGTAAGTGTGCATATTGGCACATGTGTATAAACCTAGCCCATTTGGGCTGACACTCAGAAGAGGAACAGCTAAATGCTGTTACTGTAAATCCACAAATTACATGCCTTATACACATGAACATTACATAGTTAAAAAGGCTAAAATTTTGAAATCGGGATCATTGGAGCATAATTTTCCACTTGATCAATTGAACATTTATGGAAAAAATCTGCTAATAAAGTAGCAACAGGTGTGAAATATGACATACTCATCCTCTTTGCACAAACTGTATCCTGGAAAAGATGTAAAATGGCTCTCTTCTTCTGAGGGAGGATTCACTGAATTGGAGATTAAGGCAGTAAGGGGTGGAGCCTCAAGAGTTGGCTTTCATACTGTGGAAGGTGTCAGCTCACTAGATGGGAGGTTAAGGTGGTAAGGGACAGAGCCTGATGGATGGAAGGGGGTGGAGCCTCAGGAGCAGGCTCTCTTTGCGTGCAGCATCTCAATGAGCAGGCTGTTGCAGGGCACCTCCCCGCTCAGGTTTTTGTCGCATAGGTAATCCTCTGCATGCGCACTCAGGCTGTGCAGCTCCGGCAGCCAACACAGTAGCTGCCCAAACCTGTCCAGGAAATGTGGGTGGCTGCTGAGCGTGTGCTCCAGCAGCGCCGCATTCACCTGCTCGTGCACACTCTCGACAAACTGCCGCCCTTCCAGAAACTTGACATCTGTACCAGTACAGAGAAAGATGTCATTTTTTCTTTGAGGGTCACTGGCACTCCTGTCGAATTACAGGCAAATTACAATGTATATGCAATAAATAAAGTAACACCCAATAATATAAACCCAATAAACTGTATAGCATGAACATCTTGCAGTCCAAAATGTAAATCACTTTTGAAAAAGTAGCTTTGATTACAATTATACATTGAAAATTAAATCAGGAATACCAGGCAGACACACCTCAAAAGTAACATGGTTACCAAACCCTTTTGACTTCCCTATTATTTAAGCAGGAGCTACATGCATGTTGAAAAACTGCAGGTCCTCCATCCAAAGAAATATTGTGGATTTGACAGAATATCCCATGAAATGCTTAAACACAGCACACCTTAGCTTCAGGAGGTGGCATTAAAAGTCTTGAATACCTATTTACTTTGGCCCTCCAGAGGCAATTTCCACCTGGTTTCTACTAGTTTATTTAAATTTCAATATCTCAAAATATATTCCTTGCACATCCATGGTTTAAAGTTTGAATTGAAGAAGAAGCTGTATCATTCAGAAATTTGCAACATAGTACATTTATTTCAGAATAGTCACATACAGTATATATATAGTGACCATAACATACGTCGCCGAATGTATTTAAATACGTTTTTAAAAAATGTACAAAAGCGCGTGTGTATTTACACAAGAGCAGTAGAATATTTTAAAAAAATATAATTGTTTCTATTCGTGAACATGATTTTCTTAGCGTGTATAAACGGTGCATTTTATGCATTTTACAGTCTGTGGCTGTGGCGAGAGGAGGGTCGTAAGTGCTTTGGGCTATTGATAACACCCTCCTATTTTATGGCACTGCAGTGTTACTGGAGAAGCTGAGGTTTTCGCAAGCGGCTACCCTTTTATAAAAAATACTGCGTCAAAATTTACAGGGTTTTCTTAAAGCTGTAATTTATAATTTCAGACAAACATGAATACTGTAATTGAGACGGATACGTCTCAACCACTAGGGGCAAAGTTTATAGGGCTACCATGTGTGACATCTTCTGTGATATCTGATTCTGGAATTAAGGACTCATAACCCTTGATTCTAGGTATCTGTTCAAAAATGGAGATGAATTCAACCCTAACAATTACCAAGGCATTTTTATAAGCGGTAATCTGGAGGTGGATAATTTGTCATATTATATTATTATTATACAAACCCCAATTCCAAAAAAGTTGGGACAGTATGTAAAATGCACATAAAAGCAGAAAGCAGTGATTTGTACATTTTCTTTTGCATATATTTAATTGAAAACAGTACATAGAAAATATATTTAATGTTTTACCTTATCAACGTTTTGTAAATATACGCTAATTCCAAATTTGATGCCTGCAACACATTCCAAAAAAGTTGGGACTGGGGCAAAAAAAAGACTGGAAAGTTCAAAAAAACTCCTGTTTGGTAAACATATGAGGCTAAGTCATCATGTAAGTCATCAAGGGTCTGCGGTATCAAACGAGCCAGGAGAAACAACCTTTAAAGTCATCCATCCATATCTACTGCATATCTGGCAGCAGAGTGATGGTTTGAGGCTCGTTTGATACCTCAGACCCTTGATGTCTTACAGCCAACCATGGGTTCTATTCTATTCCGTGTAATTTACAGCTTAATCTATCAGTCCCACCCCCCAATTCCCATAGAGATCCATTCAAATGCAGAGAGGTTATAGTATCGCTTGTCAGAGTACCTGAAAATAAGATATCAATAAGAGTTAATAGGAGTCTTTTGATATCCTTTTATACCCAGTCATGATAGCATCACATGTGTACCTGCGGAATGTTCCAAACAGGTGTTTTTTGAACTTTCCAGTCTTTTTTTTTTTGCCCCTGTCCAAACTTTTTTGGAACGTGTTGCAGGCATCAAATTCTAAATGAGTATTCTAAAATCTAAAAATCAATAAAGTTGATAAGGTAAAACATTAAATATCTTTTCTTTGTACTGTTTTCAATTAAATATATGTAAAAGAGAATTTACAAACCACTGCTTCTGCTTTTATGTGCATTTTACATACTGTCCCAACTTTTTGAGAATTGGGGTTTGTATTATAAACACAAGAATAAAAGGAGACTGAAAAAGGGAGAAATAATAGCGATCCGAAAATAATCGGCGAACGAGACTCATAGGCTCGAGAAAATAAAAATTAAGAAAAATGCCTCTCACTCTCGATAGAGAGAAAACAAGGAAATAACGAGAGATACAGAGCAAACAGAAAGAAAAACTGTCTCAGAGAGACCAGAGCGGTAGCAGGAGCGAGGGACAGAAAACGCAAAGGAAATGTGTATCCTATGTGTGTCTAACGCACAAAAAGACAAGTCCCTCGTAACTCCAAAGCAGGGCAATGAAGGAAAGAGGTCTCCTTAGAGTGCCTACCTATACCTTACCGGCTTAAAGTCAAAATGAGCAAATGACAACTAAGCACCGGAAGAAGGAAATCCTAGGCTTAAATAGAAACAGGAAATCCACAACAGGTGCACTCACTAAGTGCCGGAAAGAACGGAAACCCCAGCGTGGAACACCGAAAAATCTGATCGATTACCCCGTCGAACAGAAAAGAACAAACGACCGTAGAAGAAAGGAAAGACAGGCGCAAACCATGACAGGACAGGCGCAAACCATAAAATCCAGTGCGATGTGGCTCCAAGGGCGGCTAGGGATGGGTAGAGGGTAACAGGCCCGAGGGTGGGCGTTGAGAACCCTTGTTGCGGGCGCAGATCGCACAAGTGGCAACAAATTCTTGTACATCCTTCTCCATATTAGGCCACCAAAAAAATCTGGACAGGAAATCCCTGGTCCTATGAACGCCTGGATGAGCCACCAGCTGGGAAGAATAACCCCATTGCAATACCTTAGATCTTAAATTATTTGGCACAAAAACCTGGACCCCGGTCACGACGCAGTGCTTTCTGAATCGCCAACTCAACCTCCCACAACACTGGGGCCAAGATCTGATTAGTGGGAACAATGGACTCCAGAGTAGGGTCCCTGTCAGACCGGTCGCAAATGCGCGAGAGGGTGTCCGGTTTAACATTCTTAGACCCGGGGCGCTACATCAAGAGGAAATTAAAACGTGTGAAAAACAGCGCCCAACGGGCCTGCCGCAAATTCGGTCCACACTGTAAAACGATGCTCGGCACCCTCCAACCAATGACGCCACTCTTCAAGAGCCAGCTTAACAGCCAACAGCTCCCAATCCCCTACATCATAATTTCTCTCAGCAGATGTCAAAGCACGAGAGAAATAAGCGCACGGATGCATTTTCCAGTCTAGGGGTGAATGTTTGGATAAGATGGCACCTACCCCTAACTCCAAAGCATCCACTTCTACCACAAATGGGAGGGAGGGATTGGGGGTAATTAAAATGGGTTCAGAGCTAAACCTCTTCTTAAGTTCATTAAAGGAAGCTTCAGCTTTAGGGTTCCACTGAAAACATGAAACAGGCGTGTTCTTGGTTAGGGCGCAGCTACTGCACTAAAATTGCGGATAAACCGAAGATAAAAATTTGCAAAGCCCAGAAAACGTTGCACCTGTTTTACCGATGACGGGCCAGTTTAATACTGCCGAAACCTTTTCAGGATCCATACGGACCTTTCCTTCCGAAATAATGAACCCAAGAAAGGAAACAGTGTTAGCATGAAATGAACACTTCTCCGCCTTAACAAACAACCGTGCCTTTAAAAGAGCTGTCAAAACCTGCCTGACATGGGAAATATGAGTCGACAGGTTAGAAGAGAAAATTAAAATATTGTCCAGATAAACAAACACAAATCTCTCCAGCATCACGTCGTTCACCAACGCCTGGAAGACAGAGGGGGCGCTAGAGAGCCCGAACGGCATCGCCTGGTACTCATAGTGGCTGCTGTGAGTATTAAAAGTGGTCTTCCATTCATCGCCCTCACGCACACACACCAAGTTATAAGCGTTGCGGAGATCGAGTTTGGTAAAAATAGTTGCATCTTGAAGGTGCTCAAATGCAGAATTCATAAGGGGTAGTGGGTACCGGTTCTTGATGATCTCATTAAGGCCACGATAGTCCATGCACGGCCTCAACCCTCCATTCTTTTTTTTAACAAAAAAAAACCAGCGCCAGCTGGTGAAGTGGAGGGTCTAATAAAATCATTAGCTAGGGCGAACTGACTTCATAGTCAAGCTCTCAGGAGCCAATAAGGAGTATAGGTGCCCTCTAGGAGGAACAGTGCTATCTATAGCACAATCAGATCTATAGCACAATCATAAGATCGGTGCAGAGGTAAGGTAGTGAGTGGCTCGTTGCTTGCTGAATACTTCAGCCAGGGTGGTATATTCCACAGGCACATTAGCTGGCAAAGGAAAATCAAGCACCCCTGCCACTTCAATACTTTCTACCTCAGCAGGCGAATCAGGGATGGGAGACCAAATAATCTCTGAGTCAGAGAGCTCCTCAAGAGATGCCTCCTCCCAGGGAGAGTACCCGTCGGCCAAGGAATCCCAAGCCAAACTCTCCTCATCTGCTTCAGAGAGAGGTGTAGGATCCTCTTGATCAGATGAGGAACTAAGCTCCTCCGGATCACTGAAAGACCTGGACTCAGAACCGTAACCACACCCCTCGACATGAGAGGCGAAGTTAGCTGAGAGTGTGAAACACATTGAGGCCCCCATTGAAGAATAACAGCATTGTTATTTCCCCAATCAATAAACGGGCTGTGTTGAACCAGCCAGGAATGTCCTAAAACTAGAGGGTAGGCTGGAGAATCGACTAAAAGGAACTGAATAAGCTCAGAATGACCTTTTAGTGAAACACGCATAGTTAAAGAGCCAGAGATCTCTTTTATAGTACCAGTACCTAATGGGCGGCTGTCAAGAGACGTAACTAGGCGGGGCCGCACAAGGCGGTGGATAGGAACCCTATGTTCCTTAATCCATTTGGTATCCATAAAGCACTCAACCGCTCCGGAATCGATAAAAGCGGCAACATTAGTCGAGCGCTGATTCCAGAGCAGTTAAACATGCATTAGTGTCCGAGGCAGCGGATCATGATGTCTCGCTAAGGACCCCGGTCCCCCTAGCGAAACACCCCTTTTCCATGCAGCTTAGGAAATTGTTCTTTTAAATGCCCCTTGTGCCTGCAGTAACGGCACGACTCCACCTGGGGCCTAGACTGCCTAGGTTCAAGCAGAGAAGCGCCGTCGACCTGCTTAGGCTCTTCCTGATTAATAGGGGAATGGGAGGGGAGGGACAACTGAAAATGTCGGCGTAGAAGAGAAATAGCCCGAATTCCTCTGTTACCTCTCTCTTTCTCTCGCTCTCGTTCCCTGATACGGTTATCGATGCAGACCGCTGTGGGCATCAAATGTAGCAGGCGGTTCGAGCACTGCCAGGGCATCTTTAACCCCTTGGCACAGATGGTAAATTTCACCTATTTAGGGGGTGTGTGGAAGTAAGCTGTTTTGTGAAGCTGTGTAGGCCCAAACAAAACCAAAAATGCAGAAGCCTCATATAAATAATAAAATAAATACAGTCTAAGGTTTAGTGAAATGTCGGGGGGGCGAAAGGCCTTGGAGGAGTCCTCCATGCTATCAACTAGGGAGACATCTAGAATCCCCCATCAAAACAGGAAAGTCTCCCTCTATTGTTTACAAGAGTTGTACACATAACAATGGATAAGATAGATCATGCTGACCGAACAAGTGGGAAAATAAGAAAAAATAAGAGAAATTGCATGGTCTGATTAACAGGCAATTTTATTTGGTAGATTAAGAGTTCCCCCAAACGCATAGGGTAGGAACTGGATTATATGAGATGTTTATTTTTCACCTAATTTGTTATTGGATAAAATAAGATATGACAAAAGGGTGTCACCGCACATTATTAGTGTATTAGTTAGGTAGAGGAGGAGTTATGATATTATACAAACTAATGTTTGTTTTTGTTCAGGGAACTCCTAATCCTCTGCGTAGGGTAAAGGACCTCCCGTTGGCGTCAACGCTTAGTAAAAGGTTAAACTGAATAGAAGACTGCTATTTCCTTCATCTTCATCTTGAGAATTCTCCAGCTCAAAACCCATCTCAAATTGAACCTAATGAGGAGAGAGTAAAGGACTTCCCTCTGCATATTTGGTGAGCCAGCCAGGAGTCCAAGATCCCGGGGAGGACGTAGGAGGGAACCAACAGAGTGCGGTGTTTTATCTTCAAGTTAGAGACCGGTCAACCATAGTGAGAGGTACCTTTTTCATAAAAAGTCTACAGAGAGGAATTACCCCAAGTGTGGTCCTCCACTGGGTGACGGGCTCCAGTGGGTGAGTGGAGAAAGAATAAATAGGTAGAAAGATTGTGATGAAGTGAGTGTGCAATAAGCAGGAGTGCAAAAGAGTTTTAAAAAAAAAAGTAAAATAGTGAAATAAGAGTGTAAAAGAGAAGCGCTGAAAAAGTCTGCTCAGATATATTAAAATATATATCAAATTATTCATTTCGGGAGAGCAGGTCGAAAACACTGTGGGGGAGCAATAGGGCTCCAAGATAGCTAGCCAAAATCTCTGAAACGATGAGAATAACCGGGTTGTGGGCCGCGTAGAGGCTGTGTGTAAAGGGATGCCTTTCCCTTCGAACAGTCCGCCACAAATGGTAATAGGGTGAAGCAGTCGAAAGATACTGCCACAGCTATATTAGGATAGGGACAGTTAGAGAAGCAGTGTTGTGAGAAATTAAAATAAAAAAAGAGGAGAGCAACATTGTCTGTGTAAATAATTTTTGTTAATAATACTATAATTTTTGTTATAATTTTGTGTTAATAGTACTATAAGTATATACATATATCTCAATTAATCAAATTAGAACAAATACCGCCTCCAAGAAGTGTACCTCAAGGTTTGAGAGTTTTTTGGGTTGTGCAATTATTGTATTTTACAATAAGTTTGGGCTGGTTAGCCTTTACCATAGATCCATTGCACGGGTTCTACAATCAAACTGAACATAATCGGTTAAACAATTGTCATGGTTTATGACCCTTTTTCCCTTGCGGTCGTGTTCCTCGGTCGCCACACGTGGGCGCTGCTCTGTTAGTGGAGTTTTGGCTCCGTCTCGTCTTTTTGCTGAGAAGTCTCGTCAGCGTTCACAGGTGTGCGTGTTTGCCGGTGAGCTATATAAGCCCATGTTCCCTTCGTTCTGGGCTTTGATATTGTTGATTTGTATTGTGGTGTATTGTCTGGCATTATTTGTGCTGTTTTGTGTGTGGTATTATTTTGCCCTTGGATTGCTTGCCAGTATGATTCGGTCTAGGTTTTTTTAGGAGACCATTTCTGCTCCAGAGTGTTTTATTGGAGTAATGCGGGACTTGCCTTTGTGGATATATTAGGACTTTTCCCCCCTGGCTTTTGTTTGTCTCTGCTTCCTGGTCTTTCCTTGTTTCCGTTACCTAGACCTTTTGCCTTCTCTGTCTCTCCCTCCTCTCTCTGTCTGCTTTCTTCCGTGTAAGCGAGAGGAGTCTTTGTTTGTTTGTGGATGTATTTGTATAGTCATTTCTTACTAAGAGACCGAGCGTTTTTATCATACTGACAAGCAGGGCTTTATTTATTCTGAGAGGCAGAGCGTGTATTTTCTATTCAAGCTCGCGTTAGTCTTTTAGCCGGTAAATGACCGGTGCACCTGTCCTGTTCATCCTTCGGGTACCTGTCTCCGTACATGGGGCTTTTGGCGATTTTGGTTCAGAACTGCAGTTTCGTCAGTCGGTACATGTCTTCCTATAGGGAAGACTGGGCGATGTTGTGGACATGTTTGTGTGTGACTGCGAGTCACTGAAAGTGGCCTTGGAACGTTAGCTCTCTGTTCCTTCGCCTCGTTACATTTCCCTTTACTGAGAGGATAGGGCGTTTATTTTCTACTAAGCTTGCGTTAGTCATTTTTGATAGTAAAGTTATGGGACGACGGTGCTCCATCGGCTCGCCTGTAAAATGTTTCTCTCTCCTGGGAGATCGGGTGTTTACCCCTTTATGTTTTCTGGAGTAATGCAGGACTTGCCTATGTGGATGTAGTTATCCGGACTCCTCCCCCCTGGCGTATTTGCCTATGTGGATGTAGTTATTAGGACTCTTCCCCCCCTGGCATACTTGCCTATATGTGGATGTAGTTATCCGGACTCCTCTCCCCTGGCGTATTTGCCTATGTGGAGGTAGTTATTAGGACTCCTCCACCCTGGCTCTTTCCTGTCCCCGCTTCCTGGTCTTTGCATGTGCCTGCGAGCCTATGAAAGTAGCTATGGAACGTTATCCCTGTTCCTTCGCCTCCTCGTTACATTCCTCTTTACCAAGAGGCAGGGAGTTTATTCTCTATCAAATTCGCGTTAGTCTTTTAGCCGGTAAATGTCCGGAGCAGCTGTCCTGTTTCGTCCTTTTTACCTGCGGGAAGATTTTGTTCGGAACTGTAGTTCTGTTCGTCCCCTCGGGTATGTCTCTCCTCATATGGAGGTTGGGTGATTTTGTTGACATTTTTGCGTTTGACTGCGAGTCTCTGAGGGTCTCCGTTCTTATGCGTCTCGTTACCGAGACTGGGCGCTTATTATTTCTGGCTACTGAGTATCCTGTCGTTGCGCTTCTACTTATTGGCGTGTGACAGTGAGCCGGTTAGTAGCGTCGGTAGGTTTGTTCATTGTCGTGTCCCCCTCCCTTAACTATGGGGTTTCCCGTCTTAGTGGCCTTAGGGCTTAATGAATCCCCCTTGCTGTGTTTGGCTCCTCCTACCTCACACGTCACGCCGCCATTACAACAATACTGTAACAGGAGACCAATAGAAAAAAGATAAGGTGCCCTCACATTATATGGGGATTTGTCATATTTTGGATGCTGTATATAATGCTGAAGGAAATTATGTAAATAACAGGGTTTTACTTAGATAGTACTGCACTAGAAAAGTGGAAATATTATATGACTGTTATTGTGTATGTTATTGTGGGAAAAGATTCAGTGGGAAAATTATTAACACGAGAACAGTTATATGGAGTGAAATCTCTGTGGTGCCATTCAGGGATTGACAAATTCCTACCCAAGGCCATAGAAACAGGAGAAACATTTGAAATAGGCTTAGATGGCAGACGGAGCTGTTTGGCTGGTGTGTACCCCATTGAGGGAATTGAGAACTGAAGAGGTAGAGGGGAAGTCAGTTCAGGGGCATTCAAGGGGAGGAGCTACGCGAGCCACAGTCACTAAGTGGGAACTAGTAGGGTTAAAGATAAAGGCATGGCTACCAAGGACAGAGTGGTCCCCTGAATTATAAATAAATAAATAAATAAATAAATAAAAGAAACATGGAGGCAAAGTTATTATAGTTTTAAGTTTTTCATTTAGTTTTTATTTTTATTAGTTTTTTAATTTCACTTTCTAATTTAGAGGGAGAGAAATTAAATATTGGTTTTGAATTACCCTATATGCAATCCAAATTACCCTATATGCAATCCAGATTACAGATCACAGACCAGGAAGAGGATCAGAAACTAAAATTAAAAAGAATTCATGATTAATTTTTATTTTATTTCAGTTTGTTTTGCAACACATCATTACAGTTTTAGTTTCGTTTTAGTTTTTAAAGTAACTTTAGATTTAATTTTTATTTCAGTAAACTAGAATGTTTTTTTTATTTTATTTTAGTTTCAGTTTTAGTTTCAGTTTCAATTAACTAGAATAAGCTTGCATGGGCGGAAAGAAAAATAAGGATATGAAAACCCGGAAGGGTGAGCCTTTAAACCCAAGACCCAAGACAGCTCTCTCCTGCATGAGTGAGTTATTTCAAACAGACTATGGGCATAACATGAAAAAATGGAAAAGGTGGACAAGAGGTGGTCCCTTGGTATGGCCCGAGGAAGGCATTTTTGGGTTCAATACCTGCAATCAGTGGAGAGGAAGGAGGAGAGGAAGGAGGAGCACCAGCCGAAGGCGGACCCCCAACCAGCGTCATCAGAGCGACCACCAGACGAAAGGCGGCCAGCTAATGGAGCCATTAAGGCTGCAGGCCTGTATCCCCTATTGAATAACATTGGAGAACAAGAGGATCTGAGCCAGGGGCCTGAGACTACTGTGAGGATGAGGCCAGAGTTAGTGAAAGTGAAAGGGACCCTGGAAATACAAGGGAATTTGGAAACCGTTTTAATAAGATCAAAAGTTACAGCAGCATGCCCAGAGGATGGAGAACCAGAGACAGCCCGGAGTGATAGCCGAGGAAATAAGGTAAATCCCACAAATAGTACACCATGCCCACGCCTCCACACACCTCCGGTGGCAGCCCAGAGAATCAGGGAATGACAAGTTGCAAGAAAGAGACAGTCAAGTCGTCAGGGGCACGTGAATCTGAAGGGAGCAGCAAGCTAGGATGTGCCACCGGATATCAACAGGCAATGGAAGAAGCAGTGGGAGGTGTTGAGATGTGAGAAGAAGAAACAAAACCGAAAGGAGAATCAAGAAGAGCTGGAAGAGACCCAAGGAGAGGAGAATATGATATCAAATGGAAAGTGAAACTAAGGTCAACTACCCTTCCCAGAGATTAATCAAGCTCCTCTGATAGTGAAGGCTCAGATGACAGTACAACAAGGAAGAAGAAAGTGACAAAGGAAATGCTGAAGAAAACCCGAAGGGAGGTGAAAAAAGCAGAACAAGCATTCCTGCATGAAGGAGGGTACTCGCAGCAACGAGTTCAAGAATTAAGGCAGGTCTACGATATCAGTAGTGACATCCAGAACAGTGCCAGCAAAATCCTCAGGAGGAGTGGCAGAAGAAGAAGAGCACCTGATCGATACACCCCAGGGGTAGAAAGAGAGGAAGAGGATGAAGAAGAAACCTTCCTGGTCCCATTGCAAGTCATACCCCAACCAAAGAGACAATAGCCACTCACTCAGTACACCCCATAGTCGTCAATGGACCTGGAGAACATGGTTAAGGATTTACCAAGAATAACAGAGGGAGCAGGGCCATGGATAGCGAAGGTAGAGGTGAGGACAACTCACCTGCCCCTGTGCATGGGAGAATTTAAGCAGCTACTAGCAAGAGCAAGATGTGTGGGACACCAGATCACGGAAATAATGGACCTGGCAGGCCTGACAGGAATTATGGACACCCACAAGATGGACAGGGAATCATTCAACAGGCACAGACCAGGTGTGTGGGTCGCGTTGAGAGGATTGTTTCCACATAAAGCAAACCTTGCAGAAATAATGAATGCAGAACTAAAAGAAGGAGAGGACATCCATGATTTCATCAACAGAATGCAGGAGGCATGGAACACAAATATGGGAGAGCCATTTGATGCATCACCAGGAACGTTGACAATGTTCTTTCACATGTTATGTAAAGCATTGCCCGATCCAGCGAAAAAGGCCCTAAACAAGGTTGTGGGACTTCCCCAGGAGAATTTGCATAAACAAAGAGCCCATCTTGTCCACCACGTGAGGCTGCACAGGGAAAATGTGTAGAACTCAGAAGGGCAGAATAAATTTCTAAAGAAGAAGCTGTTACTTCTCCAGATAGCCGAAAAGGAGAAAGAAGAACTCAAGCAGCAGTGATAACCCAGCAGATACAGGCACCCCCACCCTCACCCCAAGTCCAAGGAGGACAGGGCCCATCCATCGAATGGGCAGGAACAAATTCCCAAGGGCCAGTGTCCCCATGGACAAACCAGGGCCAGTGGCAGCAGAAAGAAGACTGCTGGAAATGCGGGAGGATGGGACACTGAGACTGTTCGACAGGTCAGAGAAGAGGCAGAGGAAGGGGAGGATTCCAATCAAGAGGCCGCATGAATTCAGGAGCAAACCTAAGGAGGTGGCCCCAGATAATGCCGTCACATCAAGGACCAGAGAACCAGATAGCAATGAACCCACAGCAAAACACGTATGGGCAGCAGCAGAAGGGATGGCAGCCACAACATCAATGGGGGATGAGTCCCCCCCCCAGAATCAATAGGGATGCCCTGAGAATCACACACCCCTAGGAGCAGAGGGAGAGTGTGAGGCAAGGGAAATGCTATCTATAACATCCAACAGTGCCACAGATAAACCACAAATAGATATTTTCATAAGAGGGAAAACATGCAACTTTTTAATATATACTGGAGCGACCCACATCATATTAAAGCAAAAAGATTTTCAGGGATAACACAAATTGTTCCATTCACCATAGAGCAAAAACTGATAGTGGGGGAGCAACAAATTGCGGCAAGACACCTATATACCCCTAACGTACCCGTAAACTTGCTAGGAAGGGATCTGCTGCGCAGGAGCAAACCTAAGGAGGTGGCCCCAGATAATGCCGTCACATCAAGGACCAGAGAACCAGATAGCAATGACCCCACAGCAAAACACATATGGGCAGCAGCAGAAGGGATGGCAGCCACAACATCAATGGGGGATGAGTCCCCCCCCAGAATCAATAGGGATGCCCTGAGAATCACACACCCCTAGGAGCAGAGGGAGAGTGTGAGGCAAGGGAAATGCTATCTATAACATCCAACAGTGCCACAGATAAACCACAAATAGATATTTTCATAAGAGGGAAAACATGCAACTTTTTTATATATACTGGAGCGACCCACATCATATTAAAGCAAAATGATTTTCAGGGATAACACAAATTGTTCCATTCACCATAGAGCAAAAACTGATAGTGGGGGAGCAACAAATTGCGGCAAGACACCTATATACCCCTAACGTACCCGTAAACTTGCTAGGAAGGGATCTGCTGTGCAAATTGAATGCCACCATTTCATGCACGCCTCAAGGGCTGATTTGCATTTTTCCTGCATCATCTGGACAATATGTGATGGACATGTTAAACAAGGAACAGGGTGGCCCAGTAGTCTACTGGGGACAGTTACCACAAGAAAATTATTTGAATGAATATTGGAAGCTATGGACAAGAACATGCCCAGTACTGAAAGAAAGTATCAGTAAGACAGAAATGAGGGATCAGCTCCACATGACCTTATTCTTCGACCCGACGGGAGAAGATGAAGAGTATGCGCAGAACTTCAAGGAGATAGACGGAAAACAGGGAGTGATACATGCAAGAGGCATCTACATAGGAAAAGAAGAGGTCGGGGCTATGATAGCTCTGGGGAGAAGAACTTACCAACAGAGCAATGGTACATGATGGGGGGGACAGCATTTCCCCATGTAACGTTGGATGTTAACCCAGGATTTGAAGCAAAAGACATTGGACCGATGGTAAAAAGAATGATGCGGCAGCAGTACCTCCCTACTAACATACCCGGATTGTTGAATGGTGTCTGCCCCATAGATTGGTTCTTATCATTGGGCCTAAAGACTCCAGTATGCATGGAGAAACACACACTGGAAGTGGAAGCAATAATGACGCTCACAGAAAAACAAGAAGAGTACCTACAGGATGTCCCAAAAGAACTCAGGGCAGAAGGGGGGCACGACATCGGCCTCATGCGGCCAGCTGGACAGGTGAAGATACAACTGAAACCAGGCATGATGGGACTCCGAGTCCGTCAATACCCCCTGAACAAGGATGCAGAGGAAGGAATTAGCACCACTATACAAGACCTTCTGAAAGCTGGGGTGATATACCCTACAACCAGCCCATGCAACACACCGATCTTACCAGTTAAGAAAATGGTAGGAAAATGGAGGATGGTACAAGACCTCAGACTACTCAATGACTAAGTAATTGCAGACTACCCATTTGTACCCGATCCCTCAACCATATTGATTAACATCCTAAGTGATACAACCCACTACACAGTTAAAGACCTATCAGGGCTCGACATTAACGCTTGTCCGCTTGTCCGGGACAAGTAAAAAAAGTGGCCGGACAAGCATAATACAGCTTAACTTGCCTGAACGGACAAGTAAAAAAAAAACAGAGTAACGTTAGTAATTCCGTCTGATCAGAAAGTGTTGCAGTGTCGCACTGAAAACTCTCATTCTCTTCATCACGTGAATATTACTAGGTTCAATGATTGGGAATTTTAAGCGGCGCAAGTAATTTTAGTTCCAAATTGTGAAGCTCGTTGACTGACTGGAAATCGAAACAAGCAGCCTCCAAAACCTAACCAAGCCTAAGACAAGCCCCTGATAAAGCAGCTGGCTCCAGATTAGTTTACGAGGTGAAACGAACAAGCTTCTGCGATTCGCCCGATACTGCAGACATATAAGTGCACTTAAAAAGTTAACAAACGTATCCTCCTGTGTAATGATGATGAGCTGAAATTTAAATAAACCGTGACTGTGAGTGTGAAGTCTAAGTTAGCAAGCTAACGTTAATTGTCCTGGCTGGCATTCAGGCAGTTGACAAACGTTGTGTAGGTAAATGCTAACGTTAGGTCGGCAATTATTATCATTCCGACTTTGTCACATCATTGCATCAAGTCTCAACGAGAGAGAACACGTTATATTAGGTAACGTTAACGCATAAATCATTAGGTTGGGGGATTGGATTCTGAGTCGGGAGTTATTTCAGAAATGGGGGAGAATCTTTATTTGTGCATTGACTAAAGACAAAAAGAAAACCTTAAGATCGTGAAATATTTGGCATATTTTTTGCTAAATGCTTCTTTATTTGAAGCATATGGCTGTTAAGCTCCAAAGTTGACCAACAATGCAAATAATAATAGTAACAATAACTTTATTTATATAGCACTTTTTTAAACACTGGATTATAAAGTGCTGTACAAAATAAAAGAACAAAAAACGACATGATAGAGATGAAATGCAAGAAATTAATAAAAATGAATATAATTAAATATAATACAAAGTAGTAAAATACAATTAAATGTAATAAAAGGCTCAATGTATATAAAAATAATCAGTTAAAAGCAAGTCCATTAAAGTGAGTTTTCAATTGGGATTTAAAAGATGAGATGGCCATTGTGTCTGGAAGGCTGTTCCAGATTCTAGGGGCCCTGACAGCAAAAGCCACATCACCTTTGGATTTCAACCTAAACTTTGGAACAGTGAGTAGAGCTCTGCCATCGGACCTAAGGCTGCACTGCTGGTAAGGGATAAAAAGCTTGGAGATATAAGAAGAGGCTACACCATGAAGGGCTTTGTATGTTATCAATAAAATCTTGCAAAATTTGACTGAATCTGCTGCTAGAATCAGACAGAGGGGACCTGATGCCCCACCATCACCTGTCCTCACTGGATGGAGGAAAATATGCTGGTGAAAATGGCCTATATAATATACACTGCTTATTATGTAGCCAAAGAAGAGCAGCCCGTCACCCGATTTACAACCCTACATGGTTTAATCTACAGATTAAACGCTACGCGTCCAACAAGGCTTGTGTACGGTGCAAACGCACGCACACGTACGGGCATTGTGTAATTGTTGTTAATAAGCGAATAAATCACAAGACTTGTCCAAAACTCTGTCGGTTTTATTTATTTTTTTAATAGGCCTTTATTTTTTCGGACAAGTAAGTTTAGCCTCTGGACAAGTAAAAAGTCTGAGCCACTTGTCCAAAGGACAAGTGGATCAAAAAGTTAATGTCAAGCCCTGCCTATGTTCAGTGTTTTTCTCAATTCCAGTGCACCCCGAGTCCCAGTATTTGTTTGCATTCACATACAGAGGGCAACAGTACACTTATCAAAGACTGCTTCAGGGATATGTAGAATCCCCTAGCCTGTTCAATCGAATGGTCAGAAATGACCTAGCGGACTTTGCGCCAAAGGGGGGAAGCACTCTCATCCTGTACGTGGACAACCTTCTCCTATGCAGCCCAAGGATGACTGCATGCAAAGAGGAGAGTAAGAGGCTGTTACAAGAACTGGCACTAAAAGGCCACAAAGTATCCAAGTCAAAGTTACAGTTTTGCCAAGAACAAGTGCAGTACCTGGGTCATACTCTTAAGAAAAGGAGAAAAAGTATTTCTGCAGAACGAATTGAAGCAATCACGAAGGTGCCCAGACCGAGAAGAGATGCAAAGATTCCTAGGAATGACGGGGTACTGCAGGCAATGGAGTTGTGACTATGCAGAAATGGCATGGCCACTAAGAGATTTGTGCCTAAATAAAGCAGGAAGACACCAAATTGAGTGGTTCCCAGGGACAGAATCAGCTTTCACTGGACTTAAGTAAGCATTACAAACAGCTCCAACTCTGGGACCCCCAGACTACAACAAACAGTTCCACCTGTTCTGTGCAGAAAAAGAGGGGTTTGCTACAGCAGTACTGACCCAAAAAGAGCAAGAAAGACACAAACCCATTGCCTATTACAGTACGAGACTAGATGCCGTAGAGAGAGGACTCCACACATGTGAGAAAGGACTGGCAGCAGCCAGTAGAGAAGTAGAGAAGGCAACGCCAATAACGGCAGAGCATGAAGTCACCCTGTATGTGTCACATGCAGTAGAAGCACTACTCAGTAGAGGGAAATCGTCCCTAACTCACTGGAGAGTATCAGGATATGAGATCCTGCTCACATAGCCAGGATTGACCATTGTCAGATGCAAAGCATCTGAACCCAGCGGAATTAATGATGACTCCAGAAGAAGGCCAACCACATGAATGTGAAAGAATGGTGGAAGCAGAAAGAGCAAGAGCAAGACAAGACCTGCACCATGAACCACTGATGGCTCCGGACCACGTGTTCTTTGTGGACGGTTCATCATCCATTGATCCCCGCACAGGAAAAAGGAGAGCCAGATGTGCTATAGTACGACAAGAAGGGCCATGGACATATCAAACGATCGAAGAATCGGCTCAAAGCCCAGGGACAAGCGCCTAACAAGCAGAACTGGTAGCCCTAACAAGAGCCTGTAGAAGGGGTGCTGGACAAACTGTTAATATCTACTGTGACTCAGCGTATGCTTGTGGGGTAGTACACATTTTGGGGGAATATGTGCAAGACGAGGGTTTGGTGGAGAATGCAGGCAGGGGGAAATAGTACCTACAGTGGGGAAACCCTATAAAAAAACATTTTTGAGGTAAAAGAACTGTTGGAAGCCATGAAAAAACCAGCAAAAATTGCAATTATAAAGTGCGTAGCACATACAGGCGGAACAGATCCTGTGTCAGCAGGAAACGAATATGCAGACAAAGCTGCTAAACTAGCAGCAGAGGAGTTGGAGTACTGGCCTACAGCAGATCAACAGGTGCTTCTGAATGTAGAGGCACAAGAGGCTTCTACAGTGTCAGAAAAGGTGTAATGGGAAAATAGAGGATGTGGGTTAGATAAGTCTACGGGGATATGGTGGCAATTATGTACAGGGAAAGCAATCGCACCAAGCGCACTAATAAGTCATTTGTAGAACGGCCCATAGTGTTGGCCACTCTGCAAGGGGGGAGATGATGAGAGAAATACAGAAACATTGGTTTATCCCAAAACTAACTGAACATGTTACTAGCATTTTTTCAAGATGCAAAATTTGTCAGGAAATAAACATAAAGAAAGGGATACCGACTACATCAGGCTCTATGCCACCACCGGTGGGTCCATTTACCCATTTGGTAATGGACTATGTTGATATGATCGATCGTGCGGAAGGCAAAAGATATTGTCTTGATTAATGGTAATCATATTAGTAATCATCGATAGATTTTCAAGATGGGTAGAAGCATTCCCCACTGCGCATGCGGATTCTAAAACTGTAGCTAAAGTCTTGGCAAGAAAAATCTTCCCCAGATTCGGGGTCTGTCAGACCCTGAGCAGCGACAATGGTTCACATTTTACGTCTGACATGATAGCAGACGTTTGTAAAATGATAAGTATACAGCAGAAATTTTAATGTGTGTACCATCCTCAGGCAGCGGGTATAGTAGAGAGATACAATGGAACACTAAAAATGAAATTACAGAAAATATGTAGGCAAACAGGGATGAGATGGGTACAAGGTCTACCATTAGCACTCATGGCCATGAGAAATAGTCAGAATAGATTTATCCATTTGACACCCCATGATCACACATATCACATATGCTGACTACAGTACACGAAGAAAAGAACAACTCAAAGGGGACATAATAAAGCCCCAACTGACTAAAAGCCCTTAGGATAGATAAACCAGACACATAAATAGATTAAGGAAAAGGGCGAAGAAGGTAGGAGATGCCTGAGTGAAGTGCTAGTAACCTCTCCTCAGGCTTCTCAGGTCATGGGCTCCTAAGATGAGGAAGAAGACATTACAAGTATAATCCAATTCGTTATATATAATCTTTGTATAATTATAGCAAATCAAATCAGATAATCACTAAATACAATAGCCTTTTGATTTTGTATAATTACTTTTTGATATATCCTCTGTTAATTAGAGGAAGTATTAACTCAGTTAAAGTACAAACTATGCATGAAACTAATCCACCACCAATGTTTACTTTTCATATATTATAAAATTGAAATGTCATAACTCCACCGGGTGAAACATCAACTAGGGAGTGTGAGACCAAATGGTCTCAAAGGGGGGAATATGTGGAAGTAAGCTGTTTTGTGAAACTGTGTAGGCCCAAATAAAACTAAAAATGCAGAAGCCTCATATAAATAATAAAAGAAATACAGTCTAAAGTTTAGTGAAATGTCGGGGGGGGGGGGGGGGGGGGGGGGGGGGGGAACTGGTTATATGAGATGTTTATTTTTCACCTAATTTGTTATTGGATAAAATAAGATATGACAAAAGGGTGTCACCGCACATTATTGGTGTATTAGTTAGGTAGAGGAGGAGTTATGATATTATACAAACTAATGTTTGTTTTTGTTCGGGGAACTCCTAATCCTCTGCGTAGGGTAAAGGAACTCCCGTTGGCATCAACGCTTAATAAAAGGTTAAACTGAATAGAAGACTGCTATTTCATTCATCTTCATCTTGAGAATTCTCCAGCTCAAAACCCATCTCAAATTGAACCTAATGAGGAGAGAGTAAAGGACTTCCCTCCGCAGGTGCTCTGTTTAAGGCTTTATAACTCCAGGTGTGAGCATCACATAAACTTGGTAAATGACTTAAATGAAACAAGACAGGTGTACCATTTACAATACAAACTTAGATTTGTTTATTTTCATAATTTGTCAAAATAAAGTGCCACAAATGCAAAGAAACTTTGGAAATAAAAAAATAAAAAAGTTTGCTGAGAGTTACATAAGTGAAATCGGTAATATATATATACATTTCCTGGATCATAAACTCCATGTCCACAAGTTTTGCAAAATCTGAGGATGATATGCAGAACTACTAAAGGTCTATGATGCGAAATATAGCAGTGTACCCTGTTGTCCATTAGTGTCTCCAAATCTATCCAAATGGCTAAATTGTGCACTGCTCTAAATAAAAAGAAATAATGATATATTTAACTACAAATCAACAGTTTTGGCTCATAAAACTCACTTTTACATAATTTTCAAGTGGGAATTACTATATTTTCATCATTATAGGGGGGTAGATATCTATGGGTCCAAAGCCCCTATGCAAAACATGTCATAAAATGGTTACAATTAGTTTTGTCCATGATAAAGCATATACATTTGCTCCTTCTGATGGCTAAATCCTAAGATAAAAAACATTGATATCACAGTGTTACATACACCTAAATATGTTGCCTAATCATTCACTCTTCTACCTCAATAAAACATCACTTTTCCCTGTACTCTACAGTATGTATATTTTTGCCCCGGGATTGCATTTTTTCTGTAGTTCTTTAAAAAAATGTAATTTTCCTATTCATAATGACTCCAAATTTTTACCTTAATCTACCACATATTAGCGCACAGTAAATTGGAATGAGCATTTGTCATGCCCTAAGAGACAAGTCTATACGCCATAGCCTATATTATGTATGTAGTGTCGTTAGGTACATTAATAATATGGCAGTGAAGACAGACAGTTAAAACGTCTTAAGTCATCACAAGGAAGCACCAATGAATGTGCAGAATATATATATTTATATATGGCTTCACACTAGGTGCAAAAGTATAATTAATCAGTCTCATAAAATTAATTATTAAATCATGATTATAAATTTCAATGTTAAATATTTAAAATAATAATCAATAACTTAATCTGAAGGCGTAAGTTCTTTTGGAGGATAGGCTCAAATGTTTATCCAAACAACAATCAGACCGACAACCAGGTTTGATAAAATACAATTTATTAAACAACAAACACATCTAAACTAACATCCTAAAAACAGTGAATGATATGGAAAGCTAAATGAAGTATAGACAAAGAATGAGGCATATAGAATTCACAGTTCTATTTCTGTATGTGCGCCAGACAAGTGGTGTTCAGACATCACAAGACAATCTCGAGGACGGGAATACGAATCTAGTTTTAGCATGAAGCTAATGTGGCCTGAAACATGGCGCGTGTTGAGGCTATGGAAATTTAACTACGTATAGCAAAATCCCAGGCCCCTATCCTATATCTGATGGGTTAGGTATTAGTAGAAAGATTGCATGCACCGATCTCCATTTAAAAGGGAGGCGGATTGTAAGTTAGTTATAGAGTAAGTTAGAGTAGGCTCTGTAACTTTAGCTTATGCGAGGCTAATTGGCTGTCGATAGCCTGCATGCCATGTGTTGAGCTATAAGTTAACTTTACTCTAAACACACACAATGGATACAATCAAATATGCAATTACATTGACAATAAACATTACACAAAAGTTTTCCTAACTATTGCCCAGATGTTCATGTCAGTCTTACTGTACTGAAGTTGCTACAGGCGAGTCCATGGCTCTGATGATGTCCGGAAAGTTCTTTCCTTTGGCAGTGTCTGGACTGGATTGTCTCTCGGTTTCCTTGCGGATAGAGCAGCTTGGTCCTTTGGCGAGTCGTTGCTGGAAACTTGTCGTTGCAGTCCTTCTGTCAGTTCAACAAATGGTTTCCTTGGATTCCCTTGTGGCTTGCGTTTCGTGGTAACGTAGGCTACACATGTTTTTCTGGTTGTCGCTTTAAAGCTGCGCTGGATGACCGTAACTCGTTTTAGTGGCTTTCGCGAACACGCTAACTGAGAGCTGGGTGAAAAAGAGGTATTTGTGCCCGCATAACCCGAGGGAGAGAGGGTTCTCTCCGCGTGTTCCTTCCCAGCCCGGAAGATAGGAGACGATCTTCCAACAAGTGGAAATGGCAAGAAGTGGTAAACAGAACAGGAAGAACAAGGAGTTTGCTCATGGTTTTATAGAACCGGGGACTCGGTCAAGGATCACATGACTGTCGCATGTCGGTATATGTAGTCATTTGGAAAGGCAGTCCAGGGTCACATAAATGCAAGTTTGATTCCCAATAGACAGGCACTACATGTACGATAACATAAACATAAAATAGTATTCCACCATCTGCAAAATGCTGCCAAATGTTCTATCTTCAATGAACATCGGTAGCCTACATTTAACGATTGCACTACAGTATGTGAAATGCACTCAAAATGCGAAAATAACAATAGGGCTATCAAACATATTGGAAAGACAGTGCACGAGTGGAAACACGAACGTACAATGTAAGCCAGCGAGACCAACGGTATTTTAGATGCAAAAATACTACCTCCCTAATGCATATTCTATAGAGCTTGCATAATACTAGACCGTTAAAACGAAAACTGTCGTTAAGCTGGGCTGTAGTAAATTGTTCAAAGCACCCAAAAAGACTTGGCATATACCGTTGCTAAGGTTATAATGTACTCTATTGGATAAAAAAGCCGACAATTAAACCAGAATGAACTGTAATGAATGAGACAGGCTTACAGGGCATGGGGGTATTACGCGTCGACGTTTCAGATAGTGTAATAGCAGTATAAAGTGTTGTATATTTCTCAAACCGATTGTACCAGACAATAAATGACCACTAAATTTTGAAAGGAACATCTCAATGTGTAAAACCAATGGTAGGATTCTAATTTTATATGATGAATAAATATATTTATGAACTCAAACATAGACGCTATAGTTCACTATGTCACACATGGGTAGGTATAGACTAGGTGGGGGGTTGCTTGTTACATGGACTTGTTACGGGGAAAAAGTGACACTTAGAAACTCCGTATTCGGCAGAACTTGCCACAAACCGTCTACCAATAAATTAAAAAACAGTGTTTGTGATTTCCAGTAATAGTTTGGCTGCAGTAGCAACGAATGTCTCAGTTGAGAAAAAAGATTCCGCCGACGTCACCTTCTGCACGAAGGGGTTAACAGGGTCCGATAGTGCGTTAATAAAGAGCAAAATTAAAGGACCTTCAGACCACCCTGTCTCTCCGGCCAGTGCTCGGAACCCGATGGAAAAACCTGCTACGGTATCGGTACCCTGGCGGTGATGGGTTAGTCGCATGGCGGACTCTTGCCCAGAGACGTCATGATCAAAGACTAACTCCATCTCCTCCATCAGTTTCTCCGCATCGTTCATAATAGGGCTATTAGCCCGAATCAAGGGACTAGCCCAGTCGAGAGCGGGTACCAGTGAGCAGCGAGAGGATAAGGGCTACCTGAGAATTTTGTGTATCAAAGCACAAGGCTGATCTTTAAAAAAAATAAGGCATTGTATTAAAAAAGCCCTGTACTTCCCTGACTGCCCGTCATAGCGGAGAGGCATTTGGAGTTTGGGCTCCTTCCGCGTGAATTGGATGGGCGGCAGGGGAGGGGTACCCTCACGGGCGGATGCTTGTGCATTGGGTGTTTTCGTAGCAAGGGTTAGTTGGCGAACACTCTCTGCCAACTTGCGGAACCAACCCTCCTGTACCCGAAGCTGGGTCATTAATTGGCCTTGCTGAACTGACAGGTTCTGCTGCTGAGTCTGGAGAGCCCGAAGACCCTCTTCATGAGCGCTCAGTACAGTCAGCGGGGTACCTCCATCCTGGTCAGCGACTATGTGTGTCGCTGGCACCTCCATGTGGCTTGGTTGTTCTGTAAGGGAGAGGCGAATGGTTCGGAGGTCCAAATGCAACTAAAGGGATTCTTTAAGTGTCCAATTAAGAACACCAATGAGGGGGACAGAATCCGTGAATAAGGGAGAAAAAACAGAAAGAAAAAACAGCTCCTGCTCTCCAAGCTGGAGGGCAATACAAAGGAGATAATAGCAACCCCAAAATAATCGGGGCGAGCGAGACTCGTAGGCTCGAGAAAATAAAAATAAAGAAAAATGCCTCTCACTCTCTATAGATAGAAAAAAATTAAATAACAAGAGGTACAGAGCAAACAGAAATAAAAACTGTCTCAGAGAGACCAGAGCGGTAGCAGGAGCGAGGGACAGAAAAAGCAAAGGAAATGTGTATCCTATGTGTGTCTAACGCACAAAAAGGCAAGTCCCTCATGACTCCAAAGCAGGGTTAAAGTCAAAATGAGCAAATGACAACTAAGCACTGGAAGAAGGAAATCCTAGGCTTAAATACAAACAGGAAATCCGCAACAGGTGCACTCACTAAGTGCCGGAAAGAATGGAAACCCTAGCGTTGTACACCGAAAAATCCGATAGATTGCCCCGTCGAACAGAAAAGAACAAACGACCGTAGAACAAAGGAAAGACAGGCGCAAACCTTGACAACCATATATAACTGCCTGCCATAAATTGAGGGATGCTGTGGAACAAACTAGTGAGAAAAATAAATAAACAAAAAAATCTATGTTTGTTTGTACATGCATTTGTAAAGCTTTGGCAATATATTGTAATATGTCATCCAAGCATTCTTGAGAGGGAAGGAGGAAGGGAGAGGGTGAAAAAAAGATAAAGACAGAAGGAGAGGGGGGCAGAGAGACCATGGAAGTGGAGAGAGGGAGAGAGAAATGTATGATTATTTGAAGTACTATAAGATAATATAATAAAATTAATGGGATCTATCTTACACCCGGCGCTAAGCAGCGGTAAGCGCTGGACTGGTAATCTGGCATACCGGGCATTTTCCCGGTGGGCCGACGCACCTTGGGGCCGATAATTTTTAATTAAAAATAAATAAAACATTTTTGGTCGACGACCGGCCCATAAAGCAGGGACAGCAGCCCATTGGTTCATTTTCTATACTGACACTGGGCTGGCCAATTACATCTTTTACTAGGCCCCACCCCTCCCCCTCTGTCCTCTCTGTTTCTCGTGTCAGATGCTGTGGCTGTGGTTGGATGAGGCCGTCAAAATGGATAAACAAAAGCGCAAGGGGGGTGCATTGTGGGCCAACAAAAAAAATTAATCTAGAGGCGGATGCCGCCAAATGTGCAAAAATAACAGACACGTTTGCTGCAGGGGCTGCAGTAGCTTCAACTACAGTACCCAACATTGTGAAGCAACAGGTGGAACTTGAAGGAGGAGAGGTGGCTGGCCATGGCCACTGCCAGGCAGAGGAGCAGAGGTGTGTGACAGGGAAGCCGAGGAGGGACAGAGTGAGCATGACAGGGCTGAGGGATAGAGTGAGCAGGAGCAGGAGGAGAGTAAGCATGGTAGCTTCATGATTAACAGGGACTTGCAGAGAAGGAGCAGGGAGGTAGTGTGTGTGTGCGCCATGCCATGATGACGATGATGATGATTAATTCAATTAATGTCGATGATAATAAGATAAGATAACATAATTGTAACGCTATCATAAAGTGAGACCGTCACCTACTGCTGGTGGTCACTCAGTCAGTCAATGTCAAATAGCGCAGCATAAGCTATTTGGCTTTGTTTTTGTAGCTAGCATAGTAACTTCGGCTGACTATTCTAACGTTAACTAGCTAACGTTATTTTGTCAGCATCGCATTGGCTAAGCCCACGTTGCTGTGAGTGACCTAGGTCCATATCGTATCATCATAATATTATTAAAATTATTAGGCTAAGGGTTCCCTTGATAAAGATGCGCAAAAAGGCTGTATAATATACAACACCTGTAGCTCTACTGTGCTAAAATGTATGCCTGCGTATGTATTAGAAAAACAACGGTTTTCATTTCCAACAACAGGCAACAAAGTTGTCCTATGTTTATTTTCAGCCAGGTATGGTGGTAACTATTAGAATATATATGGTATGGATTACTGTTATTACTATCTGTGGGGTAGCTCTCCACCTACTGTAAGTTCAAATTGTTTGGTGGTGCTGTCCATTGAGCATGCACCTTCACGTGGTAGGCGCATGAAATGTAGGTCAAACTCCCCAAATAAACAAGCACACCATTGATTTAATTGCCCTATCCCATACAAAGATCTAACTATTACTGCTCTCTGAACTTTAATATAAAACAAAAAGGTGATCTATTAACTGTGTAGACCTTATGCAATATTCAATATTTGGATACTTGAAAGTTGTATGAACTGAATAGTTATTATCAAATGAAATAAGATGGAACAGCTCCATGCATTATTTGAGAATCTAGTGGGACTAGATTTAGCTGTAAATTATGCTGGAACAGTATGGAATACATGGTTGAATACATATGCAGTAGATATGGATGGATCACTTTAACCTCTTGCTGCCAAACGCCCCCTAGTGGTAACGCAGGCGTTATGGAAATGATTAAATTATACATTTCATTAATTTAATAATATATAATAAACTGCTCACCTCAATATTTTGATTATATATCCTTAAGATATATCCATTCCTTCTGGGAAAGTGGTTTTTAAGCCCCAAACGTCGAGTTAAAACTTCGTAAATTACGTTGGAAACAACGACCTAATTCCAAAACATGTATTGCAGCTTGATGTCACACCATAAACAATGTGCTGGTAAACTGTTCTGCTTAATTGTATTTCACAAAACTTTGGTTTGAAAAATCGTTATAGCTTTATACTTCAAGAAAAAATACTTTAAAACTTTCATACGGCTGTACATGATTTTTTTCACATTTTAAACCGACTTGTGCTTTTCTGCACTTCATTATGAGTAGTTCGGCTCTGTTCAGTTTGGCGTTGTGAAACTCCAGTTTCTGGAGTACCAATCCCGTGGCTTAGTATATTTTAGCCAAAGGGGATTTGTACTTTATTGCACAGTTATATGCAAAACCGTCGTCAATTGGGTGTATTTTTTTGACTGATAGCACCATAGGCCTATCTGAAGTGGGAAAAACGCGCATCGACCCGCCTCCACTGTGGGTGTTATTTGCTTTCCATTGGGTTTTTAAACCATCTGTCAAATATTCCAGCCAATAGCGAAGACTCTTATCTTTCAGACAAGCCCTCATTCAACACAATTCCATCAGATCTCAAGTAAATCCAGCTGCGCGTAAGAGGAGGAGACGTCCAAGCGTAATGTTCCTACCAAGATGGCGCAGAGTGTTTTTAGCTTGTAGCTAGCTACATCCCGTTTAGCAAAGTATGATTCATTAGGTAACGGCGGCTGTTCTTGCTGTTCTTCTGTATCTTTTTACTTTACAGTCTCTTTCATACAGTTTTTGGTTAGTTATGTCTAAGTTATTCAGGCGTTTCTCTGTGCAGCAGGTCCTAGCCCAAATATTTTTTTTGCGATGTTGTCTCAGTGACGCTGAGTGGTAAGGCAACATATTTTATTTGCCGGTATACCAGTGCAAATTCACTGTTATGTATAAAACGAATCCCTCTGAATTTAATGAATATAGCTAACATTACTATATTGTAACAATGGCAAGCTAGCCAGCAAAATTACACATAGCAGCTGGCTATCTATTTGTGTCTGAGACGAGCTGTTCCGAGTTTCTTTTGAATGAAATGGCGTCTGAAGTGTTTAGTAGTTATTGTTCCACATTAGTAAATTGTTCTGTATGCAGTGCAGCAGACTGTGCAGGTAAACGAATGCGCAATTTATGCATGACGTAACATGAGGGAGAGATAACATGAGGATGAGTTTGTTGTTGATTATTATGCAGGGGTTTATTTTATCTAGGAAACTGGTGGACACTTGATCTCGTTTGCATAAGGTCCGTTTACTTGGACTCATTTCTGGCTAATGGGGCTCTGGTGGAATACAACATTCACTGTGCTGCTAAATGGGTTTGGAGAGCTTTTTGGGGACCACGGGTAGGCTAGTTAGTTGTGTAATATGAAACACACTAAAACACATCTAAAAATGAACTTTTATTGCCAGTTATCAAATTTTATTGTAAAACTTAAAAAAAGGAATCATATTTCTGGAACTTTGCCATTTGGCACAATTTGGCACAATTTGTGCCAACTTTGGTAACCAAAATGGTTCACCTGAAAAAAAGCTCTGTAGAATTTGAATGGTTTGAGATATTGACACCATATTTTTAGCAGAGATAGGCAGCATATTATGGAATCACAATTTTCACAATGTCTGTACATAAATTGTTGTAATTAAGTAGCAAAAAGTGTATGTATATGGATTATGACTGCTTAGTCATAATAGTTCGCTCTTTTAATAAAAGCTATGAACCATATTTGTAGCCTTTACAGTTTTTGAGATAAACAGCTTTGTTGGTCACTAGTAAAAACAGGCGAGAATTGGTATATTTTGCCCTTGGTATTAAGAGGTTAAGGGTTGTTTCTCCTGACAAATTTTCCTATTGAACTCTATGGAAAAATAAGTCAGGAGAAGAAACTCTTCAAGTTATCCATGCATATCTACTGTATTTCTGGCAGCAGAGTGATGGTTTAAGGCTTGTTTGATACGTCAGACCCTTGATGACTTACAGCCATTTAGCCAACCATGTGTTCCATACTGTTCCAGTGTAATTTACAGCTAAATCTAGTCCCACCCCCTAATTCCCATAGAGATTCATTAAAATGCAGAGACGTTATAGTATCGCTTGTAAGAGTACCAGAAAATAAGATATCAAGAGTCTTTTGATGTTGTTGGGTCACAGACATCAGGAAGTCATGGCATGCAAAGGATATGCGACCAAATATTAAAAATGATTTTAACTAACTTGTGTAACAGTGATCACAGGTGTATTCACTTTTGTCTTTCTATTTGTTTTTGATTCTTCATAAGAGGAAACACTCTACTTGTCATCTTAGAAATAATGAAATTATTGAGAGGTGATACAATTTTGAATCATTTGACATTTAAGTGATATTGCACAGGGGTGTACTCACTTCTGTTGTATACTGTACATCAGTATTTTCACAAAAATAATGCTTTCTTTATTAAAATTCCTAAATAATGCTTTCTGTGTTTTGAATTTTAGCAGCGAAATGGTGTAAATGTTGAGCCATCACTACGATGGTAGACCAACACAATTACAGTCATGGTCTTGAATTGGACTCGCATTGGTCTGGTCTCGGTCTTGGTCTTGGTCTCGCCCACCCTCAGTCTTGGTCTTGACTCGGTCTCGCCACCTCAAAGTCTTGGTCTTGACTCGGACTTGATACGCTCTGGTCTTGGTCTTGACTACAACACTATTATCCTTTATACTCCTCTACCTGTTACCTTTTTGTTCAGCTAGTTCTCACCTAAAGCTGTAGATAACAGGTTCTAGTTTCATTTTCATTCTCTCGCCCATTTATACAGGGTGTTTCTTTTGTTTTCCTCTGACCTCCCGTTATCGCTCCTCATTTGAGAGTGTGAGGTTCTTTTGTTGTTTAATTACTCGGTATTCCCGAGTTTGCCCTCATTTGGGGTTGCTTTGATTTGGCTTATGCCGAGAGATTTTCCCAATTTTTAGTTTTTTCCCTTCCAGCTAGCTGTCCGCTTTTGTGGTGTATATTTTACGATATACACTTTTAGATTCCTTGGCTGTTTCGCTTGGTTCTCCGAACCTTACACGCCCCCTTACATTAAGTCATGTCGCAGTTGTTTCAATGTTATTTTAACGGCACAATATAAGTGCATCTACATAGGCGTGTGCACAACGCTCATACACCCTCCTGTCTGTTACACACAGGGGCGTGCACAATCATGCATAGAAATATCAAGATTACATTGTGAAATAGGGATTAATATTTTTCCAAAAAAAATTTAGAAATATTTCTCACGGAATAGACGCACGTTGTATTTGTTTTTCGTTAGTTTGCAATGAAATACAGAGCTACATATGTGAAGGATTTCCAGGATCATACTTCATTATTGGGCCATTACTCTTACGTCATGTGGTGCTGTAATGGCGACATGTAGTCCAGCTGTCTCTCGTGTTCGTGTTTGAATGTATTTTGTTGTGTCTGGCTTTTGTCTTTTATTTTTTTCATGAGCTGTGTGTCTGTTGTGGGACAGGGAAGCGGGCAGGAGGGCACTCATGCTGCTTGTTTTGATAATATTGACGGATTGTATATTCAGGATAATTTAGTTTGTGGTCGTCACCATGGAGACGCATTCACAACATATGCTTGGGACTGTCCGTTGGATCTGCAGCTACAAAGTTTATCATCGTTCTTCACCGGAGTTGAAGCTGATCTAGGACTGCAGGCAATCTTCAAAGGGCCACCAGGGAAGAGAAAGGAGAAGATAATGTGGGGGAGGTGTGAGGCGACGACTGGGAAGGCTGATGCAGTTCGGTGCTCCGTTTCAACAATCGACAGTGTACAGAGACCGCAGCACTGCGTGTATGGAGGAAAGTCGTGGAGTTTGTGTGTTGGACTGCTTAGTAATGACACTGGACATCTCGGGACAGCGGGGGCCATTTTTATTCATGGCTGTATTCCACTTTAATTCACTTGATTAGTTTGAGTAATGCAATGATTATATTTATATGTCTTTGTTTGATATGTTTGTGTGTTGTGGGTTTGCCCCACTGTCTATGTCTTTTTGTTGTTGCTGGGGCTACAACTGAAGTTCCCTAGCGGGAAAATAACAATTATTCTATTCTATTCTATACTCACTGTCCACAAGTGTGCAAAATCTGAGGATGCAAAATATAGCCGGTTGTCCATTAGTGTCTTCAAATCTATCCAAATGGATAAATTGTGCACTGCTCTAAATCATAATATAATGATATATTTAACTACAAATCAACTGTTTTGGAGCATAAAACTCACTTTTGCATCATTTTCAAGTGAGAATTACTTTTCATCAGTATTTTTCATCAGTGTAGGGGGGTAGATATCTATGGGTGCAAAACTATACCCAATACAATCCAATGTCATAAAATTAATAAAATTTGTTTTGTCCATTATAAAGCATATACATAGAAAGCAGGGAGGCTGTGCAGGGAGATGCTGTGAGATCGCGAGACCACAATGGTGAGATTTCAGATTGAACATGGCGGCGCCCTGCTGCTAAATCCGACAACGTTACACTCCTAAACTCTAACCAAATAACTAATAACTTTTTCGGACACCACTGGACATTCTCCAAATAAATACAGGACATCAAAACACCTTTTCACAGTGGAGGATACAGAGGAATTTATCGACCACTATTACTATAAGTGCGCAATGGAGGAAGTAAACAAGAACCCGGACAACCAAACCACCAACCCAGCCATCAACCCCAATAAAAGGAGGAAAACGGATTCAGCCACCGATACTAAACGACCTGATCACCACCGACGTACAGGTCAGTGTGCTTGATTCAATTAATAAAAAACTTGATGTACTTGGCATGCTCCACCAGGAGATTAAAGACTTAAGAGGAAGCTTAGAGTTCACTCACCAACAAATTGGCGACCTCCAGAGAGACAATACCGATACACTCCGTGGAAATACTGGCTTCTCAGATGGACATAATCAAAAATGAAAATAAAACACTGAGAGAGACAATGCTCGACATTCAATCAAGAAACATGCGCGACAATCTCATCTTTTCCGGAATCCCAGAAAGCACAACCATGATCAAAAACTTCATGCACACCTCATTAAAACTCCCGTCCAAAACCATCAACGAAATAACATTTCACCGCATACACCGACTCGGACCCCCCATGAAAAACAAACCACGTCCCATAATCACAAACTTTTAACATTTTAAACAAAAAGAACTCATTAAGAGCAAGGGATCTGAGCTGAAAGGAACAACATTCGGCATGAACGACCAGTTTCCCAGAGAAATTAACGAACGGCGAAAAATACTTTATCCCATCCTCAAGCAAAACAGACAGAATGGCAAATGGACTTCTCTTGTGGTTGACAAACTTTACATTGAAGGACAGCTATTCCAAAACCCATACCACTACACCCTGGCTCTTCTAAAATGATTAAGACGAACAAAACAACACCAACACGGAGAAGGAAAAAATAAATAAATAAAATCTCACTATGTGGACAAACTTGTCAAACCATAACCACTTAAGCATATAGCCTATTACACTCATTCTCCCTCTTTCTCTCTCCCCTCTCCTTTCCTCACACACACACACACACACACCTATACCCACTCTCCCTCCTCTTTTCTCTCCCCTTCCCTTTCATCTCTTCTTATTTTATTTTTTTGTCTATGTCTCTATCTGTCTCAATGTCTGGAATATGTTTATTGGGTCATTCCGTGTCAAATCAACCAGTTTTCTGAAAAGTTCCTGTATGACCCTCTCATATTTTGATGAAACTCCATCATAATAATCCATTCTGTGACAAATGAACACACACAAAAAATTAGCCCCATACGACATTTCCCCCCCATACGTTTCCGAGATATGGCCTCCTGAAATTTGCCCCAAAACCTCCATCTTGCGCGCTCGCGAGTTGTGAAAACGCAACGCAATTTTTTCCGAATATTCTGCAAGAATATGACATCAGATTACTTGTGCCCCCTTCCCCAAAGTAGCCACTTTTTTCACTCGCACATGTTTTTGGTGATTTTCGAGGTCACCCTGTGCCCATACGAGTGGACATATACATCCCATATCACAGATGTATTATCTATAGGTGTATGTCTATGGTCACAAGCAAGTACAGGTTAATCAATTAATTTGTAAAAGTACCAAAGCTGAAAATTCGTTGATGAGTAGATCTAATATATCTGTTTAACTGGTGTAAATTTCTGTCCACATGGTGATCCACTGACAAGACGGACGGTTGTGTTTTTGACTTTTTTTCACCCGGACCCAACTTTGGATGGATGTCATTCCTTTACAAATGAATTGATTAGCCTGTATTTACTGGTGACCATAGACATACACCTATAGATAATATCTCTGTGATATGGGATGTATATGTCCACTGGTATGGGCACAGGGTGACCTCGACAATCACCAAAAACATGTGCGACTGAAAAAAGTGGCTACTTTGGGTGCATATAACTTGAAAAGGGAAGGGGGTACAAGTAATCTGAGGCCAGATCCGTGCAATACGGAAGTCGCGTTTTCACGACTCGCGAAAGGTTTTGAGCAAATTTCAGGAGGCCATATCTCGGAAACGACATGTCGTATGAGGCAAAATTTTTGTGTGTGTTCATTTTTCATACAATGGATTATTATGATGGACTTTCATCAAAATCTGAGAGGGTCATGCAGGGACCACTGGTTGATTTGAAACGGAATGACCCTATTAATGGTAGACTTTGCAGGTTCAGTATGGGGTTAATATCTATTATGAGCATAATTCAAAACATAATGCTATGTGATTTACTGGTTTCCCACCTTGCTACTACAACACATAATTATCTTTAGGCTACGGTATATAATGCATAATTTTCCATACCATATGAAATGCCAATGTCAACTCTTAAATTTGTAAGCTGGAATATCCGGGGCATTGGCTCAGAGGCAAATGAAAATGACTAAAATTCTTAACCTTTTAATCAAATTACAAGCAGACATTTGTCTATTACAAGAAACTCACCTATCTCCATCCGAACAACACAAACTAAAATCTTCACAATACAACCAAGTTTACTCAGCCAATTACAACTCCAGGAAAAGAGGGGTTTCAATTGTAATCAGCAAAAAAATACCACTAATCCATAAATCAACAACCATTGACCCAGAGGGACGCTACATTATTATCAATACCTCAGTTTACAACAATATTACAATTGCAAACATCTACGGCCCAAACAATGATGATCCTTCCTTTTTCCACACATTTTTCTCCTCACTCAGTAACATGCCAAATTCAACAATTATAATTGGAGGTGATTTCAACACAGTCATAGACCCCACACTTGACAGATCAAACATAGCAAATACATTCAAACCCTGGAATTCAGCTGAAACCCTAAAACAATATATAATCGATTTTGGTCTTGGAGACATTTGGCGACTACCATGTCTCAGAGCAGCCCACTTTGGACCGGGGGGTTCCACAATGAAAAATAGACCATTTTAGCTGTTTTGATGAACTTTTTATTATGCTTTTTTTTTTTAAATATAAAACAATTATAAGATATATACAAGCGATAACTAGTAAAATAGGTATGTATAGTGGTGATATTGGAACTAATTGTCTGGACTTTTTATATTTTGCACACACTGTGGTACAGCTCTACCTGTGCTGTCCACAGCAGGGATTGTTCTGGGCTCATGGCTTGGTCCTGGCACTGCCTCATCAATGACTTGGCCTAATAGCAGACTCTGCTCTGTCACTTAAAACATAATAATAATAATAATAATAGGCTAATAAAAATAATAAAGAATAATACCTTTCATGGCCTAATAATAATGTACAACTTCAATAAGTTGGCTAATGCTGTGCAAATAAAGCATATTGTCCTAAAGTTCGGTATTTAATATCTGGGAAAGTAAGACAGCCATATTTTTCAGGTGTCCTCAATATGAAATCGTTATTGAATCACGTACAATATATGACTCACTTGAATAATGTTAACACTGACTATATTAATAAAAACTGCTGTTAACTATTGTTTTTGAACGTTAAGTCACCATTATCATAAGGCCTTTAATTGCTGTTTTAGTCATCGTTTTTCTAATTTAGTAAATAACACTCTTAACTTGGCAGATGTTCACATTCGTGACAATGCCCAGAAAGATATAAAACGTCCATTCATGATGATTGACTAACATTAGCGCTCTGAATGTAACATTTAAATCTCCAGTAAGTTATCAAGTTAAATTAACTTAATTTGGCTGTTAACTTTTGCGAGATAGCTAACGCTACCTCACGGTTGAAGGGTGACATTAGACGTCAAATAAATAAAAAGTTAATAATGTTATCTAACAAAACCAACAAGAAGCGACAGCAAGATACAGCAGTTAGCTCACGTTAGCTAAGTTTGCTACATCTAAAACAGTGTTACTTAATAATTTACTTATTATTATAATACCTTTCATGGCCTAATAATAATAAACAAGAATAATAATTTCCAACACAATTAACTCACCCCCGCATCGCTAAAAAAAAATTTTTTTTTTTAAAATCCTGGCTGCTCAGAGACTATAGGCCTATAGCAAAATGCCTTTCACAATTATCCCTTAACCATTTTACATTTATCAAAGCAGTTATTCGTAAATACGCTAGTCATGCTTTAAAATTCCTTGACAATAAACTTTAATTGTGGTTTGCATGCAATGATATTGTGCTTTACATGCCTTTGACATCTTAACACTATATGCTACCTTTCTCGACATCAGCTGCGAGTAGTATATGGCATTCGGCAAACGTCAAAATTTGATTGATGGGCATATTTGCATATTTTATGAATATTAATGAGGTTATGAAAAAATTGATTGATGGGTATAAAAAAATAAATTATTTTTTAATTATTATTTTTTAATTTAATTTAATTTTTTTAATTTATAATGTATTATTATTCGGGGTGTTGTGGGGGGTTGTTTCAAGGGTTGATTTCTTGGCATTGTGATGATGTCATTTTATTGGGGGTTGTTTGTTGTAAACGTTGGTTTTTATGGTTGGTATTTTGGGGTGTTTGGGGGAGGAAAACATGTGAAAAAGGATTTTTAAAATTTTTTTATTAGAACAACATCGTGAAAAAAGTAAGGTGTATATATATATATATATATATATATATATATATATATATATATATAAAATATAAATGTATAGGTTAGTGGCAATAGTTCAAGTTTTGTGTTAGCAGAAGCGTTTTAAAAGAATAAAATAATTCAAGAATTCAAAAGCAGGCTGTTAAAACTTGACAAATAGGTGTAGGCTATAGCGAGTTAGTTGTCTGAAAGAAAGCATACCATTTTTTAAATAATGTTTGTTAGAGCCGAAGGGAAAAAGACTCCGTGATGTCCGTGAAATGTGTGCGAATGACTCCAAAGCTAAGGACTTAGTATTTTTTTGCCAAAGTCCGCGCGGGGTCCGGAGAGATGGTCTACAGTGCGACTATAGGTTGCAGAGAGAGATCTTTCCAGACGGGGCTAGAGGGTGGACAAATGGAGCAATTAGTTCATCGGGCCTGTGTAGAACTGAAAATGGGATACACCCCCATGTAGTGTCCTACCACACCTAGACAATTGACGGCCGTTTACACGGGGCAATGAGAGAGCTGTATAGCTTATGACAAAACGGATTCTGATGGCTAACAACAGCTGGGGAGTGCTGACGCGATGCTAGGGGGAACCTTTGATTGACAAGAAACAGTTGTTATACAACGCGGTTGATTCAAAGTAAGTTTGAAATGAATGAATGAAATGCATAGACTAGAAATATTTCAACAGGCCGCAAAATGCCCCGAACCCCATTGAAAAGACCTCCAAGACGCGTTTCCTAAAAGCAATCTAAACGTCTATATCACTGGTTCAGAATCATGAAATAAATCTTTCAGTATTTTGTACAAGTTTGCTAATACTTAGAGCCAATATGAGTGTTTAGTATCGAATGGAATGTAAAAAGATGGGGTATTCAATTTAAACAGGATTGAGTCGGCATATACTAGCCTATATTGTGTAAGCGTAACTCTTTCAAAGTGTATTTTATTTGTCAGGGTGTCTACAATCCACAGCAGGGGTGGGGTCTGAATGATCGGAACAGCTGCTTTTTTGGCGGGGATTTTCAGAAGATATTTTGTGAACTATAGAAATATAGAAATAAACCTTAATCTACTGAACGTTTTTTGTTTGTTTCAGTAGACTATTTGCGCAAGGGACGTATACAATTTTAGCAGAGGTTGCAGGTCTAATAGGCTAGCTAATTACAAATTTTTAAAATATAAACTATTTGCTAGATGGGTCATCTATTGTTTAGTATCAATCGGTTACTAAAAAGATGGTTTATCCGATTTAAGCAGGGTTGAGTCGTTATATATTAAATGTGACGTTTAATCGTATTTTTTTTCAAAGTGTATTTTATTCTTCAATCTACATTCACGGGAGGGGGGTTGGGGGGATGTGTTTACGAGTTAGGTTCAAGTTACGTACACACCCCTCACCTCTGGCAGGCTATAAAACAGGGGGGTCAGGGTTATAAAATGACTTGTCTGATGAAAAGAGCTGTTCGAAGAAGACGTCTATTTAATCTAAACATTTTGCGTGCAAGAAATGTCGACTGTAGACTTTTCAACACAAGGTATGTGCGACTATTTTAATTCTTGTAAAGTGTGAAACTTTCAAGTTGTTAATTAAACATATTGAATGTTCTACTTCTTAATTAACGTTGTTATGGTAAATGTATTACAGATTTTGCTGAAATATTGTATAGCAACGGGGCACACGCTGGTGGTTCTTTCAGCGAATTTATTGAAACTATACCCGAAGACATCAACGTAGACAGAGTAAGATGTTTTTACAATTTTTAAAATGTACTTTTAAAGATATTTTAAAAATGTTTTTTATATATATATATAATTGGTGAATGTTTAATTGTTTTTAGATACTGAGGGGTAGGCTACACAGAGGGCCGAAGCCACGTGCGTGTTTTAGCTTTAGCAGTAGCAAAAAGCTATTTGTTAGTTATATACAATTGTATGAAACTTTTGCTCAATATCTGATTATAACTATTGAACATTGCTACGTGTTTTATTTTTCGGATATTTTGGTGAATGTTTAATTGTTTTTAGATACTGAGGGGTAGGCTACACAGAGGGCCGAAGCCACGTGTAGCCTATAGGCCCATGTTTAAGCTTTAGCAACAGCAAAAAGCTATTTGTTAGTTATATACAATTGTATGAAACTTTTGCTCAACATCTGATTATAACTATTGAACATTGCCATGTGCTTTTATTTTCTGATATTTGGTAAATGTTTAATTGTTTTTAGATAGGCCTACAGTGTACACGCGGCCTCGGAAAATTGTACGTGCCCAAGTAATAGCTTCAGAAGACGATCTACGTTACAGTTTTATACAGAGTATGTAACTTAAATACTTTTGTTCAATATCTGTTTATGTGCTTTATTTTTTTCTGATTTAAATTTTTATTGTTAAAAAGGCCCTGAAACCCCTCTAGAGACTGTTGCAAAGACAAAACCTTGCAGACCGAAAGGACTGAAGAGAAAAAGTGGTGAGATTTAAGTTTTCTCCTATTAAAATAAAATGTTTGCTTTTTTATTTAGTTATTTTTTAATTTGAATTTTTATTTTTAAATTTCGTAATTAGATTTTTATTTTTTAATTTGATTTTTATTTTTATTTCTTAATTTGAATTTGAATTAATTAGATTTTTTAAATTTTTGATTTTTATTTACCTTACAGACGCTGAAATAATGGAGGCGGTGATCGTCCCGGATATTTTAATTATGTCTAACAAACGTGTGAACCCAGGACCACGAACATCAGCAAAAGCAACAGCAACAGCATCCGCAGCCAAACAAGCAGAGCTGAACAGGACAACTCCTGCGAAGGCCTCGGTTTGTCAAAACGACAAAAGTCTGCAATTAACCATCTTGGACAATTTTAGGACCCTTGCTGACAATTTTATGACCCTTGCTGACAATTTTATGACCCTTTCGGATAAACTATTAAAGTAAAATGGCTCCTAAAAGACCTTGTACGTGTCCATGTTCAGGGGCCCAGAGTAAAAGACCTGCCACAGAAAATGCTGAAAACCAGGACCCTAACCAATTAGATTTATCGCATGAAAATGTTAATCCGCATCTCTTAGCTCTTGTTAATGATGTTAATCAAGCCTCTATTAACACGCATGAGCCAAGTAATGAAACTGTAGAGCATGGTGTTTTTGCAGGTTTATTAAGAGCGTTGGACTCTGTAAACCGCAAACTCGCTTGCCTCGTTGAAACAGATATGACCCCAAACACCGCAGAAAATAACAGGCATGGTCTTAGAGAGCTAGAGATACCCCAAAGCACTGACGATAGTAACCTGCATGGACTTCCAGAAGTCAACCAAAATGGTGGTGGTGGTGATGTGATTAACAACGCAGACCTTCAGGTGATACGTAGGCCAGCTTTCAACAGTACAGAAATTCAGCTCCGTTTTAACTTTACATCTTTGTACAATGTTGATAACTATGCAGAGTTTTATGTACACATCTTAAACACTTTAGAAAATCTTCTGGCTAAAGTTCGGGAGCTGTCGAACCCCAACGATGCTGTACAGTTAGAATTAAGGGGTGATTCTCTGTCTCAGGGTGTAACTGTACAGCTAAACGGTGATGAAATAGATTTGGAGGTTTTTTTGAATATGATTGAAGAGTTGGTTCAAAGCAATTTTGATATCCTGGCTGATGAAACTCTGATGCTTGTGGCCCACATTATTCAGAACCCTAATGGCGGTGGAGGAGACCGACGAAAATCATGTCTCAAGAGCGAAATCATTCACAAAAAGCTAAAACATTTAATAGTTAGCTACAACGTCGATAATAATCTCTGTTTCGCAAACATGTTTGACGCATCTTTTAAATCCGACATTCACAACGTGTGCCGGTGAAAGAGAGGCGGAACATTTACAACGTTCCGTAGGTTTGCGTCTTCAGGATAAGGTTCATTTTTCGGACATTCAAATGTTTGAGAGGTTCTTAAACATCAAGATAGTTGTATGGACACACAGTTCAAATAACGGCGTCTTAAAAAAGTTTCAAACGAGCAACACACCACACTCTAAAACCTTTTTTTTGTACCTCGAGGGCGGACACTATTACGGTATCAAATCATTGACAGGTTTCTTAGGCAGTCAATATGTTTGTACATTTTGTTACACTCCATACACATCGAAACATAGCCACTCCTGTTTACATTATTGTAACGTCTGTTTTGGCGCAGAATGTTTTACACATCGTTCATCAACGATAAGGTGTAAGGATTGTAAGCGACTCTGTCGGTCTAGGTTTTGCTATAACGAGCATAAAGTTTTGAAACTGCAGGAGTCTAGCGGTAAAATGCTCAGCTCGTGTGATACTAGAAAGTGCTGTGACAAATGTGCGCGAACATATGCAGTAAGTAGCAAAACATCTAAAGCACACAAATGTAGTCTAAAGCTCTGCAAAGCCTGCAAGGCTGTATTGACCCCTGAAGTTGAGCATGCATGTTACATACAAACTGTGAAAACTGAACACCCCAACGTACGTTATGTTTTTTATGATTTTGAGTGTCGGCAGGACCATGGCGAACACATTGCGAATTTCATATGTTGCATGGATTTTAAGGGCAAGCGTTGGACTGCAGAGGGTGATGGTTGCGTACAGGCTTTTTAAAAAAGGTATCGAACCCCAAAGTACAAGGGGTATACATTCATAGCACATAATTCGAAGGGTTACGATGGGTACCTGCTGATGCAGTATTTGGTAAAGCATGGTGTGACGCCAAACATCATAGCGCAAGGCAGCAAACTCCTGTGCATTACAGATGAGGCTTTGTTTGCGGTTTAGGACAGAGGTGCTTGAGAGCACAGGCTTAGACCCGTTCCAGTGCATTACAATAGCCTCGTTGTGCATGAAACAATACTGTACAAACCTTTTGCCCAAAAACTCCATCGCAGTCACATCGCCTGATAATTACGCGCAGCAGCAGAAATGCTTAAGGCTCTTGAAAAAGGTTACATCATCGACAAAATCTTTGAAATTTGGCATTTCCAAGATAGGTCCGATTCTCTTTTCAGTGACTATAACTGTTTTTAAATAGTCTTTGGGGCAAATTTGGTCAGAGAAGCAACCTGCCAAGCACAACCTTGATCCGTGATCCTGAACAGTTTCTGCAATTCATGTTTTCAGATGAGTATGACATCTCACACTTTTCATTTCTTACAGAAGACGTAGCTCTGGTACAGTGGAAACTTACTAAGTGTTTTCCAAAGGTCCCCAGATACAGCAATGTGTTCATCGCGGCCTTCACCACAGCTTATGCACGGCTCGAGCTTTATGATGTCATGGATAAAATGCCTGACAGGGTTCTGTACCACGACACAGATTCTGTAATCTTTGTGAGCCGCCCGGGTGACTGGATGCCTTCTCTAGGTGATTTTTTGGAAGAATTGACTAGTGAGCTAGACCCCGGTGACCACATTGTTGAATTTGTATCAGGAGGGCCCAAGACGTACGGCTATAAAACACGGTTTGGTAAAACATGCATGAAAGTGAAAGGTATAACCCTGCATCATACTAACACACAAGTTGTCAATCTTTCAGCCCTCACAGAATTGGTACAGCACTATGTACAGAATCCAGAGGCCCCAGCTCGTGAAATTACAACCAACACAAAACAAATTGTGAGGAATAAGAGAGGATTCTCTCTCCACAATCGCTTAGTTTCTAAAAGATTCAGAGTAGTTTACAACAAAAGGGTCCTGCTCCCTGATTTCAAAACCTTTTACATTACATTACATTTATTTAGCAGACGCTTTTATCCAAAGCGACGTACAGTAAGTGCGTACAGAGACATCATCATCATTACAGAACAGACGAGGCAAAGCACATCCTTTGCATAATGTAAAAGCTATCCCTAGCAATGAACGTTGACTGTAGTTCACAGTAAGCTGTGGGCAAATCAGCAACACCACACTTCCATTCCAAATACTATTATAAACTATACTATTATAAACCATTCCAAATACTATTATAAACTATGCTATTATAAACCATTCCAAATACTATTATAAACTATACTATGATAAAACATTCCAAATACTATTATAAACTATAATAAACAGACAGGAAAACACAGGGAACAGGGAACTGATATTCCTAGGTGAGGATATCAGTCAAGGTGGAGTCTGAAGAGGTGTGTCTTCACGCCTCGACGGAATGCAGGCAGGGTTGGAGTAGAACGTAGGGGAATGGGAACTATATTGTTCTGTTCAAAAATCCAAGAGATAAAATTTAAGTTAATGTTTTGGCAAGGCAAATGTACCCCAGACATTCAAAGTTTTTCCTTGAATGTTTCGATGATGCTACCAGAAAACCTTATGGCTACCTATTGGTGGACTTAAAAGCACAGACGCCTGAGGAATACCGCATCAGAACTGGTTTGTACGCTCCAGAGTGGCCGGTAGTTTATGTGCTAAAGAAAAAGTAATATGTCTGCACGTATTAAACGGAACTGGACGTTTCTAAAAGACCTATTTGAAGGTAATGCCCGGCAAAGACGTAACATATTACAGTCTGCTTCTGGTGAACTTATAAACACAATTTGTGAACTAGCTCTCAATGTTTTACGTGGCAATATACCCCTAACAGATACACAACTGAAAAAAATAAGAAAACAAAAGGTCGGAATTAAATTGTTGATTAACAAAAGATCATCTATTCGAAAGAGGCGAAAAATTGTTTCTCAAAAGGGCGGATTTCTTCTGCCTCTACTGAGTGTCGCAATACCGTTTCTCACCAGTTTGATAGCGGGTCGCAGCGGTGTTTAAAAAAACATGGAGCACGCCCAAAAAATGTTTCTCGTGCCTCAAAGCTAGCTGGACAAATTAAAGAATCTTACTTTTACTCCGGAACCAATCCGACAAACTGTTTAAAAATGATTTGGATCAAACCATACGTAACATCTTATCAAGGACTGATGTTGGTCCTCATGAGAAGGCAAAACTACACGATTGCTCTACAGCGTTTCATAGCATTGGTTAAACAAGGTGAAGCCGAAATGCAACATTTAACCCTATCATTGCCTGTTGAGGGTCGCGATAATGTCAGGACGGACACCGCCCGAATTGAAGATTTTGTACAAAGCGTGCCACCTAGAAGCCGGAAAAATGGCACCTACGTATTGGATAAAATTTCTAAATCAGGAAATGTCGCAACGTGGAACGATAAAGGGGAGTTTGTGTTTAATGGTACTGTTGTAAGTGGTTCGCATATGTTGGATCTAATAAAGAACATAACCGCCCCTCACAAGATTTCTGACGATAGAAGACCCCGGGGTTGGGGGGAATTTATAGAGGCTATGGCTATGCTTAATATGCCTATTTCTGTCATACCTAATCAAAATGTGCGCGGCAAGATAAATCTACACAAAAAATACCAAATACAACACCCTTTACACCTATGATGCCAGAACCAGGCCCTAAGGCTGTTTTTTCATCCCCCGTTTTAGACCATTCAGCGTGGATAGATTTCTGAAGCTGTTGAGTGTGTGTTTGTTTTAAATGATCAAAATGTCAAAATGTAAAGTTTAAAATGTTTTTATTTTATAATAAAAGACAAAGCAACATTCATACAAAACATGCCTGTGTTTTTTTTCAACAGTGACAGGCCTTAAACATTTCACCACAGCATGCAGTCTGTACACAGTTTAACATGTTTTTAACACACTTGTCCAAGTATATTTTATCAACATATCTTGAAACCATCGCATCATTATTTTTCAAATTATCAGAGTATAGGGATATCATTTCACTAAACGGAACCCCTTTGGCCCTGTTGTGCAGATAAAAGACGCAATGCTGTCCGCACTTTGTGCTGTGTAGGTCTTGCACTTGTACCTTGTTGTAAACAATCCTTTTACAGTTCTTTTGTAAAAAAGTAATGATGCTATCTGGGAAATAAATGTAGTCAGGGGGATTGCCATATGAGTCGAAAAATTCACCCGTTTTATCCGCACACACATACAACGCTAACCAGTGTTCTCCAGGCTTGTTTCGAGGGTGTGTATTCAATGCTGGTAAATTATTTAGTTTATTATCCGGTAGCTCATCACAGGCCACAACCCCATAAAAGTTATTTTCTGTGTAAGGATTGTTACTCAAAATAGCCGTTAGTTCTCTGGTATTCATGATTAATAATAATCATACAACACGTTCCTCCTCTGGTTCACTTCAATGATGTTGTCGAAGCATGCGTAAACAATTAAATTAACTGTTCTGGGTAGCGGGTTTCTGAATCTCATCTCCAGACGGATATTACCCGTCTTGATCAGGGATAGATGCTGGCTGCAACCTTCATCGGGTGTCAGGTTGAAAGCATAAAGGGTGTAACCGTTCAGGTATTCTTGACGATTTATACACAAAGGCGTGTCTTTCAAATGTCTTCCTGTGGCCAGCGTTAGGCTGTAAAATTCGCGAACCGCAGAACCGTTACCATAATTTGGGAGATATGGTTTACTCGGTATTGGAAGACCATTCATACTGAGTGATACATATTCTGCATTTTAATGCTGGAAATTGAAAGGGTTCTTGTTGTAAACACCTGTAAAGGCGTCGTTATCTACCAAACCTATAATGATAGATTTCGGTAATTGACCCAAAAACAAATTTGCTTGATTGCAAACTCTAAGACCAGCTGCTAAACTGAAAGTTTTAAGACTAACACGGTCAATCGGATATTTAACATTTGATGTCAGTAGAGCCTGGGCATGTCCGAGCTTAACGGGTGGAGAGACCCCGATTTTTTTTTCCAAATAGTGTGACCGAGACCATTTTAAGACGGTATTGGTGCTGTTGCGGGGCATCCTCGCTCATTAGACAGAACTCATCCTTACAACGGACCATCTTAATTTTTATATCGACTCCATTTATAAGTAGTCTCTCATGAAAAAACATGTCTGCATGTATGGATCCGAGCAACTCAAAAGTGTTACTCGCCGCTGTATATAGAGCTCTATCTTTCAAAGCCTTGTTGTCACCCGCAGGGTCTGTTTCATCCATATGTCCACTGGTGTCCTTATAGAATAATCCGGACGTAAATTGATTAGACATTGTGGGCCCTATCTTACACCCGGCGCTAACCCAAACGCAAGTGTCTTTGCTATCTTACACCCGGCGGTAGGTTCATAATAACGCCTAACGCTCACGCCGTTTAACTAGCATGTACTCTTGCGCCGTTTGGGCGTGTTGGTCTTAAGATGAGGAGTGGCCAGGATTTTTTTTGGCGTATTGCTATCTTGAGCCAGCAGAAAGCGCTTGCGCTAGAACCACCACTAACCTGGTCTAAAGTCATGTCGCAGTTGTATACATGTTATTTTAACGGCGCATATAAGTGCGTCTACAAAGGCGTGTGCACAATGCGCGTACCCTCCTGTCTGTTACACACAGGGGCGCGCACAAGCATGGTTAAAATATCAAGATTACAATGTGAAATAGTATTATTGTGTAGCCTATATCAAAAAATACATAATAATAAAAGGGTCCATAGCCTACCTTTCCCCCAGCGAAGGGGAATGCCATGCACATTAAATTGCTTTCAGCCCACTCCATCAACATCCAGGCGATGTGCGATGGTATGGGACAATGGCTATCCATTAAAAAGCAGCTGATAACACCTATATCAAGGCTAATGCGCGAATTGTCATTTACACCTAATGCGTGAATTGCGACTGTGATTCAATGGAAAACTCGCGCACGGCAATAGACGGACATTTAAGTTCTGAAAATGCGCTTCAGATGTCATTACAATACAGCTCTGTATATCTATGAATACAGCCTGTAAGTAAATAGAATGGTTTGTGACTGAAAAAAGTTCAAAACCTTGTCCAGTGAATATTGCATTTATTGTTTTTCAAATAGCCTAGGCTACAGCGGATTCACTGTGCATAAGTTTTTTTTCGATAGCCTATGGTTAAAAAACGGAGATGTCACCATGTTAACTAAATTGTAACCTTAGCTATTCTTCGTCCTTCATATTTTTTAAATTACAGTGACCAGGTTTCCATACTCTCACCGTTTAAAACCCAGCTGATTTCACCCGTTATTCCATAACTGAACAAAACGATTTTAAAGAGAACTAAGCGTCTAATTTGCAGCACGTTTGCAGCGTCAAATTTGCAGCACGTTACACAATTAATTCACAATGAATTTGAATGCCATTCTCTGCACGTGCGCTGCATGTTCTCTGTTTCCCCTGCTTTAAGTCGCACGTTTCACGGTCTTCCTGGGAAACTGGATTGTTTTAAAGGATTACGCTACGAGTAAAACAGGTTGGTCACACTTCCATAAACAGGACATTATTAAACAAGGGGAAATATGCGTGAACATATGGATTGCGAACCTGACCGCTTTATTGTAGGCTATTTAGTGTCATCATTAAGGCAAAATAACGGTATGTATGTTATTAATCAATATTAGCCTACTATGCAGGTAACCTAATGAACTTTGGATGAAGCTTGAACTTCGAGAACTCCATGAGAACAGCCTCTTGGAATTGATGTTTGACACTTTCATTGCATAATCAAACGAAATTCGCTGAACAAGCAGGCTAATTTGGCGTTTTCTAAGGTGAGACTGAAGCCATTGATAGCTTATTCTCAGCTGTTGCAGGTCCTTTTAACGAAATTTAACCGCATATATTTTGTAAAATAACAGCCCTGTCTGGAATTACCGGGAACTCATAGGCTAATGGTTAATAATATTGATCATACTCCATTTAGCCTATTCCTTGACCACACTAAACACACACGAGCATGTCTGTTTCGCCATCAAGCAATCCGCCAAGGTGGAAAAGCAGGCTTTTAAAGGGAATGGGATATGACATTTTGATTGGTTTATTGCATGTCATGCCCAAGACACACCTATAATTAATGAAGCGACTAGGTTCAGCCCAGTTGCACCTTGCGCCGTGCTTAGCGCCAAAAAAACACGCCGTTAAAATAGCAAAAGTGGACTTGGACACGCCCAAAATGGACCTTACGCCATGCACTTAGACTAAGTGCCAAGATTGCCAAGATAGGGCCCTGTGTCTTCAGAATAATTAAGTAGACATTCCATAATTGCTCTGTAGGGGTACGTGTTGCTAGACTGGCTCACCAACCTGTCTCCCAGTGAAATATCCACTTGTGAAAAAATGGTCGCTATGGGATAATTAATAAGCCCAACCTTGGCATCGGCCGGAATATTGGTGCCATCGGCATGGGTTATCTGACACCGTAGATATAAAAGAGTATTGTTTAAGTCAAGGTAATCTTCGCCATTACCGGCGATATAGAACTCTAGAGGACCAGTATCCGAAATGGCAGACAGGGCTGGCACTTCTACGTAGATGCTCTTATCAATGCTTGTTTGTGTTTACGGAACTGCAAAAAGGTCCAGTTCCGACTTCATACATTCCTCTGACATGTTGTGTATAAAGGCCATTTTTTAAAAATGTATCTACTTTTTCTCTTAGCCTTCTTGGTCTGTTTTTTAGCCTTCCTCTTACGCTTCTTTGCGACTGTGACCCTAATGTATGCCGGCCGTCTCTTTTTAGACTTAGCTCGACTTGAGACCCGCCCACCTGGAGGCCTTTTCTGTGCGCGACGTGTCATAACCAAAAGCCCCGAACCTTCTTGTTCGCCGGTGTTCAAACGACTCGTCACAACTTTATGGACAACATCCTTGGCTATGTTTTTAGCTGCTGACGTTAAATGTGGTCTGGCTATGTTGAAGCCTTTCTTTAGTAGGGGCAACGCCATTCGGAATAAACCTCTAAAAAGTCCTCCAAGACCGCTATCATACATAACACTCGCACCCTTATACCCCGGCAGCCCATTACCGGCTTGTGCGGTATAATAGTCTATGTACCTATGAGGGTCAACGTATAGGTTTGAACTTGCCATTTTTTATTCGTGATATCGATGCTTCACCGGCCTGAAAAGTAATTTTATGAGGGCTTTACCGTAAGTGAAGCGTATGTTCTCATTCTGATCCGATTTCAGCTCAATTGTTATGTTATCAATGTGCTTCTTGCACACGTGAACGTAGTGTGGCTTTTCATACGAGATTGTGATGACATCGTTGCTAGACCCGGTTATATGTACACATCGTAGCAAGGGCACAAAACTATTTCCGACTCTCTGGTAGTCAATAATGTCTGTGTAAACATACATTGTGTAAAACCCCGCACGAATATCTGCCGGATGTGGTGCCACAGACCTTGCGACCGTTAAGGGTACATCAGGGTCCAAGCCTAACATCCTGGCGAGTTTACCACTAGCCGTCAGCGAAATATTTTCGTTTGCACTACTAATATAAATTCGGTTTTTCATTGCTGAATGGGACACCTCAATATCCAATTTTCTTATTTTTAAAGCTTTATTCATCTCCTCCACTTTCATGTTCTTGTAATAGCCCCAGCTTATTACAACAACGTAGCTGAGTTCCTTTTTCTTACCATCACTTATGATATGTAGGATATCTAATATTTCCCCTCTTCTCTCTATCTCTGTCGCTCTCTGTCTCTCTCTCTCTCTCAACCCCCCAACATCAAAGATAAGCCAGTCTTTGTCATAAATGACCCCTCTCCCCCCCTTCCCCATACCTTAACCCAATCAGGACAGGGATGGTCTTCCTGTGGAGGTATTTTTATAGTTGCACCCCAGAAAAAAGAATTTAGTCAATTGTGGAGTTTGTTTGGAGAAGTCTTTCTTTTTGGTTCCTCGTGCGTTTCCTTTTGTTCCTGTTCAGCTGGAGGGTAAATAATTAGGCAATTTTTGGCTTATCTCTCTCTTTACTGGTATTTCCTAATTAATGTCATTTTGTAAATTATAAGTAGTCAGCCTACATTCCTTAGTGAATGTATGATTTCAACTCATTATTCCAATTGAATGTTTTTCATTTAATAAAATTATTTAATCTCAAGACCTGATTTAGACTTTGTTTTGGCTTGTTGGTTGATCCACCAGGTTACTGTTCGACTTACCTATTAACGAATGTGGCGATTTAATTGATGATTGCAATTCTTAATAATAATAATTAAATTAAATCACGTAAAGCTTATTTTGAATGTAGGTTAAGTGAGGGGTTCTAGCACGCAATATCGCTTGTGTTCAGTATTCAGAGTGCTGAACGTTTTAACAAGGGCATTGACTGTTGGAACCGCTGGATTCAGAAAATACACATTTTACCTAGTCCTCACTTACCTGACAGATAAAAGCATTTTCATGATTTGATAGCATACTCCATGTACATGGGTATTGAATTTCCGCTAAAGCAACTTCCCATTGTCCACGAAATTCGAGGGGTCTCGCGAACTTTGTAGTGTAACATGAAATTCTGTTTCCAGGATAAATATCTAGACTGGCATTACTGGGGAGAGTGACATAAAAGCCTGCTTCCTCCATGGCGACCTAATGTTTTCTACGCTTTTAGATGTCAATCACACTATCTTTAGGTATCCAGCTGTTGTATTTTTCAGGCCATCCGACCCACTTCACTAAAACGAGTTTCTGGTTCTTATGCTTCTTTTCGGCTATTATTTTTTCGACCTTAAAGGTTTTGTCTTTTCCAACTATAACCTTTTGTAATTCCTCCTCATAAAATGTTCCGTCAATGCTCGCCCCATCATAATCCTTCAATCTATATACAGGAGGGATTCTGTGGACCCTTTCAACGACTGTAAAATATTCGTCTGTATATGTTTGCTCATAACCTTTTGCAAACTTTCCGCATACTTTGGAAACTCTGACTGTGTCTCCCTCCTCAAACTTAAACGTTAGCTTGTTAGATATTTTTGGACAGAGACCATACATGTTTTTAAAAACTTTAAAAGCATTATTTTCGTTTACTTCAACGGGTTTCATTTTAATCGTGCTGTGGTAGCTGTTGTTGTACCCCAGGACCAAATCCTGGACAGAATCTATATAGCGTCTAGTGTTCTGTGCTGTGAAGTATCTCCACATCCTGGATTTTAACATTCTATTGAAACGTTCGACCACAGATGCTTTCACATCGTCGTTGTCTGTGGCAAAGTGGAATATTTTGTTGCGTTTCATCAGACTCTGAAACCTTTTATTGAAAAATTCTTTACCTTTATCGGTTTGTATTTTTTTAGGTATACGTCCATTTGCGAGAATTTCTTGAAGGGCTTTTACCACTTCGACACCTGTCTTGTTTTTAAGAACACATACCCAGGCGTATTTTGACAATATATCTATACAAGTTAGCATAAACTTCATATTATCATTATGCTCAGATAAACTTGACATGTCTACTAAATCAAGCTGCCATTGTGAATCAATGTTTCTCACAATAACCCTGTTTCTTTTGAAATTGACTCTGATGGGCTTGTGTAAAGTGTATGCATCTTCCCCCGACAACCAGTCCGTAACTTTCTTGTTTGTTGATATGTTACAACCTGTTGTTTCACGTAAAACCCTTCGCAAACACTCTTTACCACCGTAAGAACCAGGAATTTCTGGAGCATAATAAACATCTTTCATGCGTTTCTCACCCGCCATCCTTACAGCTAATAATGGCACAATATATAAAAAACCAAAGTATTTATTTATGTATTTTTAAAAAAGTTACAGGTTACATGACAGAAATTATGCATATTAACATTTAATCGTTTCTTGAAACGTTTTAAATGTTGTCGTTCATCCGGGTCCGCACGCCTTCAGAGTGCTCACACCACAGGTGCTCCTGCATTGCCCCGTCAATTTTCCAGAAATCTGTGTTGACAGCCGCAATAGCCTTCTCACTGGCCGGGTCAAGGTCTGTACGTAAGATTTCCAGCAGTTTTTCCCTGATGTGTGGCTCCTCACGGAGTTCTGAAACAATGGTGTCAACAGACCCCAAGATTCTCACAGGATCTGGTACCACTCCGAACACTTTCAAGGCCTTGACCAGCAGAAGGCGCAGCCACGGTTTCTTCACATTTGTCACAAAATTGTCAAAATTATATTTAAAATAATACGCCTCCGTTTCAAAGAGACAGCTGTGTCTCAGTTGACTGGGGTGATCAACTTCACAGCCGGGACATTCACTTCTCAGTTGTTTTTCAATAGCGCCATTCAGAAGATAGGCGACTATGGCTTTCAGCAGCTTAATCATCGGGCTTGTAAGACACCCGTCGAATTCGTCGTCTATACACCTCGGGCGGGTTTTTTTTGGCTGGACTGTTGTACACCGTTTGGCACCTCGCAGCCTTCGTCTTCGTAGACCATAGATTTTGCCTCTGATAAAAATAGGGCTTCGGCTTTGTCGGTATCGATCCAAGGCTCTGTAGCCGGTTTGTCATTGTTCGCTGAATACTCAGACTCCCAAGATTCTGAGCAATCGGCCAGCTTTAGGGGTTTATACATTTTATAAACGTCCTGAGACATGCTTGTCAAGAGTTCTGTAAAGTCTATGAAATCCTGAGTTTGTCGAGTGGCTTTTAAACTCCTCTGAAACTTATAGCCATGCCTTAAAACTTTGATCTATGATCTGTGGGTGGGGTCTTCCTTTTTGGGTTTGATTTGAATTTACCATATTTTAACGATTAATAATAATAATAATAATAATAATAATAATAATAATAATAATAATAATAATGAAACAATACGTAAAATAGCATGTAAAAGAAAAGGCTTTTTTATTTTAAAGTTCACAAAATCAATCAAAAAGACATTCTGTATACATTTATATTAAACACACACAATCTAAAAATTTTAAAAACATTTTTTGCTTACATGTTGACATGTTATTTACACAAAACTTTTTTTGTAGAGTCTTCGTCATCAGAGACAATTAAAAAATACATTCTGTATACATTTATATTAAACACACACACACACACACACACAATCTAAAATTTAAAACACATTTTTGACAAGTTCTTTACACAAAACTTGTTGTAGAGTCTTCATCATTAGAGACAACTGGTGTTGTTGATGGAGGTGGCGGTGGTACATTTTCCTTATCTTCATCAGAATCTTCAGCCACGGCGTTGAAACTCGACAATAAGTTAGTTTTCACATCGTCCATATTTCTCCAAAGCCTATGATCCTCAAACACCTTATCGGCTCGCTCAATAGCCTTGTTCAACATGTGCCGGTCGTCAAAATTAAAGACAATTAGCGTATCCCCAATGTCTCTTGATTCATAGGTCTTCGGCAATGAACAGTTATTTAGACGCTTTGAGCCCTGATACACAGATCATGCTGCAGTCCTCCGAACAGCTCAGAAAATTACAAATATAATGTACATCGTCCACAACATTTTTGTAACATTGCTTGAATTTAAGCCAGTCCTTGTGCACAAATAATACAGACTCTGAATTTTCGCTGTACAATTCCCCCTCACACAGGTTGAAAAGGGTAATTGTTGGTTCCTCGCCAGACGTGTCGATATGGTACCCACATCGCCGTTTTGAACATTCTGCTGACCATTCTTCGTAAAACGAATGTCCTTGAAGCCTTGACATCGTTGCAAAAGGCTTTTTTGGCCTTCGCAAAACTGTCTTGTTCACCACAACCTCTGGAGATTTCGGTGTTGAGTTTTCTGCGGTAGACATGCTTCTTTTGCAGGTTGTTTACAGGCGATTGTGTCAAGGTCTGTTTCGGCTATAGAACTGTTCAAAAGTCGGACCCTTTATAGGCCTACAATTCGTAAAAACCTGTGGTCAACATAAACTCGCAGCTGTTCCGATCAATCAGACCCCCTCTGCTGTGGATTGTAGACACCCTGACAAATAAAATACACTTTGAAAGAGTTACGCTTACACAATATAGGCTAGTATATGCCGACTCAATCCTGTTTAAATTGAATACCCCATCTTTTTACATTCCATTCGATACTAAACACTCATATTGGCTCTAAGTATTAGCAAAAAATACTGAAAGATTTATTTCATGATTCTGAACCAGTGATATAGACGTTTAGATTGTTTTTTGGAAACGCGTCTTGGAGGTCTTTTCAATGGGGTTCGGGGCATTTTGCGGCCTGTTGAAATATTTCTAGTCAATGCATTTCATTAATTCATTTCAAACTTACTTTGAATCAACTGCGTTGTATAACAACTGTTCCTTGTCAATCAAAGGTTTCCCCTAGCATCGCGTCAGCACTCCCCAGCTGTTGTTAGCCATCAGAATCCGTTTTGTCATAAGCTATACAGCTCTCTCATTGCCCCGTGTAAACGGCCGTCAATTGTCTAGGTGTGGTAGGACACTACATGGGGGTGTATCTCATTTTCAGTTGTACACAGGCCCGATGAACTAATTGCTCCATTTGTCCGCCCTCTAGCCCCGTCTGGAAAGATCTCTCTCTGCAACCTATAGTCGCACTATAGACCATCTCTCCGGACCCCGTGCGGACTTTGGCAAAAAAATACTAAGTCCTCGGCTTTGGAGTCATTCGCACACATTTCACGGACATCACGGAGTCTTTTTCCCTTCGGCTCTAACAAACATTATTTAAAAAATGGTATGCTTTCTTTCAGACAACTAACTCGCTATAGCCTACAGCTATTTGTCAAGTTTTAACAGCCTGCTTTTGAATTCTTGAATTCTTTTATTCTTTTAAAACGCTTCTGCTAACACAAAACTTAAACTATTGCCACTAACCTATACATTTATATTATATATATATATATATATATATATATACACCTTACTTTTTTCATGATGTTGTTCTAATAAAAATTTTTAAAAATTCCTTTTTCACGTTTTCCTCCCCCAAACACCCCAAAATACCAACCATAAAAACCAACCCTTGAAACAACCCCCCACAACACCCCGAATAATAATACATTATAAATTTAAATTTTTTTTATTTTTTTATTTCTTTATACCCATCAATCAATTTTTTCATAACCTCATTATTATTCATAAATATGCAAATATGCCCATAAATCAAATTTTGACATTTGACGAATGCTATATACTACTGCTGCGTTTGTGTTTTTGTTCGAAATATGTCCACCTTTTCTGCTCCTCCTTTTCTTATTTTATTCTCCATTTTAGCATCTTCGTCTGGCACAAACTCGTAAACTAAAATAATTACATCAGGTGATCAATCATAATCTAAAACAAACTTGGGTTCAACCAATTATGGAATTTGGGAGGGGCCACTCTCATCCCCCCTATCAGCATCCAAGTTTCTGGTGTGGGCCGTGGTTGCTTTCCGTGCGTGTGTTTTCGTGCGAGAGGGAGGGGGCCGAGTGAGACGTCATGCGGCCCACACTGCAGCCAGTAGCCTATATGATCTAAATACAATTATTGTGTTTACCAATCCTCGCCACCAGCCCGAAAACCAGCGGCCCACCGGGATTCTTCCCGATTCTCCACTGCGGCATTGGCGACTACATAATTTAACATCCAGAGAATACTCCTACATATTCACAACTCCTTCTCCCGCATTGACCTCTTTCTCATTAGTAACTCAATCATACCTAATATCTCAGATGCCAAAATCCATCCCATCTTGATCAGTGATCACGCCCCCATCTCTTTTTCCCTAAACACCAAGTATCCCAAGCCCCCCATCACAAGATGGCGCTTTAATACCTCTCTGCTCAAAGATCCTGATTTTGATATCTACTTTAAAAAAGAGTGGGCATCCTTTTCGGATTCTGCCGAAACATCATCAACACTACTATGGGAAACGGCTAAAGTAGTACTGAGAGGAAAAATTATATCATACTCATCATACAAGAAAAAAAAAGATAGAGATTGAAAAAGAGTTAACTAAAAAAACTCAATGAGTTATGCCAGTAATCCCTCTGAATTAACCCATAATAAATTAAGAGAAGGTAAATTCCAACTAGATAACATACTTAACAAAAAAACATAATTCATAATAGAAAGATTAAGACACAAAAAATTTGAATATAATAACAAATCCGGAAATTATCTAGCAAACCAACTCAAACGTAATAAAGAAAAATCTATAATTTCAGTGGTAAAGGATTCAGCAGGGAAGCCAATGCTAACAGATGAAGACATAAACAACACCTTCCAATCATTTTACAGAAAAGTATACACTCCCGACCATAAATACATCAGATATTGATTCATTTCTAAACAACTTAAATCTTCCCAAACTGGCTAAAGAACAAGCAAATAATCTGGACAAACCACTCACACATAATGAATATTTGAATGCACTCACCCAAATGCCAAATAGCAAAGCACCAGGACCTGATGGCTTCCCTGCTGAATTCTATAAACATTTCTGGAGTACAGTATCACCACTATTCATCAATGTCTGTCAGGAAATTAAGCATAATTCCAAAATTCCATACCATATGAATACAGCCCTCCTCTCAGTACTACTGAAACCAGACAAAGACGCAACCCAATGCTCCAGCTATCGCCCCCTATCTCTTATCAATGCAGATATTAAAATAATTAGCAAAACTTTATCCACTCGCATCGAAAAGGTTATTCCACACATAATACACCCCGATCAAACCGGATTCATTAAAGGAAGACACTCATCTGACAGCATGCGCAGACTATTCAATTTGATAAACACCACTAAATTAAATAATATAAAAACCATAATCGCCTCCCTTGATGCTGAAAAAGCTTTTGACAGAGTAAATTGGACATTCCTACCCAGGTAACGAGGAACGTTTGGGATTTTTAAAGAATGTTCCCTATACAGCCCTGTAATGTCATTACAGAACATTACATTGGGAACATTCTGGGGTGTATAAGGGAATGTTACTCCAAGATCACAAAAGAACATTCCAGGAACATCCCATAAATGTCACAGACGTTGCAATGCGCTCCCTGGATGTCGACATGTTGAGTTCCCTTCAAGTCCTCAGAACATTCCTAAAACTTGATTGCGGAACTTCCCCTTCACATTCCACGAACATTACAGGAATATTCTATGTAACATAAGTGGAACATTCTAGGAATGTTTGTCGAAACATTCCCTTTGGGTTTCTCTAATGCTTGGATTTAACATTCCCTTACTGTGAGACCGGAGTACATTGCTAACATTCCCCATACATTCTTGCCACGTCATTACAAAATGTTATTTTGTGAACATTCTGGGGTGTATAGGGGAATGTTACTCCAAGATAACAGAAGAACATTCCATGAACATCCCATAAATGTCACAAATGTTGCAATGCGTTCCCTGGATGTCATAATGTTGAGTTCCTTTCAAGTCCTCAGAACATTCATTCAACTTGTTTGTGGAACTTCCCCTTCACATTACAGGAACATTCTATGTAACATTAAGGGAATGTTCTCGGAATGTTAGTAGAAACATTCCCGTTGGGTTTATCTAACACTTGAATTTAATGTCCCCTTACTGTGAGACTGGAGTACATTGCTAACATTCCCCGTACATTCTTGCCACGTCATTACAAAATGTTATTTTGGGAACATTCTGGGGTGTATATATAGGGGAATGTTACTCCAAGATAACAAAAGAACATTCCAGGAACATCCCATAAATGTCACAAATGTTGCAATGCGTTCCCTGGATGTCATAATGTTGAGTTCCTTTCAAGTCCTCAGAACATTCCTAAAACATGATTGTCGAACTTCCCCTTCACATTCCACGAACATGACAGGAATATTCTATGGAACATAAGTGGAATATTCTAGGAATGTTAGTCAAAACGTTCCCTTTGGGTTTCTCTAACGCTTGCACTTAACGTTCCCTTACTCTGAGACCGGAGTACATTGCTAACATTCCCCATACATTCTTTCCACGTCATTAGAAAATGTTATTTTGTGAACATTCTGGGGTGTATAGGGGAATGCTACTCCAAGATAACAGAAGAACATTCCAGGAACATCCCATAAATGTCACAAATGTTGCAATGCGTTCCCTAGATGTCATAATGTTGAGTTCCTTTCAAGTCCTCAGAACATTCCTAAAACTTGATTGTCGAACTTCCCCTTCACATTACAGGAACATTCTATGTAACATTAAGGGAGTGTTCTTGGAATGTTAGTCAAAACGTTCCTTTTGGGTTTCTCTAATGCTTGGATTTAATGTTCCCTTACTGTGAGACCGGAGTACACTGCTAGCATTCCCTATACATTCTTGCCACGTCATTACAAAACATTATTTTGTGAACATTCTGGGGTGTATAGGAGAATATTACTGTTACTCCAAGATAACAAAATATCATTCCAGGAACATCCGATAAATGTCACAAACATTGCAATGCATTCCCTGGATGTCATAATGTTGAGTTCCTTTCAAGTCCTCAGAACATTCCTTCAACTTGTTTGTGGAACTTCCCCTTCACATTACAGGAACATTCTATGTAATATTAAGGGAATGTTCTCGGAATGTTAGTAGAAACATTCCCTTTGGGTTTATCTAACACTTGAATTTAACGTCCCCTTACTGTGAGACTGGAGTACATTGGTAACATTCCCCATACATTCTTGCCACGTCATTACAAAACGTTATTTTGGGAACATTCTGTGGTGTATATATAGGGGAATGTTACTCCAAGATAACTAAAGAACATTCCATGAACATCCCATAAATGTCACAAACGTTGCAATGCGTTCCCTGGATGTCATAATGTTGTGTTCCTCTCAAGTCCTCAAAACATTCCTTCAACTTGTTTGTGGAACATCCCCTTCACATTACAGGAGCATTCTATGTAACATTAAGGGAATGTTCTCGTAATGTTAGTAGAAACGTTCCCTTTGGTTTATCTAACACTTGAATTTACCGTTCCCTTACTGTGAGACTGGAGTACATTGGTAACTTTCCCCATACATTCTTGCCACATCATTACAAAACGTTATTTTGGGAATATTCTGGAGTGTATATATAGGGGAATGTTACTCCAAGATAACAAAAGTACATTCCAGGAACATCCCATAAAAGTCACAAACGTTGCAATGTGTTACTAGGATGTCATAATGTTGAGTTCCTCTCAAGCCCTCAGAACATTCCCACAACTTGATTGTGTAACTGTTATTAGATCTTAGGCCTGTTCTTCTGCTGCCAAGTAGATGGTGATATGTAGTTCCATTTAAATATATTCTTGTGGCATTTTGGCTTTATTGGACAGTAATCAATGAGAGACTAGAAAATCAGAGGGAAAGTGAGAGGTTTGAGGTTTATCTTGATCTGGATTTGAGCCCATGTTGTGGAAATCCAGAATCGCTGATGACATGCGACTTACCTGGTTGAGCTACTAGAGGACCTTGCCCTTCCCTGCAAGCAATTTTCAGGCTAAAAGCCCTAAAATAAACGTCTATTGCAGTCAGTGAAAGGACCTCTTAAAATGGTTCCAAAGTAAAAAAAATTCTACATCTATTTGTAGACCTCTTTCAAGAGTTCTTGTTTAGACCACGTTTCAACCAAATTTTTTAATGTAAATAAACACCACAGCAAGCAGGAATCAAACTCACAAACCTCAAATCTGAAGACAAGTGCTTTTCCACTGAACCATCGAGGCCACGTGTTTACCCGTGTGTTTTAGTGTTTAATGAATGATATCACAAACGAGCATGGACAGGCAAGTTGTTGACTCTCAGGTACAAGTCCACACACATGTGCATAGCAGAAATTCGTGCAACATTATTTTTGGGTAAAAACTCTGTCTGCCTATGATAGAAACTTGTGCCATGTTGTTTGCCCAAGCTTCTTGTCGCAACAAATTGGCTAAATGTTTTGACATTTTAAGTGATACACTTCATGTGGTAAAATTGCATCTACGTGTCGGCCGGATTTCGCTTGCCAAAGCAATGACATTTTGAGAAATGCATCCACATTAATCCATATTGTTTCTCTTTGAATTTACAACTGAATCACATATGAAAATTATAACATAAAATGTGCACATTTATATTGTAGATTTTAGCCAAATGAGTGCTTGGATGGTATTCCATATTTCACCAACATTTTTATGTTTATATAGGTTTGTGCTCAGTGGGTATATGCAGATGACACCACCATTGTAGTTCCGCCGACTTTTCAACACAAAAATGCTCACTGGGTAGCCTAACAGAAAAAAACAATGGTTATTTAGTCTTCAAATTCCTATTTTGTAATCATATAACCTCAAAATCACGCTTGGATTTTTTTCTCGGAAGATCAGGCTAAACAAGCTGTTATTGGTGTGTGTCAAAATAAATATTCATTATTTTACATCTCTTTTATTTATTTCAATGGGTAGCCTATTTATTTCCACTCGCATTTATTTCAAGGCGTAGGCCTATTTATTTCAAGTCGTAGACCTATACATTTCAAGTCGGCATGAAAGGGGTATGTTCAGCTATGATCATTGTTTGCTCAGTCCTTAAATATAAAAAAACTAAATACCGCTCACGTATGCGTTGTTTTATAGGTTACATATAGGCTAATATAATACATACAGTGCATCCGGAAAGTATTCACAGCGCTTCACTTTTTCCACATTTTGTTCTGTTACAGCCTTATTCCAAAATTGATTAAATTAATTTTTTCCCTCAAAATTCTACACACAACACCCCATAATGACAATGTGAAAAAAGTTTTTTTGAGATTTTTGCAAATTTATTAAAAATAAAAAACTAAAATTTCTCATTTACATAAGTATTCATACCCTTTGCTTTAACGTATTTTTAAAGTATCTTATTTCATATTTGGTCGCATATCCTTTACATGCTGTTACTTCCTGAAGTCTGTGACCATCAACATCAAAAAACTGTCGATATCTTATTTTCAGGTACTGTTACAAGCGATACTATAACCTTTCTGCATTTGAATGGATCTCTATGGAAATTGGGGGGTGAGACTAGATTCAGCTGTAAATTACACTGGTACAGTATGGAACACATGACTGGCTAAATGGCTGTAAGTTATCAAGGGTCTGAGCTATCAAACGAGCCCCAAACCATCACTCTGTTGCCAGATATGGAGTAGATGTGGATGGATCACTGCAAGGGTTATTTCTCCGGACTCATTTTCCTATAGAACTCTATGGGGAAAAAAGTCAGGAGAAACAACCCTTAAAGTGATCCATCCACATCTACTCCATATCTGGCAACAGAGTGATGGTTTGGGGCTCGTTTGATAGCTCAGACCCTTGATAACTTACAGCCATTTAGCCAGCCATGTGTTCCATACTGTACCAGTGTAATTTACAGCTGAATCTAGTCTCACCCCCCAATTTCCATAGAGATCCATTCAAATGCAGAGAGGTTATAGTATCGCTTGTAACAGTACCTGAAAATAAGATATCGACAGTTTTTTTGATGTTGATGGTCACAGACTTCAGGAAGTAACAGCATGTAAAGGATATGCGACCAAATATGAAATATGATACTTTAAAAATGGTTAAAGCAAAGGGTATGAATACTTATGTAAATGAGAAATTTTAGTTTTTTATTTTTAATAAATTTGCAAAAATCTCAAAAAAACTTTTTTCACATTGTCATTATGGGGTGTTGTGTGTAGAATTTTGAGGGAAAAAATGTATTTAATCAATTTTGGAATAAGGCTGTAACAGAACAAAATGTGGAAAAAGTGAAGCGCTGTGAATACTTTCCGGATGCACTGTATATAAGTCACATAAAGATCAGCGTATTTTGGTAGTGTATTGACAGATGCAGACTTCCCCTGAGAAAATATGCTAGGTCTATAACTCCCTTAATGCTGAACTAATTTTCGTGTTATAAACATCAGAAATATCTGCATAACACAGGTAGGCCACCTTACTGCCAAATTTCCCAGAGCAGCCAGCATATTTGCAAAAGGCCTTTTAACGATTATAGCCTACAGGAGTTGTCAAAATGTTGAGGTTTTTTGTTGTAAATTAATTTATAATTTCAGAGAAATTATATGAATAGGTTGAATATAATTGTATGAATAGGTTGCTATAATTGGGACGTCAACAACTACCACTAGGGGGGCACCGTGCATAGGGTAAGCGTCATTAACAAGGGGTAGCCTAATAATGAACGCACACCCACAGTTTCTTACTCCAGGACATCGCATTCTGCAGAAATATAACCCAGTTATAATTAGCCTACAAAATGAGCTGGAATTCTTAGAGCAAGTTGCAGTAGTCTATTCCACGTGGCTTTTTACACGTTTAGATACCTCCGCTTTTCTTACCAACTGGTTGCCTACGTTTCAAACTAGGCTATGCAATTTTACTGGGGTTAACCCAGTAACCTATTCGTAGCAGGGGAAAAATAGCTTCGTTATCCAGGAGATCAGCTTGACTGAGAATATAGTGTTATAGAATTAGATGTGCACCAAGTCATATAGCGAGGCTATATTGAACTGCGACGTGCTATATAATGCAATAAAAATGAATATTATTATAAGTTTGGAGCAATAACTGCTGAGTTATCTATGAAATACATTTGTATAGGCTATCATATGTCATGCAGTCTAGCATTATTAACCCTCCACTTAGGCCTCGTCCACGCGTACACGGATATTTCTAAAAACTCATTTTTTCCCCCTCCGTTTAAAAAAAATTCCCGTCCACACCACACCGTTTTAGAAAATCTCTCCGTCCACACGACAACGCAAAAAACTTAATTTTTTGCATTAATTTCACCGTAAATACAATTTTTTGAGTACAAGAGCCCATGTCTTTGGTTGTAAAGCAGTCGTGTATCGGGAGACATAAAACCATCCACGAAAATGACAAGCAACAAGTCTATAACGTAATTCTGTGCGAGATTTTCTAAAACAACAGTCTTTTGTGTGTGTTTTTTTTTTTTTTTACCATGATACATTGATAAAAGATGGTATCAATGACAAAATATAGTCAGTAAAAAAATAATAAGTTCACTAAAATAAGAAAATAACTATTCTAATGGTCTGGGTATCTTGGCAAATTGACATATAACAACATTTGCCACGCGCAAATTGAGGTCATGATGTCAGCGTTTTCCAAAAACTCCGGTTCACCTGTACACACGAATACACGTAGAACGGAGTTTTTATAAATCTCCACCCTGGAAGGTGTTTTCCAAAAGCTCCGTTTTCAGCGACCTAAAACTCGTTTTCATGTGGACGGGAGGCCAAAACGCAGAGAAAATACTAAGTTTTTAGAAATATCCATATACGTGTGGACGGGGCCTTAGATATTTAATGCATAGCTTATATCATAATCAGCTCTGAGAACATTTTGACAACTCTTGTAGGCTATGAAAGGACGTTTTACAAATAGGCTAGCTTTTCTGGGAAATTTGTAAATAAGGTGTTATGCAGATATTTCTCACATTTATAACACAAAAATTAGTTCAGAATGAAATGAGTAATAGGCCTTTATTTTATCAGGGGAAGTCTGCATTTGTCAATACACTAGCAAAATACGCGGATCTTGAGGTTATATGATTACAAAATGGGCATTTGAAGACTAAATAACCATAGCTATTTTCTGTTACCCAGTGAACATTTTTGTGTTGAAAAGTCGGCGTGTAGCGTTCAGGTGAATGCTAATAAGGGTTAGCGTCCGTTTATGTCAAAACGTCTCTCAACCTAGATTTCTGCAGTCCGACGTCAGGATTCCACCTAATTCAGATTGGTTTCATGAGTTTGTTTTAGGCTACGGAAATCCTTCTCCAATGCCAGTGCTAAGTCGTGCGTACAACTTAACGTAGCCTACTACGGCGGAGGCCCCCGAAAGGCAAGGTAAAAACGAAAGGATCACAAGTTCGAGTCCCGGCATCGGCAGGGTCTAAATTGGGTAAGTGTTGATGTTGTATGGAAATTGTTGCAGAACTCCCTGTCTTATCCATCATCACTAAATACTGTCTAATAAAGCCAAAATGCAAATGAATTACTGATGTTGTGTCATGGTTTTTAACCCTTTTCCCTATGCGGTCGTTTTCCTTGGTGGCCACGCGAGGGCGCTGCCCTTTTGGTGGATGCTTTCTCCATCCTGCTTGGATTGCGGAGCTTGTGTTATCGTCCACACCTGTGCGTGGTCACCTTGAGAGATATTTAAGCCTCCCGTTTCCTTTGTTCGGGGCTTCGAGATTGTTTGTTCATTGTTTTGTACTGTGGTGTTTTGTTGGCTGTGAGTTATTCGTACCATTTGGGCTACTCGCCTATTTTAACGTCTCCTTGTTGAGGCAGGGCTTATTTCTTGCTGGCTCGTTAGTTACTTATCTCGTAGAAGTATGGGACTGTGGATCTCTGCTCTATTTCGTCTTTTTGTGCTTTTCTCCGTGTATGGAGTTTTGGGCGATTCTGTTCGGAACTGTGGTTCTGTTCGCCCTTTGGTGCATGTCTTCCCATGGGGAGATCGGGCGTTTCGCTTCTACTTGGTTGCTTAGCTCGTAGAAGTATAGAGTAGCTGTTCTTTGTTCCATTTTCGCCTGTTATTGGTTTTTTTACTGAGAGTCCTGGCGTTTGCTTCTACTCATTTCCGTGTTACGGTGAGCCAGTGAGTAGCTTTGGTACGTTTATTCCCTGTTTTGTCTCCTTCTCGTGGACTACGTTCCTCTTTGTTGTGAGTCAGGGTTTTTGTTTATATTGAGAGGCTGTCATGCTATTTTTGCGTTGGTCTTTTGTTGCAGCTGTCCTCCGTCCTTTTTACCTACGGGACGATTTTGTTTGGAACTGTTGTTCTGTTCGGTTTCCGGGTATGTTTCTCCTTGTGTGGAGTTTGGGCTAGGTTGTGGACATGTTTGTGTATGACTGTGCGTACCATGGGAACGTCTGTTCTCGGTTCCTTCGCCTCGTTACATTTCCCCTTACTGAGAGGCAGGGCTTGTATTAATGTTTGAGCTTGTGCTAGTCTGTTAGCCTGTAATTCCGGTGCAGCTGTCCTTTCGTCTTTTTGTGCTTTTCTCCGTATATGGAGATTTGGGCGATTCTGTTCGGAACTGTTGTTCTGTTCGCCCTTCGGTACATGTCTTCCCATAGGGAGACCGGGCGATGTTGTGGACATGTTTGCGTGTGACTGCGAGCCTCAATCTAAGCCTTGGAACATTAATTATCTGTTCCTTCGCCTTGTTACATTTCTCCTTACTGGGAGGCTAGGGCATTGTTTTCTATTAAGCTTAGTCATTCTGCTAGTGAAGTTATGAGACCGTGGTGCTCCGTCGGCTCGCCTGTAAAATGTTTCTTCCCCCGGGGAGATCTGGCATTCACCCCTTTATGTTCTGCATGTGACGGCTAGCTTATGGAAGTAGCCACGGAACGTTATCTCTGTTCCTTCGCCTCCTCCTATACCTATAAGTATTAGTTTTCTGTGTTTGTTTGCTGTTTGTTTGTTTGTGCCATTGTGCTACTCGCCTGTTCTTATGCGTCTCGTTATCGAGACAGGGCGTTCTATTTCCGGCTCGTTTTTTTAGTTACTTAGCTTGTAGAAGTATGGGGTAGCAGTTCTTTGTTCCCTTTCGCCTTGTTGGGTTTTCTTGTTGTGAAACCAGGCGTTTGTGCTTCTACTCTGTGGTATGTAACAGTGAGCCGGTCTGTAGCTGTGGTGTGTGTGTGTGTGTGTGTGTTCGTTGTATTGTCTCCTCCCTTATCTGCGGGGTTTCCCACCTTAGTGGCCCTAGGGCTTTAAGAATCCCCTTGCTGCGTTTGGCTCCTCCTTCCTCACACGTCACGCCCCTTTACATGTTGAGCACTTAGACCCTGCATTTAAACCTTTTAAATGAGCGTCCCCCTAATGTTATATATAATGTTCCTGGCACGTTCCTGGAACGTCATATTGAATGTTTGAAGAACACAAGAGGAAGGTTCCCAGAACATTCCCTCTATGTTACATGGAATGCACCTAGAATGTTGCACTGATGTTATATACAATGTTTCTAGAGCGCAAGAGGAAGGTTCCCAGAATGTTACTCTCATGTTACGTAGAACGATGCCCTAATGTTTTATGGAATGCCCAGAGAATGTTCCCCTCATATTATATAGAATACTCTTAGAACGCCAGAGGAAGGTTCCCAGAACGTTACCCTCATGTTACATAGAATGTCCCCCTGATGTTTCATGGAATGCTCCTAGAATGCTCCCCTGATGTTACATAAACTGTTCGTAGAGCGCAAGAGGAAAGATCCCAGAATGATACTCTCGTGTTACATAGAACGTTCTTCTGATGTTTCATGAAATGCTCCTAGAATGTTCCCCTGATTTTATAGAAAATGTTCGTAGAGCACAAGAGGAAGGTTTGCAGAATGTTATCCTCATGTTACATAGAACGTTGCCCTGATGTTTTATGGAATGCCCAGAGAATGTTCCCCTCATATTATATAGAATACTCTTAGAACGCCAGAGGAAGGTTCCCAGAACGTTACCCTCGCGTTACATAGAATGTTCCCCTGATGTTTCATGAAATGCTCCTAGAATTTTCCCCTGATGTTATAGAAAATGTTCGTAGAGCACAAGAGGATGGTTCCCAGAATGTTATCCTCATGTTACGAAGAACGTTGCCCTGATGTTTTATGGAATGCCCAGAGAATGTTCCCCTCATATTATATAGAATACTCTTAGAACGCCAGAGGAAGGTTCCCAGAACGTTACCCTCGTGTTACATAGAATGTTCCCCTGATGTTTCATGGAATGCTCCAAGAATACTCCCCTGATGTTACATAAACTGTGCGTAGAGCGCAAGAGGAAGGTTCCCAGAATGATACCCTCATGTTACATAGAATGTTGACCTGATGTTTTATGAAATGCCCAGAGAATGTTCCCCTTTGATGTTACATGGAATGCTCCTAGAATGTTCCCCTGATGTTATATAAACTGTTCGTGGAGAGCAAGAGGAAGGTTCCCAGAACGATACCCCCATGTAACATAGAACATTGCCCTGATGTTTTATGGAATGCCCAGAGAATGTTCCCCTTTGATGTTACATGGAATGCTCCTAGAATGTTCCCCCGATGTTATATAAACTGTTCGTGGAGAGCAAGAGGAAGGTTCCCAGAACGATACCCTCATGTAACATAGAACATTGCCCTGATGTTTTATGGAATGCCCAGAGAATGTTCCCCTTTGATGTTACATGGAATGCTCCTAGAATGTTCCCCCGATGTTATATAAACTGTTCGTGGAGCACAAGAGGAAGGTTCCCAGAACGATACCCTCATGTTACATAGAATGTGCCTAGAACCTAAGAGGAATGCTCCTAGAATGTTTCTGGAATGTTAAAGGGACGTTCCTCAGAAACGTTGTGTGAAAGTTCTTAGAACCTGAAAAAAACTCAACATTGCATCAACCAGGGAACGTTTAGAGCAACCTTAATAACATACAGGGAACCTTCCTAGAACGCAATTTCGTTAGCTGGGATATTGGCAACATTACACAAATTTGGTTTTGGAGAATCATTCATTCACTGGATCAGGACACTATACCCATCACCCATGGCCACAGTCACAACCAATGGAATAACATCACAGCCTTTCACCTTACACAGGGGAACAAGACAAGGATGCCACTCTCTCCATCACTCTTTGCCATAGTCATTGAACCCCTTGCAGCTGCAATCCGCCAAAATGATAACATCAAAGGCATCCATGTCTCCAACGACCATCACAAGATAAGTCTTTATGCAGATGACGTATTACTCTACCTCCAGGCCACCTCTAACTCATTGCAAGAATCCATTAAACTCATTAACCAATTCTCAAACATATCAGACTACTCAATAAACTGGACCAAATCCACAATTCTCTCATTATGTGAGGGGGATTGGAATGCTGCATCCCCGAATACCCCCCCTCTGATGTCTGTTGGCAACATTAAATATCTAGGTATTAACATCTCTCCCAAGTTGTCAGATTTGCTCAAACTAAATTTCACCCCACTACTGAAAAACATTGAAGATGACCTAAACCGCTGGATGAACCTTCCCCTCTCCATTTCAGGCAGAATAGCATCAGTTAAAATGATAATATTATCAAAAATCAATTATCTCTTTACAATGATCCCAACCCAACCCACTACCAACTGGTTTCAATCTCTGGACTCCATAACAAACAAATTTTACTGGAAGAATAAAAAACCAAGGATTAAACTAACAACACTACAAAAAAGTAAAACCATGGGAGGACTAGAAGCACCAAATTTCCACCTCTACTTCTTGGCAAACCAACTACAATATATTACAAAATGGATTAATCACACACCACAGAACTACTCATGGACAGAAATAGAACAAGCACAATGTAAACATATCTCACTATCTGACCTACCATTCCTTAACAAAAGCATAATACATCACAACAGTTTAAAAAATTCTGTCATCTCAACAACTCTGACAGCTTGGTGGAAAATCAACAAAATCACCAAATCCACATTAACCCCTTGTAAATACACCCCCATCTGGCACAACACGGACTTCACACAAAACAAATTACCTGTGAATTTTGTCTCCTGGGAAGAAAAAGGAATCACACACTTACACCACATCTTCCATGAGAACAACCTAATCTCCTTCGATAATCTTACCCGACTATACAGCATTAAGACCAACTAATACCTCCAGTTAAAATCTGTTCTTAAATCCAAAATCAATATCACAAATAACAATTTAGACCCTCCAGCTCTGACAGAAGATTTATTTAAGATCAAAAGCTCAAAGAAAATTCTTTCTAAATTATATAAACTCCTGCTAAACATAGACACAACAATATCACTCCCAATCCAAAAATGGGAAAACGACCTATCGATCAGTCCCAATGCTGAATACTGGACACAAATCTGCCATAACACTTTCACAATGACCAAAAACACTAACATACAACTGGTACAATACAAGGTAATTCATAGAGCTCACCTCACCCAACACAAATTATTCAAAATGGGACTCATAGACTCAGACACATGCCTATTCTGCACACTCAATACACCAGACAACTACTTCCATGCCATATGGCTCTGCCCACCCATAGAAAATGTCATCAACAAAATTTCCAACCTATTGGGATGCAGCCTTACATTATCCCCCTCCTTGGGCCCTATCTTGGCGATCTTGGCGCTTGGTCTATGCGCATGGCGCTAAGTCCATTTAGGGCGTGTCCAAGTCCACTTTTGCTATTTTAACGGCGTGTTTTTTGGGCACTAAGCACAGCGCAAGGTGCAACTGGGCTGAACCTAGTCTCTTCATTAATTATAGGTGTGTCTTGGGCGTGACATGCAATAAACCAATCAAAATGTTATATCCCATTCCCTTTAAAAGCCTGCTTTTCCACCTTGGTGGATTGCTAATGATGGCGAAACAGACATGCTCGTGCGTGTTTAGTGCGATCAAGGAATAGGCTATATGGATCAATAGTAGCCTATGATCAATATTATTCGGGTTAACCATTATGAGTTCCCGGTAGGCTAATTTCTGACAGTGCTGTTTACAAAATATATGCGGTTAAATTTCGTTAAAAGCACCTGCAACAACTGAGAATAAGCGACCAATTGCTTCCATCTCACCTTAGAAAACGCCAAATTAGCCTGCTTGTTTAATGAATTTTGTTTGATTATGCAATGAACTCATGTTCAAGCTTCATCCGAAGTTCATGAGGCTACCTGCATTCTAATTTTGATTAATAACATAGATAACGTTATTTTGCCTTAATGATGACACTAAATATAATAAATCTGTCAGGTTGGCAACCCATAGGTTCAGCATATTTTCCCTTATTTTATAATGTCCTGCTTATGGAAATGCGACCAACCTATTTTACTGGTAGCGTAATGCTTTAAAACGATCCACTTTCCCAGGAAGACCGTGAAAAGTGCGATTTACAGCAGAGGAAACAGACCTGCTCCTGTAAAGCGCACATGCAGATAATGCCATTAAAATTAATTGTAAATTAATTTTGTAATGTGCTGCAAATTTCGTTCCTAATTAGCCGCTTAGTTCTCTTTAAAATCTTTTGTTCAGTTATGGAATAACAGGTGAAATCAGCTGGGTTTTAATAAGCTGAGGGTATGGAAACCTTGTCACTGTAATTAAAAAAATATAAAGGACGAAGAATAGCTAAGGTTACAATTCATTTAACATGATGACATTTATCTCCGTTTTTTAACCATAGGCTATCGAAAAAACCTTATGTATGCACAGCGAATCCGCTGTAGCCTAGGCTATTTGAAAAACAATAAAAGCAATATTCACTGGACAAGGTTTTGAACTTTTTTCAGTCACAAACCATTCTATTTACTTACAGGCTGTATTCCTAGATAAACAGAGCTGTATTGTAATGACGTCTGAAGCGCATTTTCAGAACTCAAAAGTCTGTCTATTGCAGTGCGCGAGTTTTCCATTGAATGACAATTCACGCATTAGGTGTAAATGACAATTTGCGCATTAGGCTTGATATAGGTGTTATCAGCTCCTTTTTAATGGATAGCCATTGTACCGTGCCATCGCACATCGCCTGGATGTTGATGGAGTGGGCTGAGAGCAATGTAATGTGGCATCGTTTTCCTTCGCCGAGGGAAAGGTATGTGGACCTATGGAACCTTTTATTATTATGCATTTTTGATATAGCCTACACAATAATGATATTTCACATTGTGTACTAGATATTTTAGTCATGCTTGTGCGCGCCCCTGTGTGTAACAGACAGGAGGGTACGCGCATTGTGCACACGCCTATGTAGACGCACTTATATGCGCCGTTAAAATAACATGTAAACAACTGCGACATGACTTTAGACCAGGTTTGTGGTGGTTCTAGCACAAGCGCTTTCTGCTGGCTCAAGATAGCAATACGCCAAAAAGAATCCTGGCCATTCCTCATCTTAAGACCAACACACCCAGTTCACTTGTAATGGGCGCAAGAATACATGCTAGTTAAAGGACGTAAGCGTTAGGCGTTATAATGAACCTAGTGCCAGGTGTAAGATAGCAAAGACACTTGCTTTTGGGTTAGCGCCGCTTTGCGCCGGGTGTAAGATAGGGCCCCCTCTGTTTACTTGGGGACCTGTCAGTAATCAATCCAGCACCCAACAGCACCAGACCCATACTTATTGCCCTAGCGACTGCCAAGAAAACCATACTGATGAACTGGAAAACCATACTGATGAACTGGAAAACCAGACATAAACTCAACACGACACATTGGCTAAACCTACAGAATACATCTCAGCTTGTCTCCAAGACCAAATCCCACACATTGAAGCAACCTGGACCACTCTTCTTCTTAAAAAGCTAAACTTACAAACAGTTCTGCCTGTGAGCTAATGCCCCTAACTCAACTAACCAACTAACCAATTTATCAACACATACTGGAAAAATATCCACCTGTTTTTTAAATTATTACACACACACACACACACACACACACACACACACACACACACACACACACACACACACACACACAGTGAATTACCATTATTATATTGTTATTACAGTTGTGTTAAAAAAATAGCAGTACAACATCAGTAACCTGATGAACCACTGTTAGTAGTAGTAGTGATATTTCTGCATGGCAAATAATTTACTTGTAGATGTAGTAGTGTAATAGAAAAACAGCAGACTCAACTGACATGACATGCACGCTGCTTGTTCTGAGTAATTGACTCATTCATTGAAAGGGGCGTGTTCAAAATAATAGCAGTGTGGAGTTTAATTAGAGAATTCATTCATTCTGTGAAAAAACAAGTGTCATTAATTGTCCTTTATTAAGGAAGAAGGGAAGCAAATGTTTCACACATTGTTATAAAATATATTTCCTTCTGAATTGCTAAGTAAAATGGGCCGTTCCAAACATTGTTCGGAGGAACAACGTAATTTGATTAAAAAGTTGATTGGAGAGGGAAAAACGTATAAAGAAGTGCAGCAAATTATAGGATGCTCAGCTAAAATGATCTCAAATGCTTTAAAATGGCAACAAAAACCCAACTACTGTTAAAACGGATTGAAGAATAGTCAGAATGGCAAAGATTCAGCCAATCATCACCTCCAGAAAGATCAAAGATGATCTAAAATTACCTGTAAGTGCTGTTACAGTCAGAAGACGTTTGATCGAAGCTAAGCTATCAGCAAGAAGCCCCCGTAAAGCACCATTGTTGAAAAAACAGCATGTACAGAATCGGTTAAAATTTGCCAAGGAACACATCGATTGGTCCAAAGAGAAATGGCGTAACATTCTGTGGACTGATGAGAGTAAAATTGTTCTTTTCGGGTCTAGTGGTCGTCGACAGTAGGTCAGGCGACCCCCGGGTACTGAATTCAAGCCACAGTACACTGTGAAGACAGTGAAGCATGGTGGCGCAAAAATCATGGTATGGGGATGTTTTTCATACTACGGTGTTGGGCCTATTTATCGTATACCAGGGATCATGGATCAGTCTGAATACATCAAAATACTTGAAGAGATTATGTTGCCGTATGCTGAAGAGGAAATGCCCCTGAAATGGGTGTTTCAACAAGACAACGACCCCAAACACACGAGTAAGCGAGCAACATCTTGGTTCCAGACAAAAAGGATTGAGGTAATGGAGTGGCCAGCTCAATCCCCCGACATCAACCCCATTGAGAACTTGTGGGGTGACATTAAAAATGCAGTTTCTGAAGCAAAACCCAAAAATTCACAGGAACTGTGGAATGTAGTTCGTTCATCCTGGGCTGAAATACCTGTTTCTAGGTGCCAGAAGTTGGTTGACTCGATGCAACGCAGATGCGCAGCAGTTATCAAAAACAATGGTTATGCAACTAAATATTAGTTCAGTAATTTAAAGTGAAGTTAAATCTTGAAAAATTTCTTCAGTTTATACAGCAAGTGTTTGAGTTTGAAGAGAAAAATGCAGACACTGCTATTTTTTTGAACAGATTAATATTCCTTTTCTTTGCTTCTTGTAAAAGAATAACGCAGACTTGATAAAATTTGTTAATGCTTTGATTTGGAATTGAATGTGTAATGTTTCCACTACATTTGAAATATGGAATTAAAAGCTATTAAAAAATATTTGCACTTTATTCACTTTTTTTAACGCACTGCTATTTATTTGAACACAACTGTATATATAATGATCGAGACCTTGTCATTATCCTCAATTATTATATATTTACATAAATGTTTTCATTATAGTTATATAGATATTACTGTTACTGTAATGTTCCGCTCCCTTCCTGTCCGTTTTCCGTGTTTTCCTGTTTTCCCTCCGTGTCATGTTGGATCCCTTTGTCCGTGTTTTCCCCTCTGCCGCGGACTAGGCATGTCCTTCCCTGTCTTGTTCGTCTGGTTGTTTTGGTTTACTTCCGCCTTTCACTCCCTCCCCCTCGTTGCATGCATTTTCTCACCTGGTGTTTTGTAATCACTCCCGGTTTATGTTCACACCTGTTTCGTATTTTGTCACATTAGTTAGCCCTATATAGTCTTTCGGCTGGCTGCCAGTCGGCGCCAGTTCGTTAACTATCATCACTTGGTGTAGTGCTTGACTCGTTAACTGGTCTCCCCGTGTAAACTATTCGCGTGTTTGTGGAATGTGTTTCCCGTACAGCGTATAGTCCCTTGCAAACTACAGTCTGGTAGTTTACCTCCCGCACAATTCCTGTCATTATTGTGTTTGCTAACTTGTTTCCCTTCTCCTCCATCCAACCCTGCTCCCTATCTCCCGTGGCAGTGTTTGTTTTCCCCGTGTTTGTTTGTGTGTGTTGCGGTACCTCCACCTCCAGCGCGTGTAGGCTCCGGGGTGATTCGCTACCTGGCTACCCTCCAGTTGTTCCTGTCCGACCGAGGAAACCACCCAGTTCTTCGGCGCCGGCTCCTGGAGCTCTGGAGACGGTCAGCTACCTCCGGACCTACCGCAGCTACGCCACACCACTCTGCCCTGCCGTGCTTCCGCAAAACCTCCCGACTTCCAAACCCTTCACCTCCGTGAGAACCTCCCGGTCTTTCCCGTGCCTTCCCTTGCACTAACCCTCCTCTGTTTTTGTTTTTCTATACCGGTGCAGTCAGCCCGGTCCAGTCCTGCCCTGCCGTAGTGAGTCGCTCCCCTGCCAGTTCCAGTCCAGTCCCGGCGTGAGTGTTACAGGCACTCGCTCAAGTCCAGTTCCGGTTTGGAACATTCCGTTCCAGTACCTGTACCCGTGTGGACCTCCCGGTCCAGTCCAGTCCAGTCCAGTTTCGGTTTGGAACATTCCGTTCCAGTACCTGTACCCGTGTGGACCTCCCGGTCCAGTTCAGTCCAGTCCAGTTCCGGTTTGGGACAATTCCGTTCCAGTACCTGTTTCCCGTGTGGACCACCCGGTCCAGTTCCAGTCCAGTCCAGTTCCGGTTTGGAACAGCCCGTTCCAGAACCTCCAGTCCAGCTCCGGCTTGGAGCAGCCCGCCCCGGGCTTCCAGGCGCAAGATCTCCTAATTCTGTGTGTGTGTTGCCTTTCCTGTACAGTGTTGGGACTACCCCAACACTTAATTTATTAAATACCATCTTTTGTGAAATTCTGTCTCCTGGTCGTTGCACTTGGGTTCGTCCCGTACACAGATACGTAACAGAACGAACTGGCCAAAAACATGGACCCAGCCGACCTGGAGCAGATTCGGCACGCCTTCTCCTGCCAAACTGCGGTCAGCGACCAACAGGGCCGTCGTCTGGACGACGTGTTGGAAGTACTGAGGGGCATCACGGAACAAGTTACTCAGCTGTCTCTTCACCAGCCGCTTCCGCGTATTCCAGTGGGCCCTACACCGCCCGCTCCGGACCCCCCGGCGGACCCTCCTGTGTCCGCTTCATTTCGGGAGCCTCGCGTTCAACATCCTGAGCTATTCCGCGGGGAATTGGGGAAATGTCGCGAATTTCTGATGAAATGCGACATTGTCTTCCGGATGCAGCCCTCCTCCTTCGCCTCCGACCCATGTAAGATCGCGTTCATCATGAGCAGCCTGGGAGGAGGTGCCCTGGAGTGGGCTACATCCATCTGGGATAGCCAAGCCGCGCTCTGCAACAACTTCGCTGCCTTCACCGCCGAGATGCGGCGCGTATTTGACCACCCTACCTGTGGGCGAGATGCAACTCAGCGCCTACTTCAAGTCCGTCAGGGGGGTCGCAGCGTCGCAGAGATGGCCATCCAATTCCGTACCCTCGCCGCGGAGTCCGGATGGAACGACACCGCCCTTCAGGGGGCTTTCCGCCAGGCACTCAGCGAGGAGCTCAAAGACCAACTAGCCACCCGTGAGGAATCCACCTCCCTCAATAGCCTTATTAGCCTGGCCATAGCAGTCGACAACCGTCTTCGTATCCGGGCCCGTGAGCGTGGGGGGAATCCCGGTCACCTTCCTCAGATACGCTCTCACCCATCTGCTTCTGGATTCAGGGCGGCGTCTGGGGTCTCCGAAGAGGAGCCCATGCAACTGGGCAGAGTTGCGGTCAACTCTGCGGAGCGCCAACGCCGTCAGCGATCCAGGTCTTGCTTCTACTGTGGCAAACCTGGCCATCAGATCGCCTCGTGTCCAATCCGCCCAAAAGAATAGGCTCGCCAGGTAAACTAGGCGTACTGACGAGCCCTATCATACCCTGCCATGCAGCCCAGAATCGCCTAGTCTTCAAGGCCACTCTCCTGTGGAGCGACAAGTCCTTAGTTTCGTCGGCTCTCATCGACTCTGGAGCCGACGCCAACTTTATGGACACCACCTTCGCCCAGAGGGCCGGCATACCCACGGAGCTTCTTCCATCACCCATTACTGCCTTCGCCTTAGACGGTCGGAGCTTGGGATTAGTGACCCACTCCACCGTGTCCTTACAGCTTGTCCTCTCTGGCAATCACCGGGAGAGCATTCAACTCCTCCTCATCAACTCCACACAGTCAACCATAGTTTTAGGTCAAACCTGGCTCCGTCTCCATAACCCACACATTGACTGGCAGGGCGGACGCATCCTGGCGTGGAGTGGCCACTGCCTGGCTAGCTGTCTCCGCTCCGCGCTTCCCCCTCCGGGGTCCAAGAATCCCAGCACCAACCTACCCGAACCCGATATGTCCACCGTTCCCAAACAGTATCACGACCTCAGTCGCACCTTCTCGAAAGCACGTGCTCTGTCCCTACCTCCTCATCGCCCGTACGACTGTTGTATCGATCTGCTGGCGGGAGCCAAACTTCCGTCCGGCCGTCTCTACAGTCTGTCGGGACCAGAGAAACTCGCCATGGAGGAATATATCCATGACTCCCTCGCCTCGGGCATCATCCGTCCCTCCTCTTCTCCGGTTGGTGCTGGGTTCTTTTTCGTGGGGAAAAAGGACGGCTCACTACGGCCCTGCATCGACTACCGGGGACTCAATTCCATCACTATCCGCAACAAGTATCCTCTCCCCCTCATTAACACTGCTTTTGAACCCCTCTCGCAGGCCGTCATTTTTACTAAACTCGACCTCCGTAATGCGTACCACCTGGTGCGCATACGGGAGGGGGATGAGTGGAAGACTGCCTTCAATACCCCGTTGGGCCACTATGAGTACCTGGTGGTCCCTTTCGGCCTTACTAACGCCCCGGCAGTCTTCCAGGGCATGGTTAATGACGTCCTGCGAGACCTGTTGGGTAAGACTGTTTTCGTTTACATTGACGACATTTTAATTTTTTCCAAGTCCCCTCAGGAGCACATTCTCCATGTCCGGGAGGTTCTCCAGCGGCTCCTCGAGAACCAGCTCTTCGTGAAGGCGGAGAAATGCTCATTCCACGTCTCTTCAGTCCCGTTCCTCGGCTTTATTATCGAGGAGGGCAGTATCCGGGCGGATCCGGTCAAAGTCAAGGCGGTGACGGAATGGCCCCAACCCACCTCTCGTAAGCTGCTACAACAGTTCCTTGGTTTTGCTAATTTTTATCGTCGTTTTATCCGAAATTACAGTGTCATTGCTGCCCCCCTTACAAAACTTACCTCCACCACTTTTTCTTTCTGTTGGAATCCCGAAGCTCAGCGTGCTTTTGAGCAACTCAAAACGCGGTTTTCCTCAGCCCCTATCCTTTGCCACCCTGATCCCTCCCGTCAGTTTACGATCGAGGTGGACGCCTCCGACACCGGCGTGGGGGCCATTCTGTCCCAACGTGCCGCCTTAGACAACAAGCTCCATCCCTGTGCCTTTTTCTCCCGGAGGCTGTCCTCCACTGAGCAGAATTATGATGTCGGGGATCGGGAACTTCTTGCCATTAAGCTGGCTCTTGAGGAGTGGCGCCACTGGCTGGAGGGGGCAGGTACCCCCTTTGTTGTTTTGACTGACCACCAAAATTTAATTTATTTAAGATCTGCCAAGAGGCTGAATGCCAGACAGGCTAGGTGGTCACTTTTCTTTGCCCGGTTTAATTTTTCTTTGTCCTATCGCCCCGGTTCCCGCAATATTAAGGCAGATGCCTTATCCCGTGTGTTTTCCCTTCCCTCCAGTCCTGCTGACCCCGAAACCATTCTCCCAGCGTCCTGTATGGTGGCTGCGGTCTCCTGGAGGATTGAGGAAATCGTGAGGTCCGCCCAGACCTCCCACCCTGACCCCCGTAATAACCCTAACCCTGCCCTGTTTGTTCCCGACTCCGTCCGCTCCCAGGTCCTTGAGTGGGTTCACGCCTCCTGCCTGGCGTGTCACCCAGGTGTTGCCAGGACGACCGCCCTCGTCAGGAGGAGCTTTTGGTGGCCCACCCTCAAGGAGGATACCCGTGCCTTTGTTCTGGCCTGCTCTGTATGCGCCAGGAGCAAGGCTTCCCACCAGCCTCCCTCTGGTCATCTCCTTCCCCTCCCTGTCCCGGGCCGTCCTTGGAGCCACATTGGGGTGGACTTCGTAACCGGTCTGCCGTTGTCAGATGGCAACTCTGTCATTTTGACAATTGTGGATCGGTTCTCCAAGGCGGCTCACTTTATTCCCCTCCCCAAGCTCCCGTCCGCCCTCGAAACGGCGGAGCTCCTGGTGGTACATGTGGTCAGGCTGCACGGGATCCCTTCCGATATCGTGTCGGATCGTGGGCCCCAATTCTCCTCCCAGGTCTGGAAGGCGTTCTGTGTAGCCCTGGGGGCCTCGGCCAGTCTTTCGTCTGGCTTCCATCCCCAGTCGAACGGCCAGGCAGAGAGGGCGAACCAGGACCTGGGGGCCGCCCTGCGGTGCGTCACGGCTCGCAACCCCGCCTCCTGGAGCCGTTTCCTTCCCTGGGTGGAGTACTCTCACAACTCCCTTAAGAGTACCTCCACCGGGTTATCCCCTTTCGAGTGTTCGTTAGGGTACCAACCCCCTCTCCTGTCGGTCCAGGAGGCCGAGGTAGCAGTCCCCTCTGTCAGGGCCCACATCCTCAAATGCAAGCGCATTTGGAGGCTTACACGCACCGCACTCCTACGTTCCAATTCCCGGTCCCAGCGTCTGGCGGACCTGCACAGGACCGCAGCCCCAAATACAGGGCCGGTCAGCAGGTCTGGTTGTCCACGTCTAACATTTCCCTTCCCTCCTCCTCTAAAAAACTTCGGCCCCGGTTCATTGGTCCCTTCCCTGTTGTACGTCTTGTTAACCCTGTTTCTGTCAAGCTCTCCCTCCCTGCCTCCCTCAAAGTTTACCCCGTTTTTCATGTCTCCCAAGTCAAGCCTGTCGCCTCCAGCCCCCTCAGTGCCCCTACCCTCCCTCCTCCTCCTGTCCGGGTCATCAACAACGCCCCGGCCTATACGGTGGACCGCATCATTGACATCCGCCGTAAGGGTCGGGGCTTCCAATACCTCGTGGACTGGGAGGGGTATGGCCCTGAGGAGCGGTCATGGCTCCACAAGGGCCTCATCCTGGATCAAACTTTAATCCAGGATTTCCACAGTCGCTTCCCATTCAAGACCAGGCCGCCAGGTACGCCAGGTGGCGTACGTTGAGGGGGGGGTACTGTAATGTTCCGCTCCCTTCCTGTCCGTTTTCCGTGTTTTCCTGTTTTCCCTCCGTGTCATGTTGGATCCCTTTGTCCGTGTTTTCCCCTCTGCCGCGGACTAGGCATGTCCTTCCCTGTCTTGTTCGTCTGGTTGTTTTGGTTTACTTCCGCCTTTCACTCCCTCCCCCTCGTTGCATGCATTTTCTCACCTGGTGTTTTGTAATCACTCCCGGTTTATGTTCACACCTGTTTCGTATTTTGTCACATTAGTTAGCCCTATATAGTCTTTCGGCTGGCTGCCAGTCGGCGCCAGTTCGTTAACTATCATCACTTGGTGTAGTGCTTGACTCGTTAACTGGTCTCCCCGTGTAAACTATTCGCGTGTTTGTGGAATGTGTTTCCCGTACAGCGTATAGTCCCTTGCAAACTACAGTCTGGTAGTTTACCTCCCGCACAATTCCTGTCATTATTGTGTTTGCTAACTTGTTTCCCTTCTCCTCCATCCAACCCTGCTCCCTATCTCCCGTGGCAGTGTTTGTTTTCCCCGTGTTTGTTTGTGTGTGTTGCGGTACCTCCACCTCCAGCGCGTGTAGGCTCCGGGGTGATTCGCTACCTGGCTACCCTCCAGTTGTTCCTGTCCGACCGAGGAAACCACCCAGTTCTTCGGCGCCGGCTCCTGGAGCTCTGGAGACGGTCAGCTACCTCCGGACCTACCGCAGCTACGCCACACCACTCTGCCCTGCCGTGCTTCCGCAAAACCTCCCGACTTCCAAACCCTTCACCTCCGTGAGAACCTCCCGGTCTTTCCCGTGCCTTCCCTTGCACTAACCCTCCTCTGTTTTTGTTTTTCTATACCGGTGCAGTCAGCCCGGTCCAGTCCTGCCCTGCCGTAGTGAGTCGCTCCCCTGCCAGTTCCAGTCCAGTCCCGGCGTGAGTGTTACAGGCACTCGCTCAAGTCCAGTTCCGGTTTGGAACATTCCGTTCCAGTACCTGTACCCGTGTGGACCTCCCGGTCCAGTCCAGTCCAGTCCAGTTTCGGTTTGGAACATTCCGTTCCAGTACCTGTACCCGTGTGGACCTCCCGGTCCAGTTCAGTCCAGTCCAGTTCCGGTTTGGGACAATTCCGTTCCAGTACCTGTTTCCCGTGTGGACCACCCGGTCCAGTTCCAGTCCAGTCCAGTTCCGGTTTGGAACAGCCCGTTCCAGAACCTCCAGTCCAGCTCCGGCTTGGAGCAGCCCGCCCCGGGCTTCCAGGCGCAAGATCTCCTAATTCTGTGTGTGTGTTGCCTTTCCTGTACAGTGTTGGGACTACCCCAACACTTAATTTATTAAATACCATCTTTTGTGAAATTCTGTCTCCTGGTCGTTGCACTTGGGTTCGTCCCGTACACAGATACGTAACAGTTACATCATCATTATAACACTAACACTATGTCCTTTCTCTTCCCCCCCCCCGACACTCCTACCCCCACACACCACACACCAACACACCAACCAGTATTTTCTACCCTTCCTGAACTCTCATCATTTCATATACACCATCAAAACTGCTGCTGCCTTTTTATTTTTATTTTTTTCTCCTTTATCTTTATTTTATTTTATTTTTTGATGTCATGTTTAGACTATAATTATAATTATGTTCATACAGTTAATTGCATCCAGCAAATAACTCCGGTTCATACAGTTGAATGCATGAATGCCCCCCGGGAGAAATTTTAACAGTTAAATGCATCAATCTGGTGCACTTTGAGAGGAAAATTAAGACGCTAGATCCGTGAAGAATTGTATAATTTTACAAACAGACATATGATTTGTCCTGCACTAATAATGAGCAAAAGAAGAAAATGGATGGTTTACTGGATGTTTGTCAACATATAAGTGTTTATTCTATACTGATTGAGCTTTGAATTGCCTGGAAGTTTATCGAACGTACTGCTAGCGTGGTTCTGTTAGGATCCTGTAATTCTGTCTGTTTATTCTTTATTTGTTATTATTTTTCCTGTTTTCTTTCCCTCGCGATTGTCAGTCCGCGTTCCATGTTTCTGAGATTCCACCCCCTGTCTTTGTCATTGCACTATTCGGGTGATTTTGGGAACATTCAGGTTTCTTCTGTATTTCGTATATCTCGTTTTCTTCCTTCTGGCTTTATTTATATTTGTATATAATACTAATGTACTAATCATACTAACTGTTAGATTAGATTTAATACTAACCTGCTAACAAACTAACATGTATATAATACTAACCTACTAACATTAGGGTTCTAGAGTTCACTACTAACATTACTAATTACTAATTAATCTTGAGTTTCTATCTGCAGCTGTCATTTCCCTCCTCGTTATCCTATCCCTTTATCCATTTGTGATTTCACATTCTCTGCGCATGTGTCCACTTTCGTGGTCCTCCCCTCTGAGCTGTGCACTTGTTTACCTGCTAACTCCAGGCCGTTTGTTATCATTGTGTCTATGTGTATTCCAGTCCGTGTCTTACCCCTGTCATTGTTTTATTGGTCCCTGTTAACCCTCACTGTTCTCACCTGTGAGCAATCTCCCCTCCCTGCTTCTACACACCTGATTCCCATTATGTCTGTCCCCCTCTGTGTGTATATATACCTTGTCATTTCAGTGTTTCTTCGCGAGTTCCTCATTATTTATTTTGCTTCTGTGTTGCCTGTTTTTTCCTGAGATTCTGCCCGAGTTGTTCTGTTTATTCCTAGTATCTGTTTTCTAGTTTTTTTGTTTCCCTCGTCCATTACCTGTTGTTGTTTTATTTCTGTTTTGTTTTCTTTTTGTTCCTCCTCTGCCTTACCGGTTTTGACCCCTGCCTGTGTTCTTGCGACCCTGGTTTTGGATCCTGCTTTTGTACCTTTGCTGTGCCTTCCCGGTTTGACCCCTGCCTGTTCCTTGACCACTCTTTGGACTGTGCTTTGTACTGTTGCCCTGTCTCCCCGGTTTTCGACCCAGCCTGTTTACCTCGGATTGCTGCCTTGCCCTTTATTAAACTTCAGTTTTTTTATACTCCTGCCTGCGTTTGGGTCCTTCCCCCACCGACACCTAACAGGTTCAGCCTTCCACGTGACTTGTCTCCACATTCGCTACGCTCAGTACGCTGTTGCTCAAAGCCTGAGGTGAAGTTACAAGATGTCAAAGAAGTCAGCTGTGTGGAAACATTTTAATATTACCGCTGACCATCCAAAAAAGGTTGAATGCCAAATATGCCAGCAGAAATTGGCATACCATGGTGGAACTACGAATTTGACAAACCATTTGAAAAATGTAAGTAGCCTAATTCATATATCTTCATCAGAGTAATAGCCTAGCAACATTAGCATTAGCTAGCCAATCTGACTAGGCTACATTTCATGATTAATTCTTCGTTTAATTCTGGTTCACGTTCTGTTCTGAGTCAAGCATATTTCACAATTTTATATGGGAATAGCCTACACTCGGCTTTAGACTTTTTTTCCAATACCATACGCAGTATGTAGGCTACGTGAAATCTGAGAGTTTATAGGCCTGTACATAACTGTGAAGACTGCGGCTTATATTTATCTTTTAAATTTATTTAGGCCTATGTTTCATGTCCTGAACTTCTGTTCCTGTTACGGACCGAATAAGGGCTGGACCCAAGTGCAACGACCAGGAGACAGATTATCAGCAAGGGGTGTTTATTAGAAGCTTTGGGGTAGTCCCAAAGCTGTACAGAAGGGAAACACAGTATATACACAGGTTAGTGAATGACTTGAACTGTTCCAAGCCGGAACTGGACTGTACGGGACCGGAGGTCCACTCAGGAACTGGATCCCGGAATCGGCTGGTTTGCTCCAAACCGGAGCTGGACTGGAACTGGACCGGGAGGTCCAACTGGAACAGGAATGCAGGAACAACGGGGTTGTTCCAAGCCGGAACTGGACTTTACTCGGGAGGTGCACAAGACACCGGAACTGGACCGGAACTGGACCGGGAGGTCCAACTGGAACAGGAAAACAGGAACAACGGGGTTGTTCCAAGCCGGAACTGGACTTTACTCAGGAGGTGCACTTAACACCGGAACTGGACTGGAACTGGACCGGGAGGTCCAACTGGAACTGGATAGCAGGAACAACGGGTTGTTCCAAGCCGGAACTGGACTTTGGACTGGAGGTGCACTTAGCACCGGAACTGGACAGGAACTGGACCGGGAGGTCCAACTGGAACTGGATAGCAGGAACAACAGGGTTGTTCCAAGCGGGAACTGGACTTTGGACTGGAGGTGCACTTAGCACCGGAACTGGGCAGGAACTGGACCGGGAGGTCCAACTGGAACTGGATAGCAGGAACAACGGGGTTGTTTCAAGCCGGAACTGGACTTTGGACTGGAGGTGCACGTAGCACCGGAACTGGACAGGAACTGGACCGGGAGGTCCAACTGGAACTGGATAGCAGGAACAACGGGGTTGTTCCAAGCCGGAACTGGACTTTGGACTGGAGGTGCACTTAGCACCGGAACTGGACTGGAACTGGACCGGGAGGTCCAACTGGAACTGGATAGCAGGAACAACGGGTTGTTCCAAGCCGGAACTGGACTTTGGACTGGAGGTGCACTTAGCACCGGAACTGGACAGGAACTGGACCGGGAGGTCCACCTGGAACTGGATAGCAGGAACAACGGGGTTGTTCCAAGCCGGAACTGGACTTTGGACTGAAGGTGCACTTAGCACCGGAACTGGGCAGGAACTGGACCGGGAGGTCCAACTGGAACTGGATAGCAGGAACAACGGGGTTGTTCCAAGCCGGAACTGGACTTTGGACTGGAGGTGCACGTAGCACCGGAACTGGACCGGAACTGGACCGCGAGGTCCAACAGGTACTGGGCTGGGTACAGAGGTAGGTGAGCGGTAGAGCCCGGTAGGGTAGAGCTGTGTGGCGGAGCTCAGCTGCGGCTGGTTGAGGGTAGCTGGTCTTGCCGAGGAACCTGGGACCGTAACCGCAGCGAAGGGATCCACTACGGCCGGACAGGAACCACTGCAGGATAGCTAGGCAGATAGCCCAACAGCAGACGTACTGCAAGCTGGAGGAGAGGGCACCGCAAAACACACACACGGAGACCAACAGCTACAGACTGGTAGGTGCAGGAACAGCTGGTAATACGAGGGAGACAGGTTAGAAACAAACAAGCAGTAAATAGTTAGGGCTTGATAGCTACCAACTGGAGGGTAGGAGAACTGGAAGCTGAACAGGTATAAAGCCCGTAACCAAGCAAACAGTAAACGTGACTAGAAACCTGAAGACCATGAAACACACGAGGTAGTTTAACGAACTGGCGCCGACTAGCAGCCAGACGGGGGTTTAAGTAGGAAGGTGAGATTGAAACTTAATGCTGAACAGGTGAGGAAGGTAACTGAGAGTGATTGAAACAAACAGGTGCGGAATGAATGTCATGAATGGGGGAAAGAGATAGGTGGAAACCAAAGTGGAAAACTGAAAGAGACAAACAGAGGGGAAACGCCCAGCCTGTAGCAAGGGGGAAAACATGGACAGGAGAATCCGACATGACACGGAAGGAACAGGGGAAAACACGGAAAAGGTCAGGAAGGGAACGGAACGTTACAGTTCCATTTCAATTTAATACTTTGTTGTTTCAATAAAAAAAAACAAAAAAAACTGTTGTTTCTTTCTTCATGCGCATATTACTGAAATAGATGTGAGCATGCCCTCTACTGGACGTATCGTAACATTGTTTTCAAAGACTGAAAAAAAAATTTTTTTGAATAGATTATTATTAAAACAAAGCTTCGGAGCTTTGGGGAAAATTGCCAACGAAGCTTCGAAGTGTAAAAAATGGCATTCGGCTCAGCCCTAGAAATGTCATCTGACGTTCCTTCCGAGACCCCGGAGGTGGTAGGGGCGCTCGAGTTTCGCCTGCCCACTAATGTACCGGGGGAATATTCTGACCTCGCTGAGGTTTTTAGTAAGCAACGCGCTACTACGTTACCTCCGCATAGGCTGTATGACTGCGCTATTAAGCTGTACCTGGGCACAGTTGCTCCCAGGGGATCCCTTTATTCTTTGTCGGCTCCGGATAGCGCAGCTATGAAGAAATACATTGAGGAGTCCCTGGCTAATGGTTTTATCAGACCTTCCACCTCACCAGCTGGTGCAGGATTTTTCTTTGTTAAAAAAAAAGATGGGTATAGATTATCGGGGCCTCAACGACATCACTGTTAAGAACAGGTACCCGCTTCCACTCATGAACTCCACTTTTGAGCGCCTACAGGGGGCGTCGGCCTTTACTAAACTCGACCTTCGCAATGGTTACAACCTGGTCCGCATGCATGAGGGCGATGAGTGGAAAACGGCATTCAACACACACCACGGACACTACGAATACCGGGTGATGCCGTTCAGCCTCACTAGCGCCCCCTCTGTCTTCCAGGCACTAGTGAACAATGTTCTTAGAGAGATGCTGGAGAGATTCGTCTTCGTTTATATAGACAATATTTTAATTTCTCTCCTGACCTTCTCACGTCGTTCATGTCAGGCAGGTTTTAGAAGCGCTTCATAAAGCGCAACTATTCGTCAAAGCCGAGAAGTGCACGTTCCACACTAACTCCGTTTCTTTCTTGTATTTCATTGTGGCGAATGGAAAAGATCTGCAGGATCCAGAGAAAGTTTTGGCGGTTAAAAACTGGCCTACGCCAGCTTCTGTGAAGCAAATACAGCGCTTCTTGGCTTTGAGAATTTTTACCGGCGGTTTATCCGCAACTTTAGCATGGTAGCCGCTCCTATCACAGCCCTTATTAAAAAATCAACATCTGCTCAGTTCCAATGGAATTCTCAGGCTGAAGCAGCATTCGCGGAGCTAAAAAAGACATTTTGCTCCGAACCCATCCTTATAACTCCCAATCCCGCCCTCCCCTTTGTGGTAGAGGTGAATGCATCAGAGCTGGGGGTAGGAGATATTCTATCCCAGCATTCTCCGCTGGACTGCAAACTGCACCCATGCGCGTATTTCTCTCGTGCCCTAACATCTGCACGAGAGAAATTACGATGTAGGGGATCAGGAGCTGTTAGCGGTCAAATTGGTGTTAGAGGAGTGGCGCCATTGGCTGGAGGGAACCGAGCACCCGTTTACGGTCTGGACCGACCATAAAAATTTGGAGTTCATCCAACAGGCCAAGATGCGCAATTCTCTGCAAGCCCGATTGGCTTTATTCTTTGCCCGGTTTAGATTTCTTCTAACCTATCGTCCCGGGTCGAAGAATACTAAATCGGATGCGTTGTCACGCATTTTCGACCACTCCGATAAGGCGCCATGTCCTGAGCCCATCGTGCCTGTTTCCCAGATTGTGGCCCCGGTTATGTGGGGATGGAGGCGGCTGTACAGGAGGCGTTGTGCTCTGACCCCGGTCCAGGTCAGGGTCCGTCTCACTGCCTGTTTGTTCCGTCCCGGTTGAGGTCTCGGGTTCTCCAGTGGGGTCATGCGTCACAGTTGGTGGCTCATCCAGGCATTCACTGGACGAAGAAATTTGTGTCCCGCCGCTTTTGGTGGCCTAAATTAGAGTGGGATGTGTGGGAATTTGTCGCCGCTTGTACGGTTTGTGCCCGCAACAAGGGTTTGCGGCTTCCACCCTCGGGTCTCTTATGCCCTCTACCCGTTCCCCGCCGTCCCTGGAGCCACATCGCCCTTGACTTCATCACTGGCCTGCCGGCGTCTCAGGGTAATACAGTGATCTTGGTAGTGGTGGATAGGTTCTCCAAGGTGGCCCATTTTATCGCCTTGCAGACAAACCGCCGCCTCCTCCCCGGTTCGTGGAGGGAGGACTGGTTTATACCGTTCGGCGCATTTTGGCAGAGAGGCGGGTAGGCAGAGGAGGCCCTGAGGAGCGCTGCTGGGTTCCCTCCAAAAACATCCTGGACCCAGCACTCATTAGGGACTTTCACAGAGATAAGGCTGAGGGATTGTCTGGGGCCGTCCCTTAGAGGGGGGGTCCTGTCATGGTGTCCCTTTTCTATGCCTGTGGTCATTCCTCCTCGGAGCGGCTTGAGGGCACTCTTGCCGTGTTTTTCGTTGTCCGTTCTGGGTCTTCGCTCTTTCTTTAATTTCCCGCACATGTCCCTTAATACCGGCCGGCTTTATAAGTTTGGTGTTTCCTGGTTCCGGTGCTTAGTTGTTGGCCAGTAAGGTACAGGACTTGGGAGACTGCTTTCCTTGTTGATACAAATAAGCAAAGCAGGAAATCCTGTCAGCGATCTTAGTTAGGTTTAGATCTTAGGATCTCTTTTTGCCTTTCGTTTGCTTTCATTCCTTCTGCCTTTCGTTTCCCTCCTTTGGAGGTGTACCTCAGTTTACCTCTCTGGTCTGCTTTCTTTGTTGAAAGTGAGAGATCTTTTCCTTTTTCTTATTACCACTCGTATCCTCGAGTTCTCACCCTGTTAGGGTAATTTAAATTTCTTTCCTGTTTTATTTGCTCCCTTTATTTTTCTCTATTTTTGATTGAGGTGTATTATCCCCTTTTCCCCTTTCACGGATTATATTCTGCATTTGTGGCTATTTCTACGGAGATAGCTTTTAGATTCCCTCTGTCGCATCTGGTCCTCCGAACCCGACCCCCTTACAACACCAGCCCAAAACAGTAGAAAATCAGTCCGGCCTGCCAGATGGCCAGTCCGGGCCTGGATGGAGCTAAGGACTGAGGAAAGGACATGAGGAAATGATCCAAGGAGTGAAAATAAGTGATTGGACTGAACCCAATGCGTTTAGTTTTACAGAATTGCATATCTTAACAAGGGGGACGATTTTCACAATTTCCCTTAACAAGGGGAACGACAACGAAAATTCGAACACTGTCTACTGCATATCTGGCAGCAGAGTGATGGTTTAAGGCTTGTTTGATAAGTCAGACCCTTGATGACTTAGAGCCATTTTGCCAACCATGTATTCCATACTATTCTAGCATAATTTACAGCTAAATCTAGTCCCACCCCCCAATTCCAGTAGAGATCCATTCAAATGCAGAGAGGTTATAGTATCGCTTGTAGGAGTACCAGAAAATAACATATCAAGGGTCTTTTGATATTGTTGGGTCACAGACATCAGGAAGTCATGGCATGCAAAGGATATGTGACCAAATATTAAAAATGATTACTTTATTCTACATTATGTGGGGGGACTATATAAAAAAAGTTATAGAATTTCTAAACGGTTCATCCAATATGGATGAAAATACCCTCTAATTAAAGCTGACTGTCTGCACTTAAATCTCATTGTCAGTGTGTCCTTACAAACGTGAAGTGCTAGAGTACAGAACCAAAATAACAAAAAATGTCACTGTCCAATGAATTATGGTGCTCACTGTAGTTTGGTCAGGAATTACCGGGAACCTGTGCCGGTGTTAAACCCTAATGTGAAAGATTATTATTGCGTATATCAAAACACGTCATAATGGTTAGTCCGAATAATATTGATCCATGTCGCCTATTCATTGCTCACACGCTTTAACTAATTTCTGTTTCACCAGCTGTAAATTGCTGTTTTCACAGCCTTACTATCCACCGTCATATTAGCAATTCGCAAAGGTGCAAAGTGAACACAGGTGGCTTTTAATGGGAATGCGATATGACATTTTCATTGGTTTATTGCATGTTACGCCCAAGACACACCTATAATTAATGAAGAGACTCAGTCCATTCAGCCCATTTTCCCCTTGCGCCGTACTTAGCACTCAAATAACACACCATCTAACTAGAAAAAGTGGACTTGGACACGCCCTAAATGCACTTGCGCCATGCGTGTTAGACCACGCACTAAGATTGTCAAGATAGAGCCCCATGTGATTATTGTTTAGCATGCATGTTCGGTATAGTTAGCTATTTTATATTTTATCTTGTGCATGTTTTGTATATGCTCTAGCAATGGTCCAGTTATGCCAATAAAGCATCATTAAATTAAATTGAATTGAACTGAGAAGGGGAGACTGTATTCCAAAACAACAAGAAAACAAAGATAAGACGAGAATAGACGTCAAACACAGCTTTGCAAAAAGATTTTTTTTGATAAGGGGGAAACAATAACCTGTATTCTTCAGTGAACAAACTATGTTTTTCAGCAGACCTTGTTTGTCAGCTGAAATTATTCAGCTGAAAGGCTCTTAAATGCAGACCCTCTCCATGGACATTTGTATAGAAAAATCCTCCACCCTCATGAATTTTCTGCTATGAATAGTCTTTAATGCAATTTTCCTGCCCCATAATAGTTGTTTATGTGTCCATCAATTCATGTTTGTCTGTATATGTATACATTCAAGTGTACAAGAATGTATTCATGAACCTGTGCAAATGTGTATCTATAGTATATGTGTGGTAGGGGGGCGTGGTTTTAGTCGCTGCCGGCAAGAGAGAGAGTGAACTTGTGTGGTTTGTGGAGCCGACACAGCTGTCGGAAATCATGCAATTGGTAACAAATGATTGTTTTATTGATTGTATCGATTAACCAATTGCCATGATTGTTCGACAGTGAGCCTGAGAGCATAAAAGCCTTCCGCGAGTTCTACAGGGGAGGACGGAAGACTGTCTTGTTGTCCTTCTGTCTGTCTGTATGTCTGTATGTCTGTATGTTGTGCTAATCGCACATTTGTTGAGAGAAAGAGAAAATAAAAACCCAGTTCTCTCCATTCAAAAGTCTGGACTCTGTCTCTGCACGCGAGCGGTGGTGCTCACATCTCCACAATATGCCCTTACAAAACTGGATAGTTTGCTGCAAACTTGCAGCTAATATGTAGCGCATTTGCCACAAACTAAATTGTTTTCCACAAAATATTGCCAGAGGTTTGCCAGACTTTGCCAGTAGTGGTGAAATTCTGGTGAACAACAATGGCAGTTCCCACAAAGCTAATTTGCATGTGAAAATATGAGCTTGCGGCAAACCTGCGGCAACAATACCAAAGGTTTGACGCAAATTTACCATAAGGCCTATATTTTTGTAAGGGTGTGCATCTGTGTTTGTGCCTGTGTGTCTAATGCATTTATGTGGGTAAGAAAGAATGTATGAATGAAATAATGTGTCTGTGTTCATATACGCATGTGAATGTGTGCCTGTGTGTGGATGTGTGTATGTTTGTGTACATGTGTATGCGTGCATGTGTGTGTGCGTGTGTGTGTGTGTACATGCATGCGTTTTTCCATTGTCCTGTGTCAATCAGTACAGTGATCAGCCTCTTCCTCTAATTGGTTCTTCCTCAGAAGCATCTGGGTACAGCCTGAGCCATTCTGGAGATAATTAAATATTATGAGTAATCTTTTCATTGCCAACTCCGTTAAGGTGAACACAAACTGCCCTGATAAATCTGACTCAACTGAATGAGAGATGAACAAGAGAGAGAGAGATATATAGATAGAGAGAGAAAGCAGGAATGGGGAAGAAGGGAAGAAGGCGAGAGTGACAGACAGTCCCTGTGTTTGAGATGAGAGTAAAAGAGAGAATGAGAAAGATCATGAGAGAATAAGAGAGACAGACAGAACAAGAAAGACTAGAGATAATAGAGATAATATGAGAGAATGAGATTGAGAGGGGGGGTGGTAGAGGGGAGAAAAAGTGGGAGAGAGAGAAAGAGCAGGTACGCCTCCAAATGCACACAGATATGTGGAATATTCCAGGGTCCATGAGGCACACTCAGTATTGATAGTCCTTTTGTTGGTGCCAGGCCAGCAGTAAATTGCAGTCCCTTAAGTGCATTTGTGCAAGAAAAGGTCTTTTTGTCCTCTGCTACAGAGTGTCTGCAGCTTGGCTCTTAGGCAGGGAAACCAACGATGCGTCAGTCCATTAAGCATCTGTTTAGAGTTCTTACAGAATGAGGGGTCTTTGTAAATGGTGCCTTTTCAAATCGCTCAAACACTAATTAAACCCATTACCGACTCAAAGCAAAATAAATAAAATAAATCTGTCCTGTATTTCCCCCACCTTTTCAGTGTATAATCACTGATTTAATTGATGGGTATGTATGTACCTTCAGTTACAAATCAGTTGCCATCGATTTACGTTTGAACTTCATTTCATGTTCCATGTAGAATAAATTGAAATAGCACTTTTTAAAATTTTCGAGCTCAGTGGGGGTCAGTTCTTTTTTGGTTTGGTTTTGTAACTACAGAACAGGATTTTTAAGGCAAAAAGAAAGGAGGTTTTTACAACAGAAAATGGGAAAAATGTTAAAGCAGAACTTTACCCATATTCACACCAGCAAAACTGGACTATGCTATCGATGTAAAGCATGTTTACGACAATAGTAGCTGCATTTTCCAACTTTCACCAAAGGTTTCTCATGGGTCAAGGAAGAACTGATGAACTTCTGACACGAATTGGCTAGGGGGTGTGGCCTATACAAAAAATGCACGTAACTTCTTAACAGATTCACGCAACACCACACAACTTTAACACAAGGTTGTACAAGGAACTACTACATGTCTGCTTAAGGTTTTGTTAATGTCTTTGGTAGCCTATGGGATGTCAGACTTGGCGGAGGTCTGTGCTCTACTGAGCACATTTTCTAGTTATGAATGTAATTATTCCGATTAAAGATTCCAAATGCACCAGCGATAATGATGCAATAATTTACATCAGCGATATTCATTCCTGGTCCTGGAGGGCTGCAGGGTATGCTGGTTTTTGTTTTCACCTTAAAGACTATAGATATTTTTTTATTTTTTTATTTTTGGGAGGGGGAAAAAACAATCCCCTTATTTATATCATGCCTTATATCCTTTCCTTAGGTCATAACCTTAAATCCGTCTCATCGCCTCAAAGATGATACACAAAACAAATCGTCGCCATGACGATACTTAGCAATTTAGTAATTTCCTGAATAACTAAATTATACTCTCCCGAAGGAGCATCCACTCCCCAGCCCTTAATAGTATAGCGGCTAAGGGCCTTATTTTAGGACGATCTTGCATTTTACAATGAAAGCATGAAATTTGGCACACAGTTAGGGGAGGTCATAACAAGTGTTTTTTGCTATAGGGGCAGCGCTGATTTTGCCTATAGAACCCTGGCGGCCATTTTCAAAATGTCATAGGGTTAGACTCTATTGAATTTGCATGACCATAAATTTTCAGAAAATAGGTAAAATAACCACAATGATGGCTTAAAATGTTTAGATAGGGAAACAGAAAGAAACTGACTTCACAAAGTATGTCAGGGATTTGCATTTTTTTAAATATATGTGGAATTGTGCCAAAAATGTGCCTTGATAACCATACTTTTTACAGATATTTCAAGTGTAGTTTCAGCATTTTCATTTGAAACACTCTACTTAAGTTACAGCATTATACGCTGATTTCTACTGATCACGATGATATGCTAATTGATAGGAAATCAGCCGTGAACATTCCATTCCCTATTAATTCCGTATTAATTAAGTATTTTTGTGATGACAACTTTTAACTTTTGTTTATAGGTAAACAAGATATAAATACCGGCTTTCAGCTATAGGGGCATTTTTCTTCTTTTTTTTGCACAATTGGGACAAAATCTTTTCAAAATGGCCACCAAGCAGCTCCATTGGCTCAAATGGAAATGCTTCCTTATGGCTATAAGTTAACTACTCAAATAATTGGTTCACAGACACAAACAATGGTTTAAAATGTGTCTTTGAATACAGAGAGTGGAAAGAAGTGCCAAAAATACATTATATTTCAAAATATTTTAAATATTTGCAAAATTGTGCTAACAAAATAGTGTAAAAATCTTATTTTCTGTAAAGTTTCTATCTCTATCTTCAGTGTTTTGCCCTACAATACTATGTTATAGTCATATCACTATTCTTTGATGTCCACTGATCACATTGATATGCAATATGTATACATACATCGTGTCAATGTTCAGATATTTGAGAACAATACTGGCGTGAACATGCCATTCCATATGAATCCCATTCAAAAGAATTGTATAATGTAAAGAGAGAAGTAACTGATTTCTGTCAAGTGTGTTTAAGATAACAACTTGGAACATTTGCTAGGAACAGAATTTAAGAAATAGAAATACCTGTTGGACCTATTAATACCTATAGGACCATTGTTTATTTAGTCTAGCATAATCTCAGTAACTCACAAAACATGCATTGGGATGGCAGAAATAATAATTTCCAACAGAAATAACCACAATGACCACAGACTCTCAGCCCTTAAAAATATAAACTTCTGTACGTTCTGATATAACCACACAGAATTAATGTACAACCCATACATCCACACAATAAAGCCCCAAACTTGGGGTTTTATTTTGTTCCTCCGACCATTAGGGTCGTCAACTTACGAATATACCTTCTTGCTGCCGGATGCAAAGGCTGTGATAGCACTTGCATGCGGTAAACAGCTGGTAGCATTGCTGATAAGATACTTAGTATAATTTTTTTTTTTATTGTTATTGCTAACGCTAAACTTTGCTAATTGTTTTTGTATAGCATATAGTGCGGTTGGGCACTCGGTGCTGCCACGTTTATATTACATCTTAGGAATGTTTGCATTCCTTTTTTGGTTATTTGTAATAATCCTAGGGCCACATGTATAAAACTCTGAGTAAAAGAATGCGGAAAAGAATGCTCAGGGTGAAAGTCGGAAATCTGCTTTTGCAAAGTTTTGCATTTTCTCCCTCTGCCTTTCCATCACGGTGTCGCGATATCAGACTGTCTCCAAACATTGCATACACATGGTGTCCAGAGTGTGCAGAGGTACGCAGGTTCTCTTATGTTATACATCAGAATTTCTGCGTGGAAACTCGCTTACGCAGCTTTATGAGGGCATGTTTCTGCTCAGCACTGTCAGTGAGAATTTGGCCTCTGCCTTCTTTGCGGATCGCACTGGGAACTCCCGATCCAGCCAGACCTGCTGTCTCAAAAGAGTGGCTTTGGTTGGCACCCTCGGCCGAACAGGACGAAGCTCGGGGTTTGGCCACTGAGGAGCCCAACCCTTCGTTAACTGGGTATGATTCCCCTGTCCTGCGGACGCTTCTTAACTCTAGAGCCCCCTCCATGAGGAGGGCCTATGGGTATATGTGGCAGTTATTCTGCACAGGGTGCTCACAGCAATGTGCGGACCCCATGCATTGCTCGATTGCTGTTGACAGTCCCTGCTTGATTGCGGCAGGGCAGCTAGTACTTTAGAGGTTTATGCTGCTGCCATATCCAGCAGGCATCACCTTGTCAGCTGTTTCCTATGGTGTGCCCAGCAGCTGAGACCTGCGAGGTCCCTGGTGGCTCCCTCGTGGGATCCCCTTTGGTTTTGCGAGTGCTTACGAGTCAGCCCTACAAGCTTCTCGATATGACTAGCCGTAAGTGGCTTTCTTTTAAGATGGCATTTCTACTAGCAATGGCGTCAGCAAGGTGTGTTGTGAGCTCTGCGCTCTCTCCATCAAGGGAGTGTATGAGGTGGCGGCCACATGACTCTAGCATCACTTTGCGGGCCAACTCAAAATTGTTTCAGCATTTCATATTAACCAGCCGATTAAGCTTGATGCACTTCACCCCCCACCAGGCGGGGACTTGGGGGAGGCACATTTGGTATGCCCAGTGCAGGCGCTGCACCGCTACATTGAGGCTACCGCTTCCATCAGACGTACAGGACAACTCTTTGTCTGCTAAGGCAAGTCTAAGGGAAAAGTGCTCTCAGCTCAGACCCGCTGGGTAGTGAAGACGATAGCTGCGGCCTAGGAGGCTAGTGCTAGTCCTTTACCTATGCCTGTCCAGTGTAAGCTAAGTAGGAGTGTGGCTATGTCATGGGCAGCACTGAAAGGTGTACCACTTTATGATATCTGTGCGATGGCAACTTAGGCATCCCCCTGCACATTTTCCAGATTTTATCATGTCAACGGCATCCACTTAACGGTATGTCTGTCCCTCGTGATGAGGTGGGTATAAGTCATCCGTAAGTTGATGACCCTAATAGTCAGAGGAACTAAGTAAAACTAAGGTTACGACTGTAACCACGGTTTTATGAGTTCCTGATGACCATTAGGGATCATAGCCACTATGGACCCTTTCAGAGCGAGAAGGTTTTGAGAACTTGACGTGTCTCTATTTATAGAGGAAGTTACGTCATCACGCGGAGGTCAGGGCCATGACAAATGGTTGGTATAAGAGTCTCGATGCATCCGGCAACAAGAAGTTATATTCGTAAGTTGATGACCCTAATGGTCATCCGAAACTCATAAAACCGTGGTTACAGTCATATCCTTCGTTATTTTCATATTTTTTCTTCTTGTTCTTGTTCATCTTCTTCTTCCTCCAATTCTTCTTCTACTTCTTCCAATTTGCAACAACAAGGATGTGTACAGTATGCTCTTCATACTTAACATTGTGAAGATCTGAAAAATTTGGACAACTTTTCTCACTGTTAACGTTACTCTTTCACCAAAACATGGTGTGGCCGTGTAGCCACATTTTACATAGGCTACAATTGACCCTTCGCTAAACCCCTCCTTCAAGCAGCGATAGTCCAATCATAGCCTAGCAACCATTACTAGGCAGTGGACCTCCGTCAAGCTTTCCTAGTTGTAAGTTAGCTTGTCATCATGGCCAAACAGTGAGATTGGGGAACCTGCAAAACTGACAGAGTTTTCTCCTTATCAAAGACTTTGGAGGAGGATGTCATTTTTTTGCCATTTCGAAAACCCAAATCAAACAAGGAAAAGTGTAGGCTGTGGATTAAATTATGTGGGTGACCTCATTCACAATTGAACCCCTCGGAGATGACGAAGCACATATAACATTATGTTTGCTCTAAATTAAAAAGCTAATGTTAGTTAACATCAACGTTACCCTTATTTTGGTGTTAATAGCTACCATAACTAAAAAAAGAAACTAGCAACACAATGGTAGCCAACTGACTTAAAGTATATCAAAATCAAAATCTATTTCAACTGTTTTCAATGGTCTAACAATGCAACGTTAATCACATCCTTAGCTTTGCCTATCTGTAACGTCCCGTAATTTGTTAGTGGGAAGCCAAGTCCAAAGTAACGTTAGCTACCCAAAACATTGTTGCTGCTGTCTGTGCAACTACTGCTGCAGATAGTGGAGCTGCAGTTAGATGCCGAACACCTCCAACTAAAATGTTGGTAAGCTAAAAACGTGAATAATGCAATAACGTAATTGGCACTACATAGACAAAGTACTGGAACATTTAAGTTTGTGAAATAATATCAAACTCGAGCCATTTAATTTGAAACAGTAAATTTAATCTCACCTCAAATGTAAATTGACAGAATTTTTATTTAATACAAAGGAATGTCCACTTCCGTAGCATGAAATAAATACTGTAATGTTACTGTTGTAACTAACATTAGGCATTTTAAAGCCAAAGTGAGCGCATCTAACATTACCTGGTTAGTTACCACTTAGCTACTGTGCTGAAACTGGACTTATTTGGAAGTTTGGTGAGCTTACTAATATAAAAGACCATGGGCCCTATCTTACACCCGGCTCAAAGTGGCGCTAACCCAAATGCAAGTGTCTGCTATCTTACACCCGGCGGTAGGTTCATTATAACGCCTAACGCTCACGTCGTTTAACTAGCATGTACTCTTGCGCCGGTTGAAAGTGAACTGGGCGTGTTGGTTTTAAGATGAGGAGTGGCCAGGATTCTTTTTGGCGTATTGCTATCTTGAGCCAGCAGAAAGCGCTTGCGCTAGAACCACCACTAACCTGGTCTAAAGTAATGTCGCAGTTGAATACATGTTATTTTAACGGCGCATATAAGTGCGTCTACAAAGGCGTGTGCACAATGCGCGTACCCTCCTGTCTGTTACACACAGGGGCGCGCACAAGCATGATTAAAATATCAAGATTACAATGTGAAATAGTATTATTGTGTAGGCTATATCAAAAAATATATAATAATAAAAGGGTCCATAGCCTACCTTTCCCTCAGCGAAGGGGAATGCCATGCACATTAAATTGCTTTCAGCCCACTCCATTAACATCCAGGCGATGTGCGATGGTACGGGACAATGGCTATCCATTAAAAAGCAGCTGATAACACCTATATCAAGCCTAATGCGCGAATTGTCATTTACACCTAATGCGTGAATTGTCATTCAATGGAAAACTCGCGCACGGCAATAGACGGACATTTGAGTTCTGAAAATGCAATTCAGATGTCATTACAATACAGCTCTGTTTATCTATGAATACAGCCTGCAAGTAAATAGAATGGTTTGTGACTGAAAAAAGTTCAAAACCTTGTCCAGTGAATATTGCATTTATTGTTTTTCAAATAGCCTAGGCTACAGCGGATTCGCTGTGCATAAGGTTTTTTTTCGATAGCCTATGGTTAAAAAACAGAGATAAATGTCACCATGTTAACTAAATTGTAACATTAGCTATTCTTCGTCCTTCATATATTTTAAATTACAGTGACCAGGTTTCCATACTCTCACCTTTTAAAACCCAGCTGATTTCACCTGTTATTCCATAACTGAACAAAACGATTTTAAAGAGAACTAAGCGTCTAATTAGAAACTAAAACAAATTTGCAGCACGTTACACAATTAATTCACAATTAATTTTAATGCCATTCTCTGCATGTGCACTGCATGTTCTCTGTTTCCCCTGCTGTAAGTTGCACGTTTCACGGTCTTCCTGGGAAAGTGGATTGTTTTAAAGCATTACGAGTAAAAAAAGCATCTACGAGTAAAACAGGTTGGTCGCATTTCCATAAACAGGACATTATTAAACAAGGGGAAATATTCGTGAACATATGGGTTGCCAACCTGACAGCGTTATTGTATTTTGTGACATCATTAAGGCAAAATAACGGTATTTATGTTATTAATCAATATTACTATGCAGGTAGCCTAATGAACTGTGGATGAAGCTTGAACTTCGAGAACTCCATTAGAACAGCCTCATGGAATTGATGTTTGACACTTTCATTGCATAATCAAACGAAATTCTCTGAACAAGCAGGCTAATTTGGCGTTTTCTAAGTTGAGACTAAAGCCATTGATAGCTTATTCTCAGCTGTTGCAGGTCCTTTTAACGAAATTTAACCGCATATATTTTGTAAAATAACAGCCCTGTCGGGAATTACCGGGAACTCATAGGCTAATGGTTAGTCCGAATAATATTTATCATACTCCATTTAGCCTATTCCTTGATCACACTAAACACGCACGAGCATGTCTGTTTCGCCATCAAGCAATCCGCCAAGGTGGAAAAGCAGGCTTTTAAAGGGAATGGGATATGACATTTTGATTGGTTCATTGCATGTCACGCCCAAGACACACCTATAATTTAACCGTGCTTAGCGCCCAAAAAACACGCCGTTAAAATAGCAAAAGTGGACTTGGACACGCCCAAAATGGACTTTACGCCATGCGCTTAGACTAAGCGCCAAGATAGGGCCCCATATGTTAGACAGTCGCTGTATACCGAGAGAGAGAGAGACTTTCAACACAAAATCTGCACGTGCTCTGTTGGTAGCAGTCGTCTCAAATTATTTTTAATTTTCTCGAGATCCACATAATAACAATATTTTTATTAGAAAATTGGCCTTTTCTAATGATAGTAAAATGTTATATTACTTGTTTGCAGGTCTATTTTTAAAACGTTAACGTTCGCTAACGTTGAATAACATTAACGTTACCAAACTCCCATCTCGTAAACAAACCGATGATAATAATGTCTTCATGAATGAGATATGGTTTACTATTTGATGCCAAGCCAGCTAGTCCCTCTGCTGATGTCTGTTACGTTAGGTTTACACACTGTCACTGTGGTAGCTATCTAGCAAATGAGACAGCACGCTGTGATGGAAATAATGCTGCCTAGCATCATAAAATCTACATTGAATCATTTCAGCTAGCATTTAAACTAAACTACAACTATAAAATTGAAGATCAATTTATCCAAAAGTTCCTAAAGTTACCATTTTCCCAAAAGGGCAGTAGCCTACTTTCATGGTTGAGAACGCCATGTTTTCTTTGACGGAGACAAAGTTTGACGAACATAGCAACAGTTACTAAGGGGGGGCAGGAATTAGCGAAGGGTCAATTGGCGGGCTATCCAATAGGCTGCCTGCCAATTCATTCAGCTCTGTTCAGTTAAAATGAATAATTAAACTATTTATGTGTCGCTGCCCAGGCAGATACTACGCCATACAGTGTACAAACCCCAATTCCATAAAATTTGGGACAGTATGTAAAATGCAAATAAAAGCAGAAAGCAGTGATTTGTAAATTGAAAATAGTACAAAGAAAAGATATTTAATGTTTTACCTTATCAACTTGATAGATTTTTGTAAATATACGCTAATTCTGAATTTCATGCCTGTAACACATTCCAAAAAAGTTGGGAGAGGGGAAGTTTGTGGAATGTTCAAAAAAACACCTGTTTGGAACATACAGGTAAACAGATGAATACATAACAGGTGATGCTATCATGACTGGGTATAAAATGAGCATCCACGAAGGCTTGGGCATTTACGAGCAAGGATGGGTCGAAGTTCGCCATTTTGCGAAAAGCTGCGTGAGCGAATAGTCCAACAGTTTATGAACATTTCTCAATGCACAATTACAAGGAATTGCTATGACGGAATAGGAATTTTATATGATGAAGAAATATATTTATGATCTCACACATAGATGCTATTGTCCACTGTGTCAAGCATGAGTAGGTATATTTGAAGGCGAGTCTGGGGTTGCTTGCTACGGGACACTTAGTTGTGACACTTAGAAACTCTGTATTTGGCAGTTGTCACAAATCGTGTACTAATAACGCTAAAACACAGAGTTTGTTGTTTCTGCTCATAATTTGGTTATAGAAGCAATGAAGTTGGAGCGAGGGCAGGCTACGCCCCAGCTATAAAAGCGAATCTCAGCGCAGTGTTTGATCACCGTTTTGATCTGCTTGGACAGAGAGGAGAGAGAGCAAGCGAGCGATATATAGAGCTTTAGCTTTTTTGAATATTCTAGTAAGTTTTTGGTATTTTTTTTATAGTTAGCTTGATAGTCCCTTGTTTTTTGATAGTTTGCTTTTCAGTCCACCATAGCAAGTAGCTAGCTAGTTTATTTTAAAAAAAAAATATATATAAAGCATAGTTGAACCAGGAGTTATGTATGCTACACGTTTACTTTTGCAACATCCCTACAACAGACTTTCTCTCTTGGAGAGAGTTCAGTGCAGTGACCACATTGAAATGGACCATTGAATTGGAAACCAATATTGTTGATATCTTGCAGGTAACGTTAGTGTGATTGCCTACAGCCAATGTAAAATGAGTAGCCTACATGCCATGGGTAACTATTTGTACAGCATGTGATTTGTTGTTTGCTGGCCGCATCATTATAAGCCCAAACGAGGCTATGTGTGCTGCCACCTACCACTCCAAAACATTGCCCATCCTCTCCACCAATGCTTCTGCCTCGGCTACTTGGGGCTCGGCAGCAGTTGAAGCTAGCGTGTTTGTTTGTGTGTGTATGAGTGAGAAAGTTAGTGAGAGAGAGTGGAACAAAGCAGCTGCTGTGAGTGCTGTCCCGAAATGAGCTTTAGGCTAATAGTGAAAAAAATAGCTGGGGTGTGGTTTGATACATGGAGCTCAGCCCCTATATTATTACCTTATCATGCCCAGATTTCTGCATTTTTCGACATTCGGATGTTCAGCACCCACCCCCCCCTCTCTCCACTAATTGCATCATCATCTCCCTGGAGATATATTCATATCACGCCCATATGGATTTAAAAACCATTCCCTGTATAGTTCTCCTCAGCCTTGGGGGCAGGGGAAACACCTGAGCCAGGAAGACCAGTGCAGGCAACACCTCTGCCTTTACAACTAAAATCTTACCTGTCACGCTCAATTATCTAGTCATCCACAGCCCCAACTTACACCTTACCTTCCTTAACCTCTCCAACCAATTCTCCTCAGCGTCTCTCTGTCCACCCAACCCCACCCCCAAAATCCTAATTAGTCCCTCACAACAGGCCAGCCCAAACATGTCTTCCTTCCTACCCTCCCATGTCCCACAAAACTTCACCTTGGACTTTTGCAGATTTATCTTGGACCCTGATGCTTTAGCAAATCGTGCTATCTGCTCCAAAGCTTTCCCCAAGCTCCTGTCATTTCCCAATATCAACGTAGTGTCGTCCGCATATTGTGTCAATTTCACTTCACGCCCCCCTCCCCCTGGCACTGCTAAGCCCTTGATCCTCCCATCCCCTCTTATGACTGCCGCCAAAGACTCCAAGTATAAAATGTAGAACAGAGGCGACAACGGGCAACCCTGTCGCACGCCTGCCTCTAGTGCACCATTCACATACACCCTACTGCATGCTCCTGTATACAAGATCCTTACCCACCTAATAAAACGTGGCCCAAAATCCACCCTATCCAAAACTCTAAACAAAATCTCATGCGAGACCCTGTCAAATGCCTTCTCCTGGTGGAGCCCGACCAGCATGAGTGGCAGCTTCCTGTTGCTCACCCAGATGATGGTGAACCAGTTGAAAGTTCCAGTCTAACTGCTGACCGGCCACCCCACATGCTGGATCCTCATGCACCGCATGCGGCAAGGCTGCTTTCATCCTACCTGTTAAGACCTTGGCGATGATCTTGTAATCGGCGCACAAGAGTGTGCCCGGCCACCAGTTCCTCAGATCTTCTTGTTCCCTTTTCTTAAATAAAAGTGTAATGACTCCCTCCCTCATCGAATCTCCAAACTTCCCTCCCCTAAAAATCTCCCTAACCACTAGGGGTGGGTATCGTTTCAATTTTATCGATTCCGATTCCGATTCTGCTTATCGAATCCGGTTCTTATCGAATCTTGGTTCCGATTCCAATATTTTTTGGAGAGAAAAAAAGAACACATTTCAAGAACAAAAATTAGCCGCAAATTAAAGGCTGAGGAATAAAAACGTCATTAAAAAGTCTATTTTAAAGATACAGCACACGCTGTTTCTTTGCAAATTATGTATTATAAACCAAATACAGAATTAATGGAGCAGTGTTTTTTTTTTTCTCTCAACCCGACTTGATCAAATGAGTCAAATGAAAGTCCGAAGTTCTCTTGTCCGAGAAAGCACGCTGTATCCACTATCGATTGACAACGCAAACAGGTGACTGTTACTATTGAGACCAATCTTCCGGCGTGCGCTGCGTGCTATTGATCTCAAAGCTGCATGCATGCCAAGCTTGTGAGAGACTAGTTAACGTTACGGTCGCGTCTATTCTGTTCAATAGCATCAGTAATATCACAGTACAGATATTCAATGCATTGATAAATTGGGAGCCAACTGCACAACCGCGAGTTATCCGCGTGACTTATCGAGGGGGAGGTGTATATGGATATTGCTGTGAATAACCAGATATCAATAATGCATTTTGCATACCTAAACGGAGTAGACTCAACCATAGCAAAGGGATGTAACCCCTTCACCACAAATCTTGTCACCGCTCGGTGACATTCATCCACTTTCTCCTTGCTCATCTTCCCCTTCATGGCTAAAGTGAAAGGAGTTTCTGTACAGGAGGGTCTCTGGGGATTAACTGGAGGTGGAGGGGTGCTCTGACTGCTCTCTGAACTCGTATCTAAGAAAAATATATATTAGAAGAATAATTTGTAGACATCATTCGTTTAATATAAAAGGCGAATGTCAGCTCATCTGTGTTTTGTACCTGAGCGTGAGACGTTGCTACTGCTAGCGCTAACGTTAGCTGTAACGACGTTAGCTGCATTGTGGCTGGGAGACCGCAACACATCAAACACGGTGCATTCCTTCAGATTCACGCCGTGTTGAAACAAATGCTTCGTCATGTTGGAGGTGCTTCCTCCCTTGCACGAAATAACCTTACTGCAGGTGTTGCATTTTGCCGTGTTGCTATCTTTTTTAGTGAAGCTAAGCCAAACTTTCTAACGTTTGCTGCTACTGTAAAAAGCTCACTGCAGTTCACTCGGGAGCGCGACTGAAATGTATGCAACAGTTAGGAACCAAGAAGCAGAATCGAAATGCACGTGTCTTAACGAATCCATGGTTCTTGGAAATTTGTTAGCGGTTCCAACTTGGAACCGGTTCTTGATACCCAACCCTACTAACCACCTGCAATAAGTAACAACCTACCATGTCCCAAAAGGCCCTATAAAATTCCGCTGGTATGTCGTCTGCTCTCGGTGCCTTGTTAGCCTTTAAACCCTTCAGGGCCTCACTTACCTCCTCCAATGAGAAGTCCCCCTCCCCGAAATCAACAGCCTTCTTCCCAAATAATTATTTGTAAAAATTGGTGGCAACCTCCACCATTTGACATTCCCATCCATCACCCTTAACCCCCTCACCACTTTCTTTTTCCTGTGTTCCCTCACTGAATTGAAAAAATATGAACTTCGAAAAACCGCCGCAAGAGCTCTTGCAGTTCAGAATAGCCCTCCCACTTCCTGTCCCCTTTTAAGTTCCCAGACACAAAAAAAACTCCATCTCTTTCTGGAATGCGAAAAAATTCCCCTCTCTCACTTCTGGCTTTTGCCTTACAATACCCCATCGCAAACCTTTTAGTATTTAATTTCACCCAATCCCACCACTCCCTTACAGAGAAAAAGGCAGGCCTCAGTACCACCTACCCACTATAGGCTGCCTTGTAGTGCTCCAGAAAAGCCTTCTCTTGCAGCACCGTCACATTCCAGAACCCCCTCCCGAAAGCAGGAACACTCAACCTCAAGACACTCCTAACCCAGTGATGGTTCGAAGACCAGAGCGGCATGATTTCCAATGAGACCACCTGGACACTCAAAGGAACAGAAATTAAGTCTATCCGACTCCTTGTCCCGCTCAAATTCCCCCATGTGACGCCCACCACCCCTGGATTTGCCTTCCTGAGGCTGTCTTGGAGCGACAAATCATGTACCAGCTTCCCCAATGGATTTTAAACAAAAAACCCCCTTAGTCTCAAAGGAGACATTAAAATCACCCCCCAAGATCAAAGCCCAGTTTGTGAGATAAATGACACCCAACTCACTGAAAAGATCCCTCCTGCCTCCTCGATCTGACAGTGCATATACATTCACCACCCTTAACACTTCGAAGATGGGACTTGCAAACTACCTAGAAAGACAGCTTGCGGTCAAATGAACGCTGCTTTAATTTCAACAAGAAAATGGGAGTGAAATACGTTGATACTCTTTAAATTGAGTTTACGTTTTTTGACTCCATCTTCAAAGAAATGGATAAAAGAGTGTTCTCCTAATGACTTGCTAATGTGATAGTTGTCCTCTCAATGGGGCTGAGCACTGCAGCGGAGTGAACCGGTTTGCCACCTCCACTGCCACTATTCCAGAAGGGGCCAGCCCAGAGAAAGGCCCCGTCTCGGAAGGCGACTCCTTGGAGTCCCCTGCTTTCTTCAGGGCCTTTCGCCTCCACTGGCTTGCCACCTTGGTCGCCTTGTCCGCCTCCCCGTCCAAGGAATTGCCTCCAGACTCTGAGCCTTCCTCTACGCATTGTCGCCTATTAGGTGGACACTTCGTAGATTCCACGCCTTCCTGGATCTGCTCCTCCCCACCTGCAGATAACCCCGCCTGCCATGATTCTTCTCCCTCTCTTACCTCCACTGCACATGCCTCCCCTTCTCCAGGACCCGTTGTCGGCTCTGCAGTTATCGCCTTCTCCTCCTCCACCAGCTCCATGTCCCCCCTCGCTAGGACCACCTCCTGAGGTGCAGGTTCTTGAGGGGTGCCACCAGGAGGGCCTCTCTTCCCCGCTGCTGCATCTGCGTACGTCCTTCCTGTCGCTGGGCACTCCCTGAAGAGGTGCCCTTCCTTTCCGCACCCAGGGCACCTCTTTGGCAGGCTGTCGCAGTATGCCCCTCCTGCCCACAGTTCCTACACATAGCCTGCACACATTTCCCAGTCGTGTGCCCAAACTGCTGGCATAACATTCGCCGGGATGAATCTCCTGGCGAGATAGTACATCTGCTGTGCCGTTCCAAATACCTGGTAGGTGAATGGCAAGCAGGGAGGTAAGTCTGGGAAGTGCCTATGTCAGCAGGCGCTGGGTCACTTCCAACGATTGGCGGGACTTAAACCGCCCTGATGATTTATGTGATATACTGCTGAGGTGTTGTCCGACCTCACTATCACATGTTTGCCCTGTAGTACGGGCAAGAAATGTCTCAGTGCTAGAAATAACAATAATCCCTAAGCTGGGAGGTGCTGGCAGACAGCCTCCCAACCGCTCAGTGAAGTGTCCGTCGTAACGACCACGCGTCATGAAGGTATAATCCCCATCTGGACCCCTTCTTTCAGGCGCTCACTCGTCGCCATGGGCGGAGTAGCCGGCAAAATTTACCGGTACCCTGATTCAGGCATGATGGTCCCACCTGGGGTACAGCGACTTGGCGTTCAACCAGTGGCCTGGCTGGATTATGCAACGGGTGTCAGTGATGCTTTCATGCTTTCTGAATCGAGCAGCAGACCGATGTATTCGATTGACCGTATTGGAATCAGCTGGCTCTTGCTGTAATTGACGTTGATGCCCAACCTTGCAACATGTTCCAACGTCATGTTGCGTGTGTGAGCGCCATACCATATGATTGTGCGTATATCAGCCAATCATCTAGGTATGGCATAACTCATGCAGCGAGTAAACACACGTGGGGCTAGAGACAGACTGAACGGGAGGGCATTGACCTCGTATGCCCGACCTCGGAATGCAAATTGTAGGAACGATGATGCTCCACCCTGACAGGGATGTAGAAGTATGCATCCTTTAAATCCGCAGCTGTGAACTAATCTCCTGTTCGCACGGCATATATAACGTTTAACGTCTGGAGCATCCGGAAAGTGTTTTAGATACATATTTAGGTCTCTCAGATCCAGTACCATTCTCTCATGAGAGCCTTCCCATTCACCAGCTGGTGTCGGCGGCCTGACCGCCAGATGGACCTACGAGGTTATGTTGCGAGTCCGGTGCCGGTACACGGGCAGACGGACGACGGAAAAGCTCCCCTGCTATACACAGGTTGTGCGTCCCTTCTGACTATTAGTTGGCACCAGCACACACCAGAATGTTGAGGGGGGGGGCATCTGCCGCTCCCTGTGTCTTAATGCCTCTACAGACCGTTTCAGTGCCTGTGCCTTCAGTGAAAAACCTGGCCAGGAACCACCGGCTGGTCTCTGATTGTTCTCTTTGTGGCGTCTGGTAGGGGCGACTGAGCCAACCGCACTTGACGCCGAGTCACCACGAGCAGGGACATTACTCGGCCTAACTCACGGGTCACACAAACGTTTGCAGCAACGCATCGCTCAATGAGGTATCAACCTCTGCATCAAGCATCGTCTGCGACTGCGCGAACATTAGCCACTGCTCTGGCAGCCGCTCTATAAGCCTTACAGAGTAGATTGTACACCACAATGCAGAGCAACAGACAATCTCTGGCCATCCGATACATACTAGAGCGTGGCCAGCCTTTATTCAGCTCCGCCAGAAAATCATTGATGCTGGCATAGCCAATCATGCCCCCTGAGGGGCCCGTCGGTGAAACCTTAGACGTCCCCGAAGTGCTACCTGAGGCATATCACAACCCATGCGTGCCAAGGCCGCACGGAGGCAGGTTTCTTGGGAGGCCGACTACCCCACTGCTTTAACTGCTGGTGGAACCCGAGCCTCCTCTCGACCCTCTGCCAGATCGGTCTGCTGTGTCGGACCGACTCTGACTAAAGTAGGTGTTTGACCCTGCTGTAAAAAGGGCGTCAAAACCATCACAGTCAGCTGTTGCGCTGCCGTGCGTAGCTGCGTAACTCCCTGGACAGGTTGCCGCCTTTGCCAGCCTTGCTCTTTTTTTGTGCAGGGGCCCCGGTGGCGGGAGTACCCTTACATTTGGGCACAACCTCTACTGCTGCTGGCATTCCACCCGAGGGAGGCCTGTGCACAAGGTGCTCATGCCTTAGAAAAATAACGAATACTCGCAGACGCTAAAAGGTGGCGGTGGTCATTAATAGGGGAAGACGTAGCGAATCACGTATACTTCTGCCTTATAAACCAATCGATGTAGCACTGCGCTCATTGATTGGAAAAGTCTTACTGGGGTGCAACTGTGGCCAGTACAGACTTAAAAACCAGACACCAGAGCCGCAGCTCATAGATTGTAAGAAATCAGATCTCACTGTGGTAGACGCGGGCCCAGGTTCGATCTAGACAACCCTACTGGGGTGCCGCCGCAGCCAGTACAGACTTAAATTTAATCAATGGAGCCATAGCTCGTAGATTGTACAAAACCAATCCATGGCTCCCCAACATTCAGTGCACAAAGTGCTCCCACCTTAGCCAAATAATGGTTTTAGTAGGGGAAGCTGAGGCAGATAGTGTAGCGAAGCACGCGCGCTCTGTCCTATAAACCTATTGATATAGTACCACGCTAAACGATTGGGAAGCCTCACTGGTGTGCCGCCGCAGCCATTACCGACTTAGAATCAATCACCGGAGCAGTAGCTCATCGATTGTATGGTAGCAGATCTCACTGGGGTACATTTTCCACACCCAGGTTCGATCACTGGAATCTCATGCCTTAGCAAAATAAACAGCATTTGCAGACGGAAAATGTGCCGGTAGTCTTTTAGTAGTAAAAACCCAGGCAGCTAGTGCAGCGAAGCACACATATTCTGCCTTACAAACCGAACTATGTAACAGATCTCACTGGGGAATACTCTCCACGCCCAGGTTCGATCAACAGAATTTCATACCTTAGTACAATAAAGAGCACCTGCAGACGATAAAACGTGGCAGTGGTCTTTAGTAAGGGAAGTTCAGGCAGGTAGTGTAGCGAATCACACGCACTCTGCCTTATAAACCAATTGCTATTGCACAGGTCAAGCCGATTGGGAAGCCTTACTGGTGTGCTTGCGGCAGCCAGTACAGACTCAGAATCAATCACCGGAGCTGTAGCTCACGATTGTGTGCTAACAGATCTCACTGGGGTACACTCTCAGCCCCAGGTTCGATCAACAGAAATCTCATGCGTTAGCAAAACAAAGAGCAACCGCAGAAGTTAGAACGTGTGGGTGGTCTCTTAATAAGGAAAGTTGGTAGTGTAGCGAATCACGCATACTCTGCCTTGTAAACCAATCGATGTAGCACCGTGCTAGCTGATTGGAAAGCGTCACTGGTGTGCCAGTACCAGCTTAGAATGGGTACGATCAATGAAATTACAGAAAGATACAAACCTGTACTTTACTGTATACAAACCTGTTCACCGCGTGACTTTCTTCGCTGGAGTGAACGCAGTAAATGCGATAGCATCACGTGCCTACCGCTGCAGTATCCAAGAACTGATATCCATGCGAAAAAGACCGGCTATTCGCGGATGCCGCTCATATATGCTTATCCTCCCCTTTGAGGTATGATAAGAATCGTGTTTGAAAACATCGACACCCCCGACCGAAGTCACAAGACGCTGTGGGATCTCATACAGGATACAGTCTCAAGTCTCAAAGAAAATGCATTAGCGAGAGGTCCTCCTTTTATGGGAGGAATTACATCACTACGCGGAGGTCATGTACCATGACAAATTCTGGTATAAAAGTCTCGATGCATCTGGCCCCAGAAGGCCATCCATATTGATGACCCTAATGGTCTACGGAACGAAATTGATGAACTAGTAGCTCTTCAAAACTGAGGAGGGAGGCTAACTTTCTCGCCTGTTTTACGGTCAGAACTCCAGCTTAACAAGGAAGAAAATAGCTAATGTTATGTCATATATCTGATAGTTTGCTTGCTAGCTAATGCGTTAGTTTACCGGTCGAGAAGAAAACATCTCCGCGTCACTTCTCAAGCATTGCAATTCTTTACAACCAAATGCCAAACCAATGTTGACCCTCGTCGCACTCCGGTTCTTGTCACTCCTTTGTGTAGAAGGTGACGCCAGTGGAACCTTTTTGCTCAAATGAGACATTCGTTGCTACTGCAGCCAAACTATTATTGGAAATCACAAACTCTGTGTTTTAAATTTATTGGTATACGGTTTTTGACGATTTCTGCCGAATACAGCATTTCTAAGTGTCACTATTTCCCCGTAGCAAGTCCATTTAACAAGCAACCCCCCACCTAGTCTATACATACCCATGCGTGACATAGTGGACAATAGCGTCTATGTTTGAGTTCATAAATATATGTATTCATCATATAAAATTAGAATAATGTCATAGCAATGCGATAAACCCAACAATAGCCTGATCGTATGTCAGAAAAGCTGTGAAAAGCCCTGCTCACTCAAATGCAAAATAAACTGTGAAAGTAATGTCTCATTCTACCATGTATTCTACTAGCAATATATACTACTAAATATGAAATAAATATACAATCCTACCATTGGTTTTACACATCGAGATGTTCCTTTCAAAATTCAGTGGTCATTTATTGTCTGGTACAATCGGTTTGAGAAATATACAACACTTTATACCGCTATTAGACTATCTGAAACGTCGCCGCATAATACCCCTGTGCCCTGTAAGCCTGTCTCATTCATTACAGTTCATTCTGGTTTAATTGTCGGCTTTTTTATCCAATAGAGTACATTATAACCTTAGCAGCGGCATATGCCATGTCTTTTTGGGTGCTTTGAGCAATTTACTACAGCCCAACGTAACGTTTTCGTTTTAACTGTCTAGTATTACGCAAGCTCTATAGAATACGCATTAAGGAGGGGAGTTTCCCTTTTCCGATATGTAAGTATTTTTGCGTCTAAAATGCCGTTGGTCTCACTGGCTATATATGTACATTCGTGTTTCCACTCGAGCACTGTCTTTCCAATATGTTTGATAGCCCTATTGTTATTTTCGCATTTTGAGTGCAGTTCACATACTGTAGTGCAATCGTTAAATGTATTTTTGATGTAGGCTACCAATGTTCATTGAATATAGAACATTTGGCAGCATTTTGCAGATGGTGGAATACTATTTTATGTTCATGTTATCGTACATAATATAGGCTATGGCATATATACTTGTCTCTTAGGGCATGACAAATGCTCATTCCAATTTACTGTGCGCTGATATGTGGTAGATTAAGGTAAAAATTTCCTTGGAGTCATTATGAATAGGAAAATTAAAAAAAAACTACAGAAAAATGCAATCCCAGGACAAAAGTATACATACTTTAGAGTACAGGGACAAGTGATGTTATATTGAGGTACGAGTGAATGATTAGGCAACATATTTAAGTGTATGTAACACTGTGATATCAATGTTTTTTTATCTTAAGCCATCAGAAGGAGCAAATGTATATGCGTTATAATGGACATAACTAATTTTATTCATTTTATGACATGTTTTGCATAGGGGTTTTGGACCCATAGATATCTACCCCCCTATACTGATGAAAATATGTAATTCCCACTTGGAAATTATGCAAAAGTGATTTTTATGAGCCAAAACTGTTGACTTGTAGTTAAATATATCATAATATTTTTTTATTTACAGCAGTGCACAATTTAGCCATTTGGATAGATTTGGAGACACTAATGGACAACAGGGTACACTGCTATATTTTGCAGCATAGACCTTTAGTAGTTCTGCATATCATCCTTAGATTTAGCAAAACCTGTGGACATGGATGATCCAGGAAATGTATATATATTACCGATTTCACTTATGTAGCTCTCAGCAAACTAAAGAAATAAAAATTTTTTTCCAAAGTTTCTTTGCATTTGTGGCACTTTATTTTCACTTAAATTATGAAAATAAACAAATCTAAGTTTGTATTGTAAATGGTACACTGGTCTTGTTTCATTTAAGCCATTTACCAAGTTTATGTGATGCTCACACCTGGAGTTATAAAGCCTTAAACAGAGTACCCCTAAATAGGTGAAATTTGCCATCTGCGCCAAGGGGTTAAGGATTTGGGAGGAGTAGCAGGGTTTCTTGGGTCTAACATTACCTTACTGCTGGTTGAGGGCTTCGGCGGTGCTGTCGGACAAACTCAATGGCAACCAACTGAGACTCCTGATACAGAGATGGGTGTGGTAGAAACTTCGTAATACTACTGGCTCAGGAGCTTTTTTAGAGGAGGGAACCAAACTCTGACATCTTAGACAGAGATAAACCATACTCTTATGTCCCGTAAAAAAAATTTTTGTAATGATAAATTCATAATCAATATTTTTTTTAGGGGAAAGCAATACTTATATTCTGCACCTTTCAGCAAGCTCTGTGGATGTATATATATTTTTTAATTCTTCATCTATGTAAAAATGCATATATCGCCTTTAATATCAGCAACCAAAGGAACCCAAGAAAGCAGGTGTGGTGAATTAACTGTTATCGGCTGCTTTAATTGATCAATTAAGTACCGAGTAACAACAAAAACCAGCATACACTGCAGCCCTCCAGGACCAGGAATGAATATCACTGGTTCACATGAATGCTGAATAAAGTGATCACATGCCTCAGATGTAATAGGAACTGATTTTCTGGTTTGTATAAAAAACCACTTCCTGCATTCTATGCCAACCTCAAAGATGGACCTGGCAAGTACTTAGCACAATGTTTGTATTTCTCCTGTTCCTGCTAATGCAGCAACAGTTTCAGCTGAACATCTTCCTCTTACAAGGATTGTACAAGCTTTGTTCAATTGTTCAAATACTTGTTGGAACAATTACTTATTTCAAGCCGTTAAGACCATCTAGGCATCTATCCAGAGCAACTTAAAGCTTTGTTGCAGTTTTACATAGTATCCATTTATATAGCTGGATATATACTGATGGGATATATCCAGTATAGGATATAGAATATACTGAAGCAATACAGGTTAAGTATCTTGCTCAAGGGTACAATGGCAATGTCCTACCTGGGAATCTAACCTGCAACCTGCAACTTTTGGGTTTCAAGCCCAATTCCCTACCCATTTTACAATAAAGTTGTGTTGGCAGCAGACCAGTTCTGCGTGCACCCGCTTCTGAATCTCCTGGAAACTCAAACACATCACTTACCCCAAGTGCATGCGCAGAACAGAAACTCATAGAAAGTAATCTGAACAAGTGTTTACATGACCATTAGTCACTAATGTTCTCTTATCGGACGGATTATCAAAGGAATGGACCCGTTTATTCTAATTTAGGTGCTTACATTAGACAACTGTATTCCTATTGGGCTATTGTTCCAATTATTTATGGAATATTAGGCTCAGTGTCAACAAAGCTAGTGATTATGACATGGAAACTGGTATACCTGGCCTTGCAGAGATGACACCCCTGACTCACAGCCCTGTGTTCACTTGCCATGACCCCCCCAAACCCCCCCGCTGCAGAGAAGGTAACAATAGAATGTTGAGTCCAATCCTTCTGGGAAAGGGTGTACGATGAACCAGCCTGCTTCCAGCTCCACAGTGGGAAATGGGTATCATGAGCCAGACTGGTTCCAGTTCTAGTGTGAAAGGGGTATAATGAGCCAGTCTGTTTTCAGCTCTACAGTGTGAAATGGGTATAATGAGCCAGTCTGGTTCCAGCTCTACAATGGGAAAGAGGTATAATGAGCCAAGCTGGTTACAGCTCTTGGTTTGTGCAGTGTACATGGTATTGCCTGTGGATTTGGCTATCCCAGCGGTTTCTTTGCCAGGATATGCTTACCGGGGTTAAAAAGGATGAGGAACTTGAAGCAGACAATCTCTTCACGGTCAACCTGCAGGGCCTGCAGTTTCCCCACCAGCTCCTGGCCCCTCTGCACCAGGCTCCTCAGTTTCGCCCCCGCCTGGTCAGCAATGGAAGAGATTTCAATCTGCCAAAACAAATCAGAAAACAAGCACTGTTCTTGTGTGTCTGTGCCTTAGGATAAATTCCAATTGAGTTCATGAATTCGTATTTGAAATTGAAAATGGTGACAGGACATATAATTTATTAAATTTTTTTATTTGTTTACTTTGATAATGGCATATTGTTACAATAACTACGTCCAAACCACAAGTTAAACATTTGATCAGCACAGTAGCATGCTGATACTTTAGAAAATGTGTTTATGTAGTCCATGATAATTAACTTCAGTTTTGTTAAATACATTTCAAATAATGCAATACTGGAGACAAATAAATAAAAACGATTAATAATGGATAATGTTGTAGGGTCTACATAACTACAATTCCATACATTCCACAGGAAACCCCTCCTCCACGTTGCAAGTGACGTAGGACATTGTCGCAGTTGTGATTTCCGCACTTGTAATGCGATACTTTGCGACTGATAGCACAGTCGGCAATCAGGTTATAAAACAGCCAACACTGCCTGTCTCTCCCAGTAGTCAGTTGTTCGCTCTCGACTCGCCTGGCCTGCATTGACTTGTCTCACCTCACGCACGCCGGGGGTAGAGCCCTCGCTCCACAAGGAAGCATCGGCCATCCGCGACGCCGACTCACTGAGCGAGGCAGGCTCATCTACCCTCAGCTATCGGCCGGGGAGAACTGGAGACGAGATGTCAGCAGGCAACACGTGTAGCAGTGGTCAAGGAATAACCACTAAGGGCCAAGCACAGACTGATCCAGCAGAGCAATTCCTGTAAGTCCCGCTAAGGATCAAGCTGCGTACCTTGAGAGAGATGAAGCGACCGGATTCTCCCACCTCAACCCTGTGAACTCACAATCCGACGGAGGAACCAGTTCAAGGGACTCAAGTAAGGCTGTAACACTGGGCATAGCATATCAGTTAGCAACCACAACATTTGTGACTATGTATGTAACTGTGCTATTGAATGGTGGTTGTAAAAGTTTTGTTATCATTTTCTTTCAGATGGCGCTAAGTCATCCACCCGGTTGCTTTTAACGCTACATCACGCATAGAAAGGATCTTGCATGTGATCTATCTTCAACACTAACCGGTTATAACACTGCACACTGATCTCGACATATACGCACCGATAACCTTTATCTGTTTGGTACAGTTCACGCACCATTGTTAACTAGCTCCAGCTAGTTTCAAACCTCCCTCCATGTTAGTTTCTTTGTTCTCTCTGAACATGTGTCCGAGGCATGCGTACGCAAAGTTGCGCAACCCCCCCCCCCCACACACACACGCAGGAGAGGAGAACATGCAAACCCCCCATGTGCACCCAAAGCACACACACATACACACATACTGTGAGCACCATAAATCATTGGACAGTGACACATTTTTTGTTATTTTGGTTCTGTACTCTTTGAAAGGGAGTTTCAAAGGGATACTATAACTTCTGAAAGGGATACTATAACTTCTCTGCATTTGAATGGATCTCTTTGGAAATTGGGGGGTGAGACTAGATTTAGCTGTAAATTATGCTGGAACAGTATGGAATACATGGTTGGCAAAATGTCTGTAAGTCCTCAAGGGACTGAGGTATCAAATGAGCTTCAAACCATCACTCTGCTGCCAGATATGCAGTAGATATAGATGGATCACTTTAAAGGTTGTTTCTCCTGACAAATCTTCCTATTGACCTCTATGGAAAAATAAGTCAGGAGAAGAAACCCTTCAAGGTATCCAGCCATATCTACTGCATATCTGGCAGCAGAGTGATGGTTTAAGGCTTGTTTGATACATCAGACCCTTGATGACTTACAGACATTTAGTCAACAATGTGTTCCATACTGTTCCAGTGTAATTTACAGCTAAATCTAGTCCCACCCCCCAATTCCCATAGAGATCCATTCAAATGCAGATTATAGTATCGCTTGTAGGAGTACCAGAAAATAAGATATCAAGAGTCTTTTGATAATGTTGGGTCACAGACATCAGGAAGTCATGGCATGCAAAGGATATGCTACCAAATATTAAAAATGATTACCTTATTGTACAATATGTTAAACTCTCCAATATTTTTTGATGACCGAAAACAGGGGGGGACTGGACTATGTACAAAAGGTTATATAATTTCTAAATGCTTCATCCGATATGGATGAAAATACCCTCAAATTAAAGTTGACAGTCTTCAACCTCATCGTCATTGTATCCTTTCAAACTCAAAGTGCTAGAGTACAGAACCAAAATAACAAAAAATGTGTCACTGTCCAATGAATTACGGTGCTCACTGTAAATACACATGCACTCACACGTAGTTTGTTGTACATTATAGTAGTGAATCATGCTTTGCACTTTTTGGTACTTTGTGTTCAATAAACTTGATTACATTGTCTGTTGATGTTGCTCTTGTGTTGAATTGAGTCAGCCGCTGCTAATCGCAGGAATTCCCAAAATGCCGTCACCTCTTAGCTGAATCATTTATATTACTTTGGTATCAACTGAGTATATAATATTGTGATTTTGTTAAGATAATTATTAATGAAAGTGTAATTGTTTGATATTTAGGTGTGGTTGTGAAAAAATGATTGTGTGACAAATAAAGTAAATTTGACTAACACATTGATTTTACCATTAAATCGCTATTTTATATTACGATGTGTATAATCGTCCGTGTAGGCTACTTGGGTCCATAGCTAATGACGTACTTCCGCGTTGCTCCTCTCTGATCCCCATCAAAAGTGCTCAGCAACGCTTTGAGCGGCTCAGAGTGATCGAAACTGAGCAACCTGTTAAGTGTGTTCTTCGCTCTGAGCGAAGCTGAGCCACTCAGTTTGCTTACTTAACGCCTTACCTTTTTGTGCTTTCATCACAATTCATTACTTCTTTGTATCACTTGCAGGTTCTTTAGACTACTTACCACAAGACACGTCACCATATTTTAACACTTTAACCTTCTTTTGATCCCATTATACCGCATTACCACCTCACACCCTCTCCGGGAACCATCACCTTATCGTGGTGGAGAGGTTTGTGCGTCCCTATGAACCTGGGAGCTGTGTTGTCTGGAACCTTGTGTTCCTGGTAGGGACTCCCATGGCAAATTAGTCTCAGGCGAGGGGCCAGACTAAGAATGGTTCAAGAAAACCCCATGGAACCCCATCAAAATGGAAGTTCAGTGACCCTGCCCGGATGAAGCCTGGGGTCCCCTTCTGGAGCCAGGCCCAGAAGGAGGACCCGTCAGCGAGTGCCTGGTGGCCAGGCATGCCACGGAGCCCGGCCAGGCACAGCCCGAAGAAGCAATGTGGCTACCACGTTGGGGGGCCCACCACCTACAGGAAGAACCACTGGGGTCGGGTGCGCTGCCAGACAGGTGGCAGTGAAGGTAGAGGGTCTCGACGGACCAGACCCAGGCGGCAGAGGCTGGCTTTGGGGACATGGAACGTCACCTCTCTGGGGGGGAAGGAGCCGGAGCTTGTGCGGGAGGTGGAGCGTTACCAGTTGGATCTGGTGGGGCTTACCTCTACGCACAGCCTTGGCTCTGGAACCTTACTCCTGGATAGGGGTTGGATTCTATTCTTCTCCGGAGTTGCCCAAGGTGTGAGGCGCCGGACGGGTGTGGGGATACTCACAAGTCCCCGGCTGAATGCTGCTGCGTTGGAGTTCACCCCGGTGGGCGAGAGGGTCGCCTCCCTACGCCTAAGGGTTATGGGGGGGAAAACTCTGACTGTTGTCTGTGCTTATGCACCGAACAGCAGTTCAGAGTATCCGGCCTTCTTGGAGACCCTGAATGGAGTCCTAAATGGGGCTCCTGTAGGGGACTCCATAGTCCTGCTGGGAGACTTCAACGCGCACGTGGGCAACGATGGAGACACTTGGAGGGGCGTGATTGGGAGGAACAGCCTCCCTGATCTGAACCCGAGCGGTGGTTTGTTATTGGACTTCTGTGCTAGTCATGGATTGGCCATAACAAACACCATGTTCGAACATAAGGTTGCTCATAAGTGTACATGGTACCAGAGCACCCTAGGCAGAAGGTTGATGATTGATTTTGTTATCATATCATCGGATCTGAGGCCGTATGTATTGGACACTCGGGTGAAGAGAGGGGCAGAGCTGTCAACTGATCACCATCTGGTGGTGAGTTGGGTCGGGTGGCGGGGGAAGCCTCTGACAGACCTGGTAAGCCCAAACGTGTAGTGCGGGTGAACTGGGAACGTCTGGAGGAGGCCCAAGTCCGGGAGACTTTCAACTCACACCTCCGGCAGAACTTTTCTGGCATCCCTGTGGAGGCTGGGGACATTGAATCAGAGTGGACGATGTTCAAAGCTTCCATTGCTGAAGCTGCGGCTGGGAGCTGTGGTCTCAAGGTCTTAGGTGCCTCAAGGGGCGGTAACCCTCGAACATCCTGGTGGACACCGGTGGTCAGGGAAGCCGTCCGACTGAAGAAGGAGGCCTTCCGGGATATGTTATCCTGGGGGACTCCGGAGGCAGTTGCAAGGTACCGACAGGCTCGAAGGACAGCAGCCTCAGCCATGGCAGAGGCAAAGCAGCGGGTGTGGGAGCAGGTCGGAGAAGCCATGGAGAAGGACTTTCGGTCAGCACCAAAGCGGTTCTGGAAAACCGTCCGACACCTCAGGAGGGGGAAACGGGGAACCATCCAAGCTGTATATAGTAAGGATGGGACGCTGTTGACCTCAACTGATAAGGTAATAGGGCGGTGGAAGGAACACTTTGAGGAACTCCTGAACTCGACTAATCCACCCTCTATAGTAGAGGCAGAGCTGGAGGATGATGGGGATCAACATCGATCTCCCTGGAGGAAGTCACTGTGGTAATCAAACAACTCCACAGTGGCAAAGCCCCGGCGGTTGACGAGATCCGCCCAGAAATGCTGAAGGCTCTGGGTGTTGAGGGGCTGTCATGGATGACACGTCTCATCAACATTGCGTGGAAGTCGGGGGCAGTACCTAAGGAGTGGCAGACCGGGGTGGTGATTCCCCTGTTCAAAAAGGGGAACCAGAGGGTGTGTGCCAACTACAGAGGCATCACATTACTCAGCCTCCCCGGGAAAGTATACTCTAAGGTACTGGAAAGGAGGGTCCGGCTAATAGTCGAACCTCACATTGAAGAGGAACAATGCGGATTCCGTCCTGGTCGTGGAACAACGGACCAGCTTTTTACTCTCACAAGGATCCTAGAGGGGGCCTGGGAGTATGCCTATCTGGTCTAACATGTGCTTTGTGGATTTTGAGAAGGCTTATGACCGGGTTCCCCGGGAGATATTGTGGGAGGTGCTGCGGGAGTACGGGGTGAGGGGGTCACTATTCAGGGCCATCCAATCTCTGTACGCCCAAAGTGAGAGCTGTGTCCGGGTTATCGGCAGTAAGTCGGACTCGTTCCCAGTGGGGGTTGGCCTCCGCCAGGGCTGCGCCTTGTCACCTATCCTGTTTGTGATATTCATGGACAGGATCTCAAGGCGTAGTCGTGGAGGAGAGGGGTTGCAGTTCGGTGGGCTGAGGATTGCATCGCTGCTTTTTGCAGATGATGTGGTCCTGATGGCACCATCGGTCTGCGACCTTCAGCACTCACTGGATCTGTTTGCAGCCGAGTGTGAAGCGGCTGGGATGAGGATCAGCACCTCTAAATCTGAGGCCATGGTTCTCAGCAGGAAACCGATGGATTGTCTAGTCCGAGTAGGAAATGTGTCTTTACCCCAAGTGAAGGAGTTCAAGTATCTCGGGGTCTTGTTCTCGAGTGAGGGGATGATGGCGCGTGAGATGGGCCGGAGAATCGGAGCAGCGGGAGCGGTATGGCGCTCGCTTTACCGCACCATTGTGATGAAGAGAGAGCTGAGCCAGAAGGCAAAGCTCTTGATCTACCGGTCAATCTTCGTTCCTACTCTCACCTATGGTCATGAAGGGTGGGTCATGACCGAAAGAACGAGATCACGGATACAAGCGGCCGAAATGGGTTTTCTCCGGAGTGTGGCTGGCATCTCCCTTAGGAATAAGGTGAGAAGCTCAGTCATCCGTGAGGGACTCGGAGTAGAGCCGCTGCTCCTTTGCGTAGAAAGGAGCCAGTTGAGGTGGTTCGGGCATCTTGTAAGGATGCCACCTGGTCGCCTCCCTAGGGAGGTGTTCCAGGCACGTCCAGCTGGGAGGAGGCCACGGGGCAGACCAAGGATCAGGTGGAGGGACTATATCTCCACGCTGGCCTGGGAATGCCTTGGGATCCCCCAGTCAGAGCTGGTCAATGTGGCCAGGGAAAGGGAAGTTTGGGGCCCCCTGCTGGAACTGCTACCCTCCGCGACCCGACTTTGGATAAGCGGTTGAAGATGGATGGATGGATGGATGGATGGACCACCTCACACTATAGGCTACCATATTAAAGTACCATCTTTCTATACCATTTCCAGCAATTGATACCACTGCGAAGCAAGTGGTGTACAGACAATTTCTTTAGTAATTGTTAATCTAGCATCTTGGTGCAGGGCAGGCTGGATACCCGTATCGACATAGCGATCGGGCTCTCCCCGGTAGCCTACTTAACCTACGGTACCGTGCTGAAACAATAATATTTATTCAGTCTTTCTGCCTTGTAATGAAAGCCATCCAGGTGCTATGGGGTATTAGCGGCAGGTAAAATTCAGGTGTTGGAATCAGAATAAGCTAAATAAGCCGATGCTCCAGCTCACCGGTTTGTAGCCTAATGAAAGGTATTTATGCTTTATGGGGTTGGTGGCAGGTAGGCTACAATTCAGTAGTTGGAATCAATAAGCTAAAGAAGCTGATACTGTCAGTATTTGAGTCTGTGTTGTATTTTCTGTTACTTTGTTTTTGGTCATGTGCGGTGTTGTTCGTGTGTTTTTGTTTCATTCTCCGTCTCCCATCCATGTGTCAGCCCCGCCTCTCATCTCAGCCCTTGATTACCAATGTGTTTCACCTGCCCCACTGTTCACCTGTTTCTTGTTTGCTTGTTAGTCCTGTGCATTTAAGTTCCACTCTGTCTTGTGTTCAGTGCAAGTTCATCACAGTTGCCCTCTTTCGCTACAAGCCTTTTTTCTGACCCGTGTTCTGCTAGTTTCCTTGTGTGCCTGATTTCTGTTTTCCTGACTTTTTGATTCTGTTTTTTGACTTTGTCTTTTGGATTGTGTTTTTGTACTTTTGCTGTGACTTCCTGGTTTTTGTTCTCTGCCTGTCTCCTGACTATGTCTTCGCCTCATCCCTGGGTTTCGACCCAAAATAAACTTATTTTTTACGTGCTGTCTGCGCCTGAGTCCCTTACACACCCCTGACAGATGCCCCAGCTCACCGGTTTTAATATAAATTATATATAGTTATTTTTTTGAGGTGAGAAATGTTGCACAGCACTCATACATTTTTGAATGTTATGTCAAAAACTTAGCTAAAATGCAGAAATGTCATAAAAATGCATTTTCATATTTTAACTAGCATCCTAGCATTGCTAGTCATTTGCCTGTTTGTTAATCTTACGGTTTTAAAATCATAATATGTAATTATTTGGAGTTCTACAATATTATAGCAATGTTGTAACTGGTCTCCTATCTCTAAAGTATTTTAGATGTTTGAGAATAGGGTTTAAGAACGTTATGAAAAACATGTGGGAAAACTGACTGTCTAATTTATGTCACAAGAACTTAAAAAATCGATAGTAACCCAGTAAATGCAGCTATGGTTTCTGACGAGAACATGTTGAGAGAGAGATGTTAACAAAAAAGCCGCTCAGTTCGCCTACTTAACGCCTTACCTTTTTGCTTTCATCACAATTCATTACTTCTTTGTATCACTTCTAGGTTCTTTAGACTTACCACAAAATAGGCTACATCATTATATTTTAACACTTTCACCTTCACTAGATCCATTTATACCGCATTAACAGTTCGTACCATTTCCACCTTTTATTTTTCACCTCACACTATACCATATTAGGTTACCATCTTTCTATGCCATTTCCAGCAATTGATAACACTGTGAAGCAACCACACCTACAATTTCTTTAGAATCTAGTTGGTATTAGCATTGTTTGTAATGAGTGATATTTGACAGATGTTTTCAGAAGCACATTTGTAAAAGATTGAGGTTTTAAAATCCTTTAATTGAGTGGAATTTCTTTGAATCCAATAGAATTAAATTCATCTTCCTGTAATTCCAATTCCACTTTAAATTCTTCATCATGGAATTTTTCAAATTAAATTTCATATTGGAATTCACTGAATTTGTGTGTGTGTGTGCATATACTGACCTCTTCTCCGGTCACTAGCAGCACACTATCCTGTTTGCTGTGCTGTATTTGTCTGTAGATGTGATCTAACATCAGCAGCTCACTCCAGCAGTTATGCAGAAGCTTCATCTGATCCCCCACCTGCAGAGAGAGAAAGAGACACTCAAATACACACAGCATATCTCTCTCTCTTTCTCTTTCTCTTTCTCTCTCGCTCTCACACACGCACGCACGCACACAAACTACTACCTACAGCCAGGGTTGTATCACTAAAATACACCAAAAAAATTAAATTCTGCAAAGGAGTCAGCTGTTAGAATGATAGTCAAGGACAGCTAATGTTCCAAAAGAGAACAGATGGAGCACAGGGCCTTTAAAAATATGCTACTACACTATCGCTATGACAGCCTCACTCTCCTTCCAGTCTTTAGACTACCCTGCTCAACACACATTTCATCTCCAAAACCGACAGGCAGTAGAGAGCATATTTGTACTTTGGTACTGCCTTTGTCATACTCCTGAAGTCACTGCCAAAATCCTCTGTGTGCCGAGTCTGAGCATCTCTTGCTAGCTGACAAGAACACCACACACAAACTGTTCCTGTAATGGTGGCGTGACGTGTGAGGTAGGAGGAGCCAAACGCAGCAAGGGGATTCATTAAGCCCTAAGGCCACTAAGGCGGGAAACCCCGCAGTTAAGGGAAGGAGACAAGACAGGGAACACACGTACCAAAGCTACTAACCGGCTCACTGTCACACACCAATGAGTAGAAGCGCAAACGCCAGGTTTCTCAGTAAGAAAACCAAATAAGGCTAATGGAACAAAGAACTGCTACCCTATACTTCTACGAGCTAAGTAACTCAGTAAAAGCGTGAACGCCCGATCTCCCAGGAGAGAGAAACATTTTACAGGTGAATAGAGCAGAGATCTGCGGTCCCATACCTCTACGAGCTAAGTAACTAAAGAGCCAGCAATAATAAATGCCCTGCCTTGGTAACGAGGCGCATAAGAACAGGCGAGTAGCATAATGGCACAAATAAAACACACAACCAACAAACCCTGCAAAATAATACAAGATAGTATACGAGGAGGCGAAAGAAACAGAGAGCTAACGTTCCAAGGCTACTTTCAGAGACTCACAGTCACACGCAAACATGTCAACAAAATCGCCCAAGCTCCATATGAGGAGACATACCTGGAGAACGAACAGAACTACAGTTCCGAACACAATCGTCCCGCAGGTAAAAAGGACGAAACAGGACAGCTGCACCGGACATTTACCGGCTAAAAGACTAACGCAAACTTTATTGAGAGGCAGGGCGTGTATTTTCTATTAAGGGGAATGTAACGAGGCGAAAAGGAACAGAGAGCTAACGTTCCAAGGCTACTTTCAGAGACTCACAGTCACACGCAAACATGTCAACAAAATCGCCCAAGCTCCATATGAGGAGAGACATACCTGGAGAACGAACAGAACTACAGTTCCGAACACAATCGTCCCGCAGGTAAAAAGGACGAATCAGGACAGCTGCACCGGACATTTACCGGCTAAAAGACTAACGCGAGTTAAATAGAAAATACACGCCCTGCCTCTCAAAATAAGTAAAGCCCTACCTGTCAGTACGATAAAAACGCCCGGTCTCTTAGTAAGAAATGACTATACAAATACATCCACAAACAAACAAAGACTATCTCGCATTCACAGAAGAAAGCAGACAGAGAGAGGAGGGAGAGACAGAGAAGGCAAAAGGTCTAGGCAACGGAAGCAAGGAAAGACCAGGAAGTGGAGACAAACAAAAGCCAGGGGGGAAAAGTCCTAATATATCCACAAAGGCAAGTCCTGCATTACTCCAATGAAACACTCTGGAGCAACAATGGTCTCCTAAAAAACCTAGACCCAATCGTACTGGCTAAGCAATCAAAATAATACCGCACACAAAATAATGCAAACAATGCCAGACAATACAAATTAATATCAAAGCCCAGAACGGAGGAAAACATAATAATATAATAATAATAATACATTGGACTTATATAGCGCTTTTCTGGGTACTCAAAGACGCTTTACATAAAAATAAAAAAAATATATAAAAATAAAAAAGCTAAGATAGTGTGAGATAAAAACAACAGAAAGGGGGGGAGGGGGGGATTAGCTGGGGAAAGCAAGTCTGAAAAGGTGGGTTTTGAGGGCGGTTTTAAAGGAAGAGAGGGTGGGGGCAGGTTTGATGTGGGTTGGAAGTGCGTTCCACAGAGTGGGGGCGGCAACTGAGAAAGCCCTATCACCCCAGGTTCGGCGCTTGGTCCTGGGGGTTTGGAGGAGGTTAGTGTCACCGGACCTGAGGGAACGGGAGGGAGTATAGTGGTGGAGGAGGTCGGAGAGGTAGGGGGGAGCTAGATTGTTGAGGGCTTTGTAGGTGGTGAGAAGTATTTTAAAATTGATTCTGTGTCTGACTGGGAGCCAATGAAGGTCCTGGAGGACTGGTGTGATGTGGTCTCTGGAGCGGGTACTGGTGAGCAGGCAGGCAGCGGAGTTTTGTACATACTGTAGTTTATTGAGGACTTTGGTAGTAGTGCCGTAAAGAAGGCTGTTGCATTAGTCAAGCCTGGATGTGATGAAAGCATGAATGAATGTTTCTGCAGCAGTGAATGACAGTTTGGGTCGAAGACGGGCAATGTTTCGGAGGTGGAAGAAGGCAGTTTTTGTGATCTGGTTGACATGGGGCAAGAAGGAGAGGGTGGGGTCAAGAATGACTCAGAGGTTACGGACTTGGGTGGAGGGGGGGGGGACAATGGAGCCATCTATACTGAGGGAAAAGTTTTGTGTGGAGTCTGGACCTATGATTAGGACTTCAGACTTATTGCAGTTGAGTTTCAGAAAGTTCATTTGCATCCATGTTTTAATGTCAGTCAGGCAGGTGGTGAGGGTGGAGTGGGTGGTAGCGGTGATGGTTTTGGAGGGGAGATAGAGCTGTGTGTCATCAGTATAGCAGTGGAACTGGAGGCCATGGCGGCGAAGGATCTGTCCAAGTGGGAGCATGTAGAGGATGAAGAGGAGGGGACCAAGCACTGAGCCCTGGGGAACACCATGGGTAACAGGAGCTGAGGCTGACTTGACAGTTGTTTATAGAAATTAATTGATGTCTGTCAGAGAGGTAGGATCTGAACCAGGAGAGGGCAGTGCCAGTGATGCCAAGGGTGGATTTGAGGCGTGTGATGAGTGTGGAATGGTTGATAGTGTCAAAAGCAGCGCTAGGGTCAAGGAGGATGAGGATGTTGAGGGAGCCGGTGTCAGAAGATAGCAGAAGGTAATTTGTCACTTTGATGAGGGCAGTCTCTGTGCTGTGTTTGGAGCGGAAACCAGATTGGAAATGTTCGTAGAGGTCATTTGAGTCCAGATAGGCAGTGAGTTGCTTGGCGACGACTCGTTCCAGGACTTTAGACAGGAAAGCCAGGTTGGAGATGGGCCGGTAGTTGTTAGGGGAATCAGGGTCAAGACCAGGTTTTTTGAGTATGGGGGTGACTGCGGCAAGCTTTAGGGTAGAAGGGACTTGACCAGAGGAGAGGGCGGAGTTTATAGTTTTAGTGATGAGTGGGCAGAGAATGGGGAGGCAGGCCTTGAGGAGGGTGGTTGGGAGCGGGTCCAGGGGGCAGGTTGAGGACTTCATGCCTGCAACCAGGGAGGATAGGTCAGATGGGGTGATGTCGATGAATGAGGAGAAGGAGTGTCCAGTCAGTAGCGGGGGGTCAAGTTCGGGTCCAGGGGGGGAGGAGGTGGCCAACTGGTTGTGGATTGTGTCGATTTTGTTATGGAAAAAGGATAGGAAATTATTGCATTTATCGACAGTGAAGGAGTAGGAGATAGTGTCCATGGGTTTGAGGAGTTTGTTGATGGTGGAGAATAGCACTCTTGGGTTGCCACTGCCAGACTGGATAATTCCAGAGTAGTAGGAGGAGTGGGTGGTGTTGAGGGTGTCTTTGTATAGCTGTAGATGTTGTTTGTATGCCTCTGCATGGACGGTGAGACCGGTTTTCTTTGCGAGCCATTCCAGTTGACGTCCCTTGGACTTTAGGTGGTGTAGCTCATCAGTGTACCAGGGGGCGGAGTGTGTGAAGGAGACAGATCTGGATTGGATGGGTGCAAGCTGGTCCAGGCAGGAGGAGAGTGAAGTATTGTAGATATTAACCAGTTTGGTGGGAGAGACATTCTGGGTGAAGGAGGAGTCAGAGATGACCTCAGAAAGGCATATGGAGAAAGAAGAAGGGTTGATGGACTTGAGGTTCCGAAAAGTTATGGTGCATTTCTGCTTCTCAAGGGAGGTGGGAGTGTCGATTTGGAAGGTGATGGCCAGATGGTCGGAGATAGTGAGGTCGGTGCTGGACAGGTGGCTGATGGTGGTGCCGGTGGAACAGACCAGGTCTAGGGTGTGACCTTTACTGTGGGTGGGGAAATCTATGTGTTGAGTGATGTTGAAAAATGCCAGGATTTCCAGGAGTTCTATTGCTGTTTTGCAGTCCATGGAGTCGACGTGGATGTTGAAGTTGCCCAGGAGTAGAACAGATGGAGATATGGCACAGAGCTACGTAAGAAATTCAGACAGGTCGGAAAGAAAGGCAGGGTTAGGCTTGGGGGGACGGTAAATGACTGCAATGACCAGGGGTTTGGGGTCAGACAGTTTAAAGGAAAGGGATTCAAATGATGGGGGGGGCCTGGATGATGGTAATTCCACCACCGCGACCATCCAGGCGAGGTTTGTCCATGTATGAGTATCCAGCGGGTGTGGTTTGATTTAGTGAGAAGTAATCTAGTGGTTTTCGCCAGGTTTCAGTGAGGCATAGGAAATCCAGTTTGAGGTTTGTTATAAATTCACTGAGGATGAGTCCTTTGTTGTTGAGTGAGCGGGTGTTGAAAAGTGCAAGTTTGAGACGGGATAGATTTCTGATGGGTTGAGAAGCCTTGGCTAAGGCTCTCAGACAGTCAGTGCGCACGTGCTGCTTGTTGTGATGACGTCGTGCCGTTGTAACTGGACACCGACTGGACCACAGAGAAGGGATGGAATTATCAGAGTAAACAAACTTACGTCGGCTGCCTCTGTGGACATATTGGGGCCGACGCAGAAGTCCATGTTCCCTGATGATGGAATTATACCTGGAGTGGTTGGCAGATATAGACGAAGGAGTTTGTTTGTGGAATAACTGATCGTCATACTATCCAGAGGGGGAAATTAGCCTAGCCCCGCTAACCATTAGCCAAGCGACGCTAGCCGGTAGCCTAGCCCCGCAAGCAGATAGCAGAGCGTTGCTAACCGGTAGGCTAGCGTTGTTAGCGGGTGGCCGCGAGCAGGGCTCCCAGAGACGGAGAGCTGACAGGCAGAGAAGGACAGTCCAGAGCATATCAGGATACCAGTGGATCTTGCCTGGGCTAGCAGTCTGCTACCCAGGCTAACAGCGAGTGAAGGCGAGCTGGCCAACTACGCTAGCTAGCTCTGGTAGCGAACAACAGTAGCTCACTGAGTAGGCAGCGGTCCTAGAAACAAAGGCTAACCGCACCGAGAACAGCAGGGAGGCTGTCTGGGGAATACCTCACAGTGAAGGGCATTTTAAATCCAACTGTGGTGGATTGATGGACGGATAACCTCTCAGCGGCAGTGGAGGAATATGATCCAACTGTGGTGGATCGATGGACGGATCCAGCAGCAGCACGGTCCCCGCTTTGCCGGAGGCGTTGTTGACAGCTGGTGGTAGCTGGTGGTAGCCGGTAGCAGGTAGGTGCAGCAACAGGTAGACAGTCGAGATGGTCGTAGGTAGGATTAGGACTCAAAATTAAAATAAATAAGTTAAAAGTCGAGACGGAAAGGACAGCAATGTTTCTAATTAAAACAATTTAAAAACTGGCAGATAAACTAGAACGATAAACTCAGATTCAGATGGAGAAGCGGCGAACAAACAATGCCAGCGTCCTCTCCCAAAAAAGAAAACATGGGCTTAAATAGCTCCAGGGTAACCACGCACAGGTGAGATGCTGAGAGAAACTCAATCAAGACGGGGTTGAGCAAACATCCACTAAAAGGGCAGCACCCTCGCGTGGCTACCAAGTAAACCGACCGCAAGGGAAAAAGGGTCACAAACCATGACAGTTCCAGACTCATTCCACCTGCTGTGTGTACCTTTGTAAGGGGGTGTGTAAGGTTCAGAAAACCAAACGCGACCGATAAGGATTTCTAAAAGTGTATCTAGAAAGATACGCCACAAACGTGGAAGTAGCCGCACCAGGACGGAGATAACACAGGATCGGGAGCAAAACTTCCCTAGCTCAAGGCAGAAAAAACGGAGGCGATCTCGATAAACAGCAAGAATAACTAACAAAAGAACCTCACGCACTAAATAATTAGGCGTAGCAAGAGGTGGTGAAACGAAACAAAACTCAATAAAACAAGTGAAGGAAAAGAACAGGAAATAAATCCTGTTATCCAGAGCTCTTGTGCCGAAAGAGCTGAATACAAAAGATAACAGATTCCAAGAATAAAGGATAAAGAGAAAGATTGCAAATAAACGAGAAAACCAATCTAATCCTTAATTCTCTAACCGGACTTGCTGCATTTCTTATTCATACAAACCAGAAATGCAGCGACCGAATTTCCTCTACCTTACCGACTTCGAAGTCAACATAGCAAAGACAATATCGAAGTGATGTAATGCGGAAGTACCGAGGCAGGAAACGCAACACAGGTGCAGGGAATAATTGCCGGGCGAGGAAAACCGAACGCAGAAACAGCAGAGGCTGCCAATAACCATGACAACCTTAGTTGCTTATGTAAATCGAAAATAGGACAAAGAGACTGAAATGATGAAGGAATAAGTAATAAGGAATAAGTAAGATTCTATAATAATTTGATGTATTTGGGCATTGATAAAGTTGTTCTCCATAAGGGGGGGTATGGCTAAAATATATATGAAAATGATGAGCCAGGTACAGTAACGTAGTTTCACATGTAAATCGAAAATAGGACAAAGAGACTGAAATGATGAAGGAATATAGCTCATATTTAATATACTAATATAAGATTACATAATGATTTGGTATTATTGGGCATAAATAAAGTTGTCCTCCTATGAGGGGAGTGGAGGTGGGTTTAAAATGTAATAAAATGATCTCATCCACAAATAGACTGATTAGCCTATAGTTTAGCTTCATATGAAAGCATCTGAAATCTCATCTAGGGCTTTGGAAAAAAAAAAACTTTTTTAAAAGGCTCAAATTTTTCTGGGGGTGGACCCCCAGACCCCCCACTACTTCATCTCCCCAACTGTGCCCCACCAACATCTCTTCATGCCCCCCCAATCAAAGCAGTCTAGAACCGGCCCTGGGGCCAACTCTAGAAAAGACGTAGACTGGGGAACAAGACAGCTTACTGCCCTCATCAGGTCAATATTTCTCCTCGAAAACCTGTCCTCAATCTCTGCAATAGCTCTGTCCAAGATATTTAGGAGGGCTCTTCTCAAAGACTGGCTGGGAGTATTGGAGGAATCGGACTCAGTGTGACCAACGGTGGAGAGAACAAAACTGTCTATGAGCTGTTTGCTCATTGTTCTCCTTCTTTTTGTAGCAGTGGGGCTGTCTAATATCTCGAAATTATCCCATGAATCATCTTCTCGGATATCTTTTAAAGCTTGCAGTGAGGCACTGATAACCTCCCCAGCACTGCAAAGATCCATAGCCTTAGCCTGCAGAATAGAATTTGCTGGCTTCAAGACACCAAAAATTTTGATGAGGAATTTACCAATTTCAAAAAAATGATGCTTCCTGAGTTGTACTAGGAGCCCTGATGCCTCTGTGCATAAAGCCATTGCTGCCACACTATCTTCAGAAATCGCTGACAAAATGTTCAAGATGGCATCCTCATTGTCTACCAGACATTTTGTTACATCATAATGACTGGTCCACCGTATGCTCGACTGGTCCACCGTATGCTCCTCAGGAACCGAATTACAGACAAACCGAATCACAAGTGAAAGATTCTCAACATTGCACCTGTCTCTGGTTCCATCACATTTGATGCAGAACCCTACTGTATCTGCATTATCATATTTTCTTTTCACCTCATGCAACACCATACTGACGAGTGTAAATTATCTCATTTTGAATGCCTTTTGATGTGTACTTTGCATTCTGAGGGATGTTTTTTGCTATTTCAGCAAGTTTGGAATCCTTAGCCAGAGTGTACTCAAACAAGTTCAGGAACAGCCCAGCAGAGATATCACTGTCATCGTTTATTTCGGACTGACTTTCAGTGCTTCCACGAAAAGCAAGTTCGTTCACAGCCAGAAACTGCACCACTTCCCCTATGCTTCTGATGTAGTATCGGTTTTTCTCAACCTGTGTTTTTCCCAAGAGACATGATATAGTGTCACCAGTTTCCACTCTCGTGTTCAGTTCTGTCCATGATCGTGCAGCATTCAAATGGCTATGGCTAGATGCATGCCTGTATAATCCCCTGTCCTTTTCTAATGCCGTTTTCCAGTTAATAAACCCCGTCTTGGTAAAAACTAGATCTCTGTCATTTGTGCTTGAAAACTTGCGACAGGGGAAGCAGAAACATGCATCTAGTTTCACTGAATATTCTAGCCATGATCGTGACTGATACCAGCTTGGGTTGAAAGAACGAGCCTTTTTGCCAAACTCCCGTTTGGGAAATACTTTTAGAACTGGCTGAGATGGTGTGTTATCATTTAAATCGTGGCCGAGATCCACGGAAGCACCCCCGACTGCCTTTTCTTCCGAACTGGGACCGGGCACAGGATCCGATACTGAGCATGAAAATTCTGAACTACCGGTATGTACAACTAGAGCTGCATTTGTGTTAACATTACTGTGCTTTGGTTTAGTAATCAAAAATCGATGCATAATGATTTAGGCTAATACCGTATAAGCAAGTAGGGTAACTGTCACCAAAAGGAAAGAAGAACCGTGGAGCACAGAGAATAAGAAAAGAAAGAAAAACACATTAGTGACCTAACCGTTAGTTAGCTTTAGCTATAACGGTGACAATTAGCTAGCTAACAGTTAACGTTACCTAGCTAGGTTAGCTAGTTTAACGTAAACTAGTACTGTAGCTAGCTAGCTAACGTTGCGTAAAACCACCACCACTAAGCCCCTCAGACAGTAATAACACTAAACCACTCAAATGAAACAACAAGACAAGACTCAAAATACACAGGCTTAATTATAAACTTTTAAACAGAATAACTTTTAGACCTATATTATTTTTATTTATTTTTTCTGTGGGCAAACGTTAACCTCTTCAAGTGACAGACAAACACTGACAAATGTAGAGAGTGACAGCAGATCGGTCCGTCTCCCAGTTTTAAACTGCCAAACCAACCAATCAGAAATACATTGCCAAGTTGTTGTTTTTTGATATTTTGAATAGAACATTATGATTGGCTAAGTATCCTGAACTGAGAAAGAATGCAAAATATCAGTTAAAAAAAAATAAAAATAACTTGGATTTTTTCTAGGGATCGATCAAAGCAATTGATTATTTTAAGTCAATGGTCAAAGTTTTGGGGGGGCACAGCAAAAATTTGGGGGGGCACGGCCCCCTCTGCCCCCCCCCCTAGATCCGGCCCTGGTTGGCCCTATTGAAACCGCTGCAGCTACTTGCCGGTACTGATGCAACAACCAATAGTCTGAAAAATTAAATTGATGTGGCAAAATCCATGTTGCTCAAGAAGTTCTCCACTGACGCGGACCTGTCAACAGTGTGTCGACATATACAGGGCTATAAGGAAGCCTTTCCAGAGCTACATGCAGTGTATGCAACTGCACTGGTGATTGGATTATCCTCAGCATCATGTGAGAGTTCTTTCTCCACTCTGACACGTGTCCTAACACCCTTCCGCCGCACAATGCTGCATGACAGAAAAAGGAATTTGGTGATTCTGGCACATGAAAAATTAATAACCAAGAGTATTGATTTGGATGAGTTTGTTAGGGCTTTTATGAAAACAAACAGAAGACTCATGCTTTTAGGCAATTACTTTGTGTTTTGCAGTGGGAATAGCTAGGCCTTCTTTTTTCTTTCAACCATATTGTTAGAAATCTCCAACAGTTTTAAGAGAAACCATAGCCTACAAATCCTTTTTTTTTTGTTGACATTACCTTTGTTTGTAAAGTGCTTGCTGCTTTATTTCTTGAAAACAGTCCTGAGATTCGGTGTAGTGGTAGTTCAGTGTAATCACTGAATGGGTGATGTAGGCAACTCAAGCTCCATGTTTGGGACAAATACTTTTTTTTTTCTTGATTTAGCTAAAGAGCACACTCAGCTTTTATTTAAAGGGATAACCTTATTTCACTTTGGTACAACATAATTAATTTTGTGGAGCTTACCCCATTTTATTTGCATAAAGCAGCTGGCATTTGCCAGGGTGGTATACAATAGTTAGCTCTGCTGTTAGCCTTCTACTTTTGCATAACATGTAAGACTGTTGTTATACTTCAAAAATTATGTTAGGCTATTATAGAAAAGTGAGTTAAATGATTTAATATTCCAACAATAGGAATGTCATTGCCAAAAAACAGTATTGTCTGCCAAGTTTCCTTCTTTTTTTGTTGCAGAGCTGCAAACTGTGCTAACTTCATTTTTATCTGAATACAAACATGCATAATTAGGCCTCAGAAATACAAATAGTGGCCTCTCTGAACACCCCTACACACATAACATAACATAACAAGGAAAGACGAGAACAGGCTATTCAGCCCAACAATGCTTGTCTATCCTTACCTCTAAACTGTACTAATAGTGTCTAACACTGAATCAAGCCGGGCCTTGAACACCCCCAGTGTTTCTGCCTCCACCACATGTTCAGGAAAGCTATTCCACGTATTGACCACTCTCTGTGTGAAAAAATATTTCCTAGTGTCTGTGAGAAATGTATTCTTTGCCAGTTTCCATTTATGCCCCCTCGTTCTGCTAACCGAGCTCAACTTGAATAATTTCCTGTAGTTCACTTTGTTGATCCCTTTAATAAATTTAAACACCTCAAACAAATCCCCCCTAAGTCTCCTTTTACTAAGCTTGAAAAATTCTAGCATTTCAAGCCTTTCCTCCTAAAACTTATCTTTTATACCCGGGATCAATCTGGTTGCCCTTCTTTGGACCTTTTCCAGCGCCTCTATATCTTTCTTGTAGTAAGGTCCCCAGAACTGCAGACAGTACTGGTCTGACAAGGGCATTGTATAGTGTGAGTATGATCTCCTTAGATTTATACTCAATACTCCTGGCTATGTATCCCAGCATCCTGTTAGCTTTTTTTTACCGCTACAGCACATTGACCAGACCCTGATAGGCTTTGATCGACTATTACTCCCAAGTTTTTTTCTGCATGTGCACATTCTAGTTTTGTACCCCGCATAAAGTAATCCTGCCCTATGTTTTTATTCCCCACATGTAGAACTTGACATATAGTTATATTGAATTTCATTTGCCAGGTTTCTGCCCACTTCTGGAATTTGTTTAAATCTTCTTGGATTACCTTAGTAGCTTCCAGACAGTTGGCTAAACCTCCCAGTTTTGTATCATCCGCAAATTTAACTAATGTACTTTCAATATCCGCATCTAGGTCATTTATGTAAATGAGGAAGAGCAGTGGACCCAGAACCGAACCCTGTGAAACTCCACTTCCCACTTTACCCTGCTCAGATAAGATCCCTCCTACTACTACCCTTTGTGTTCTATCCCGTAACCAGTTCCGAACCCACTCTGAAATGCATTTGGAAGAATAAGTATATAATATCATAGGCCTTGCTCCCATCTAGACACACGTGCGTGTGGTTGCAAGGATACACACACACACACACACACACACACACACAAATATATGCAAACGAGGGGAAAAAGCCTGGGAACTGTATGGCACACACAGTGCCCTAAATAAAAAGGTGCCCCCCCTAAATTTCTGTCTGCCCCCCCAATCACAGCAGTCTAGAACCGGGGCTGCTTGGCCCTGTGTTTCTTCATCTTTGCATGTGAAGAGATTGTGCCTCATGGAACAACATATGATTTCAATGAATGTTTTTAACAGTTGATGAATAATTACACTCCAGAAAGGATATAGTTGTACTTTGCTGGCAAGTTTACTTTAGAAAATGTACAGGTTTTAAAATGTTAACTGCTGCTACAGAATTCTTTACAACTCACAAACAGACATTTATATGAAGAAACATCATGTACAATAGAGAAAGGGGTGATGAATAAATAAATGCAGATAAAAATGAGTAATATTTTTACCTAGAAAATAGCGTACATATAGCATTTTTACAAACGTATCCAGACATGTTTGTGGGTCAGATGGTGGCAAATAAGTAATAGTACCAATTTTCTTAACATAATAGTATTTATGATATTTGCAAACAGAATTTTGTGAACACAAGGATATCTATGCTCTGTAGGACCACACAGCTTTTGATAGAAATCCAAATAAATCAATCAATAAATACATAATAATAATAATAATTACAATAATAATAATAATAATAATAATAATAATAATAATAATAATAATAATAATAATACATTTTATTCATTCTGAGCTTTTAATAGACCCAAAGCAGTGGATGCAGACAATTGTTCAAACATGCCCTATAGTGTAGTCATTTTTCTGCTTAATTTCTAAGTGCAGCACATCTGAATCAGAGTATTTCCACTATAAATTATTTTCATTTTGCAGTTTGATGTGGCACATACAGTTTCATTGACCACATTCTCTTGAGATGGTAAGATTAAGAAACACAGGGCCAAGTTGCATTAAATAATTTAGGAAAGTTTGGATAGCATTGCTTTGGAATAGAGCTAGTTTATTTAGTGTGAGCTACGATAGGCAATATTGTTAGTTGTAACTTGGCCACATTTTGATATCAAGACTTTTAAAGGCAGGCCTAGTTTTTGCAAGTTGGAATTAAGAACTTATGGACAGCGCTATAGGCTATGTGTGAGTAACTTGGCTTTTTTTACGTCGTAGACGTTTTTGATCTGATATCACTTATTTTTATAGCTAACTAATGATGAATAATGCATGAAGATAAACACGGAGAGAGACATGCATTCCAAAGAAATGTATGCAGACATTCGCGTAACCATAACGCCCTCTATTGACAAGAATGAGAACAGTTATCCTATTACAGACAGCACACAATTACACTGAAAGAGTTTGTAGATAAGCAGTATTTAATGTGCAATGAAATACAATGAACAGCACCACCTGAGCTATGGATCATGAAGAAGCATGTAAATTAATGAACCAAGTCTACATGGAGACATGCATGCACAATGGGCTAGACACAAACACATTCTAGCTGAAAGACATACAGCCTAAATAGCTAGCACAGCCTAAATAGTTTGCATCAGTAAAATATGGAAATACAGTTTTAAAATAGGGCTATTAGTATTCTATGAAATACATTTAATGTTAGGCTATTCAACACTGGATTGCCGGATGCGTAACTCCAACCTTCCATGTGTGGGCTACCAGCTAGCGAGCGAGCTAGTGAGTTCATAAGCACAGCAGAGTTAGGCTATTCAACACTGGATTGCCGGATGCGTAACTCCAACCTTCCATGTGTGGGCTACCAGCTAGCGAGCGAGCTAGTGAGTTCATAAGCACAGCAGAGTTAGGCTATTCAACACTGGATTGCCGGATGCGTAACTCCAACCTTCCATGTGTGGGCTACGAGCTAGCGAGCGAGCTAGTGAGTTTATAAGCACAGCAGAGATTTTTTCCGGTAGTGTAGAACGTTACCTGTGGGAAATGTTTTGGTACCGGACAGCTAGGTTTAGTTTAGTTTTCTGTAGTGCAATGAATGTAGGCTATAATGCATGTTGATTCGCTTCGTAGTAGCCTAGCTTGTATCTGCTTCCTGACAAGAAGCAGGAAGTAACGTTGGCGAACAAGCTTAATTGGACAACTCATATTTCCCAGGAATCTTAGCCAGAAAGAAAACAATAGATACTACTAAGAAAGTACATACCAGAGATTATTCTTCTTCTTCTTATTATTATAATAATTAAAAGTGTTTGCAATAAGCTCCATTATCAGCAGAGTAGCGTAGACTAGAGCCACATTTGGAGGCTATTGTTTTAATTTTTTTAAAGTGACTAACCATGAATCAGATATGTTTGGGGAATTGGCGGTTTATAAATCCGATCTCTCAAAGGCTTGCAGCTTAAAAGAGGCTATCATCAATTCTTAATGTAGGCTATTATCATAAATTCTTAATTTTCCTAGTAGTTAATTTTATGGTGACCTTGTGTTATGTGTGAAAAGGATAAAGTGAACAGAGCTGAAGTGAAGAAATTAATGACTAAAGAAATGTTGGCCGAGGCAAGGGTACGTTGAGGTTCGGTTTCCACAGTCAGTCAGTCATGACCGCAAGAGCTGAGCGTAACACTCTCCCCAAACCAGACAAGAGCAAGCGATATAGTACAAGTGAAATACAAGTGAAACATTGAACAGTTAATATTGGAAACCTATTTTGCCTTTGCAATAAAAATACGTTAATGTGTTAATGTGAAAATAATAACAGTCTAAGAAATGAAAAGTACTTAACAGTTGCACATTGTTTTTGTGGAAAATAAGCATGTGCCCTGCTGGGCTTGAACCCACAATCCTCTGTATGAGAGACTGCAGTTCTAAGCACTAGGCCACAGTAGCTTCTTGGAAAGCATGAAGCCATTAGCTACATTAGTCTCGCGAAGGCCAGACTTTGTGATGAACACAAAGTCTGTTCCATAGACTTGCTTAACGTGGTAAAGAGCTGCCCACTTTGACAAGATGGCGCATTTGATTGACATGCAAGATAACCAACCACAGACCGTCTATGTTCCGTGACGTTTTGAGGCGCTACAGAGGGCGGTTGATTTAGAAACAGCGCTACAAGAACAACAGACCGGCATGAAACAAATGTGATGTACTAAAATGGCACGGCAATCTCCATTAAAACAGTCTATCACACCGAAGAAAGATACAGAACCTGACCTGACCGGACCTTCTTAGACATCTTTGTAAACATTACTCTAAACTAATATTAAAACCAAATGTTCACCCTAGCTAGCCTACATGCAGAGCACAGAACCGGTCGTTTTATCCGTTTGCCCTGTAATTAACAATTTACGCTAACGAGTCATGTTAGCTGGCTAGCTGACTAAAACATTGCAACATATTCGAGACTGTTTCCATTGTAGTTGAAATAAGAAAATTATATCTTACCATTGCTCTACGGTGTGCACTTCATCAACTGGATAGCTGCTACAGGACGTGCTTTGTCTTGTCTGTTCTGTAGTGATTTCGATGACGTTTCTGTATGCACTTATTGTATGTCGCTTTGGATAAAAGCGTCTGCTAAATGACTAATGTAATGTAACTGATGAGGCATTCCAGATAAACTTCTGTTTGTAGCACGTCTCTCCATTTCTTGGTACCCACAAGTAATTTGGGTGATCCAAACACTATGTTGAATCGCCCTGCTTTGATTTCTACATCGGTGGCCTCACTCTCCCCAACACATGCCACAGACAACCCTTTGCCTGTCAGGTACTTAACCTGATCTTCCATTATCGATGTAAGGGGACAGACGACTAACAAAATAGGTTGAGTTGGGAAGCCTGGTATGTGTTTTCAGAGGGTCGGCCATGCTTGAAATATAAGGCTTTTCACGTATCCTGTCGGCAAACATTGCGAGTATATCTCGTTTATTAGTTATCTGCCTCAAAACAAACTCTTGAATATCTTTCAGAGATGGAATGTCGTGAACTTCTAAAACTTTATTCAATCCAGCGTTAAGCTCTTGGTCCGAAACACTCATTGTTCTTGATGGATTCGCAGCATTCACTAGCTACTGATTAGTTAGAAGAACTTAACGTGTTTCCCGGCGGACTGATAAAACCAAAAGCACTGCATCGTACCGGAAATACGCAGGCACTCCTGTGATTGACAGTGCTACTAGCCAATGAGTGCTAACTGAGTTTTCCCACAGCTCTGTCCAGCTTATGCAAGCCTATGCATCAGACACTGCGTAAGAAGTGCGTCAAAGCGGCTGAGGCTGAGACTATAGCTACATTAACATTAAAAAACATTAGTATGAAGCGTTTTTATTGGACGATAAGCTTGATGAGCAGGTATACGGACCATACCCTCAAATAATAATTCTCCCCATTGGATAACATCGCGACGGAGGCAGGCAGTTTGGCAGGAAAAATGGGAAGAAGAAGCGGAAGAGGAAGGAGAAAAACGGCTTTATTTGGGGCTTTATTGTGTGGATGTGTGAATTTGTATCTGAATGCTGTGGTTACATGAGGTCAGAACATACAGAAGTATGTCTATGAGTCTATGGTCATTGTGGTTACTTCTGTAGGAAACCCTGAAAAGTGCCAAACTCTCGGTACTGTATAGGTATGGGGCATGCCCCACCAAGCCGTAACTTGGCGGATGGCATACCTGCCATCCCAATCACCACTGCAGGGAAACAAAAAAGTCAACAAACTTTTCAGGAATGTATTGTCAAGCTCATATGAATTCACTGCTGTCTATGTTCTAAAGCTCCGGTTTGCCCTCCCTAATATTAAGTAACTAATGTTAGGGGAGCAAAAGTAACCTATTTCACTATGGACTAAGGCTAGCTAACAGGTTAATTTCCACCACTCACGGACTACTACACCCACCTTCCTTTGTGAAAGATTGGGTGACATACTGTCGCCCTTTCTTTTCTCTCTCCCGTCTTTCTTTTAGTTTTTGGAAGCCAGATCTTTTTTTAGGAAGCTGAGACAGGATGCTCCACCGGCACTCCTCACTCGCAATTTTCACTGCGGCTAGCAAGTACTGTTCGCGCCTGTAAATAGGGGGGGGGGGGGGGGGGGGGGGTGGTGAGCAATACAGAGGCTCTCTGGATGTTTACTTTTTGCCAAAAACAAGACAAGAAAAAGAAACCGTTAGTTTTATTAGTACATTGTAAATAAAATATTCTATTAATGATGATAGGTTAATAATTTAATATTGAAAAAAATTGACCTAATGTTCTAATAATTTTTTAAGACCCCTGTCACTCAGGGGCCCTTACAATCATCCTAACCTCTTTCCTCCCCTTACAGCGCCCCTGGATATTAGTATTTATTGTCAAAGCTAGCATGACCTGGCAAAGTATGGTTGAGATCTGCAGGGGAGTCGAAAAACAGCACTCCACCGGCCTCTCAATAGTCTCTGACGGCCTTATATATTTTTGGCACTTATCCTGCGCCATACAGACTGTGCAGTTTTACGAGGCAATCCCAAGGTAGTAGCTTTGTTACACTCGTTACCAAATGAGCCCATTTTAAAACAAAAGTGGTTGGATTATATTTATAAAAATCGTGTGGATATGCCTGGTAGCATAGAGAGAATCTGTGTTTGTAGCGCACATTTTACAGATGTCTGCTTCCAGAAACTAATGCAAAAGTTGATGGGTTTTGCAAAAATTCTGATTTTGAATCCGGATGCCGTGCTAACCCTATAGATCCAGTTGATCCAACTCAGTGGCCTCCGGTATCATTCCTTAACATCTTCTTCTGTCTTGTTGAATCCCCCAGTAAGGAACCATGTCAACTAGGCTACGTTATGATCCAGTGTGACTGGCAGTGGCGTAGCCTACCATCGGCTGTAAAATAGGCCTTCTGTAACCTTACCTTTATACGGATATTAATCTCAACATGTTTCCATTTATAGTTCTTAATTATCAATCAAGCAATTAAAAGGGCTATATGTAACATTCAGAAACTTCTTCTCATTACTACGTTGGTCATAAGTGAACTGCAGTCAGTTCTGTGACTGCAGCAGCAGAGAGAGGGAAGGCACACGGAAGTGCGCTTAGACGTCACATCCTTCTTTCACAAAATTATTTTCCCGGCAAACCCGAACCAAATTCTTTACATAAAAATCAACCTGTAGGCTCTTATACGCAACAGTTGGGGAAGGTCTCATTTTTTAAGTTACGTGACAATCTGTTCATACATTGGCAATTGAATGAATGGAGTAAGTTTTTCCTGTGCTAGCATTTTTTCTTTGTGTCATAAAATGTGTAGCACTTATTATATATGTATTGATAGCTGGTGCACTGGAAAAAGTGGGGCATACAGCATTAGACTTGTTTCCGTTTATTTAGCTTGAGTATACGGAAGCCGACGGGTGCATAACACAACAACAAATCGGAAAATGCACAACAAGATGGAGAACACATCAACAATCAGAAAACAACTGCAAATCAGAATACACAACAACAAGTAAAAAAACACATCAACAAATCAGAAAACACAACGACAAAACCCGAAACAAAACAATCAGCCAACAGGCGCAAACGCAACGACCAAAGTCTAAATCCATTTACAAATCCCTTTATGGAAAGGGTAGGTACTAGGCCTACAAGAACGGAGATTGTAGGCTAGCCTCCTTCTGATTGGACACGCAGTATGTCAAATGACAGTCTGACAGCGCAAGTGACCAACCAACAACAGTTTCCATTATCTAACATGACATTCAAGCCTATGTAGTTTATTTTCAAATTAAAAAATCATCAATTACAAGCCTATTGATTTTACTAGCTATTGATTTGATTGGTTATTTGAGGTAACTACATTTTTTTAACTGATCAAAATAAAGGCTGAGGTGATAGGCTACTAATAGGTATTGTGGACACATAGCCACTAAAACTAAGCATAAGTCAATGAAGAATTCAATGACAAAGCAAATGATAATGAGCCAAACCTGCATTGAGTTAATAAGTTTAAGGGAAGGTAATGGAAGAACTTAACCACACGGGTTCAGGGAAAATAAATTAATTAGGGGTATATTGATTAATCTCAGTCCTTAATTTGATCAGTTTAAATGAAATCTCTTTATGTAGGCTAATTGTTTTCAATATAGCTTGCGATTGTGGGTGGCCCAAAAACCAGCATGCAGTAGCCCAGCTACCCCAGGACCGAGTTTGGGAACCACTGTGTTTATTGATTTGCAGTCGTTTTCTGATTGTTGTCTTTTCCGAATTGTTGATGTGTTTTCTGATTTGTTGATGTGTTTTTTAACTTGTTGTTGTGTTTTCTTAAGGCTAGAAAAACTCATTTACAATCTACAAAACATTGAACATTTAAACATGGAGCATATAAAAGTCAAAATCTTCGCATGATAACACATCATCTTAAATGTGGATATAGAAAAATGCAAGTTGATGATGCACAGAACAATAATACTATCTCAAAATAAATTGATAGCCTAATAATTAACTTATTGGTCTTGGTTATTAAGCAAATCAATCAGGAAAAGTAGACGGAAACCGATTGAGAGTGATTGATCATGTGCTGCCTCATGGGCTTCCTCTGGTTTTGTTTTACTGCTGCTGCTGAGATCCCTGTTTTGGCCTTTCCTTGACTCTATGGCATTTTTACAGGCTTATTTAGTTCAAGGTGCATGTTCTATCCCTCGGTTATTGTAAAGCCGCGTGCACATTATTACGATGCGTTCCGGCGGAAGTCATTCATTTCAATGGAACGATGAGGCAACATATCCGACTGCCTCTGCATTCCGTTGAGGTCCACCACCATCCGGCAATGTGTTGGAATTTTTCAACTTTCGCGTATTTTTGCTGTGTGTCGAACAACCCGAAGTTGTTAGCTTTAGCACATGCGTGTGTAAATAAATAACAGCTAGCTAGCTAACGTTACCTATAACATGTAATGATTGATGTATATAACGTTAGCTATGTGTAGCTGGCTCTCCTCCATTATTGAAAGAGTGTGTATGCGCCCTGCTACACTATTTTGTCCGGAACGGCCAGCCCAGTTGGCTGTGTCACAATGTTGTACACAGTACGCAGTAGTATGCACAAGGCGTGACACGGGTGGGTTTCGGGTCATAACAGTCTTCAAGTGTAGGTTTAAAGGGGAACTGCAACATATGGGCATCTTCGGCTAAGATAACTTGAACGGTTTCTTCTCCTGACTTATTTTTCCATAGAGTTCAATAGGAAATTTTGTCAGGAGAAACAACCCTTAAAGTGATCCATCCATATCTACTGCATATCTGGGAGCAGAATGATGGTTTGAGGGTTTGATACATCAGACCCTTGATGACTTACAGCCATTTTACCAATCATGTATTCCATACTGTTCCAGCATAATTTGCAGCTAAATCTAGTCGCACCCCTGAATTCCCATAGAGATCCATTCAAACGCAGAGACGTTATAGTATTGCTTGTGTAGGATATCTAATATTTAGATATAAGTAAAGCCCCCCCCCGCCTCTCTATCTCTGTCGTTCTCTGTCTCTCTCTCACTCACTCACTCCCCACAAACATCAAAGATAAGCCCCCCCCCCCCCCCCCCCCCCCCCCCACACCATAACCCAATCAGGACAGAGATGCTCTCCCTGTAAAGATATTTTATGGAGCTGCAGAAAAAGAGGTTAGGCAGCTTTGTTTGGGGACGAAGTCATCCTTTTTGGTTCCTTGTGTGTTTCCTTTTGTTCCTGTTCAGCTGGAGGGTAAATAATATTGGCAATTTTGGGCTTAGCTCTCTCTTTACTGGTATCTTCTAATTAATGTCTGGTTTAATGTCTTCGCTTTTGTAAATTATAAGTAGTCAGCCTACATTCCTTAGTGAATGTATGATATCCAGTCATTATTCTAATTGACTGTTTTTCATTTAATAAAATTATTTAATCTCAAGACCTGATTTATTTTGTTTTGGCTTGTTGGTTGATCCACCAGGTTACTGTTTGACTTATGTAGCACTTGTGTCAACCAACACTACTATCTAAGCTACTGGACCAGTTCTAGGCTCAAAGGAGCGGGGAAGCAACACAAAAATAGACCAGAGACCACAGACTTTAAATGTAAAAGCCGGCAATTTACTAGAAGTAAATGAGAAAAACACATGAATTCAACAATATCAAAATAAATCCTGCAGGTTCCACAAGTAAGTGGAAAGGTATGGCACACTTTCCTTTTTTCTTCCTAGGTTAGAAATAATTTGTTTAATTAGACAAACTATGTTACTTTAAACTAGGTTAGACCGGTCTATTTTCTAGAGATAAATAAGTTGTACTTATTTTGGTTTTAAGATTGGTTTCTTTAAGTTAACTCTTTTTCTTTCTTTCACAGGTAAAAGAACATTAAACTGTTTCCAAATCACATCAAATAAAAATTAACACAATCATCTTGAATCACAGTGTCACAATGAAACAGAAAATATGGTGTCAAAAGTAACACCAAGTTCAATTCCTGTTCAGGTAATCCAAATAAGTTCAGTTCAAAACAAAGTCCGGATCCAGTTAAATCCAGCTCAGAGAAAATCTCCTTCAAGTTCAGTTCAGTTCAAAGAATAAATCCACACACTCCTACCGCTCTGGCAGCGAGTTATCACACCCACTCCTACCGCTCTGGCAGCGAGTTATCACAGTCTGACCGTGCGCAGCAGATCCCCCTACTGGCACGACAATATTTGAGATCGTAGTCACCGGGTCTGGCTCGCCGTCTCCCGCCCGTGTATGTGCCGCCTGCACACCACAGGATCCTCGCTCTGACCGAGCTTTCAATGGAAGCAAAAAACCTGACCAAAACCGCTGTGGCTCGTTTTTATATGTTCCTCATCAATTCCCGACCAGGTAGATGTTATTTTTCAGCTCCTAATCAACTTTTAAACAGTTTCTTTTACTCTGTTATCTCCGTTTGTTTTCTTCCACTCCCTCGTCTGCGCTCTGCCTGTGTCTCTCCCCGTCTTTCTTAAAGGGGCAGCGACATGACTTTCTTACAGTAATTTTTTGACTGTCCACATTAAATTAGTTTTTATCGTTTTAACTGACTTTTAAACAAATGAAATCAACATCCTAACTTAAGTACACATTTTAACCTATTTATTCATTTTAACTTATTTATTCTTGTGTCATATCATTGTGTGGGTTACATCCTCCCCTCTTTACCTAATGCACGTCCCTGTGCATAGTTTTAAGAGTTTATACCGTCATAACTCTATGGGGTTCTGGGAAGCTAGGTTCCGCTAGGGAGTCCGTAAACACTTCACTCAAACTCTGAAATAGAGACTGGACTATTGTAACTAATGGATTCCCTAATTCAGGGTAAGTCAGTCGTTTAGTAGCCCTTCTATCTCTGATGGGCCTTCTTAACCAGTCTCTTTTGGTCTGGGCTTCAGGTTGGTCCACAACTATTATGTTTTCATCCCTTTCTACAGTGGTCTGAGTAGGGAAATGGACGCTATCCATGTCTTCTCCAGGTAGGTTTCCAGGTTCCTGTTCAGCAGGTGAGCTGCTCTCTCCAGGATCCGGTAAGATACTCTCTCCAAGATCAGGTAAGTTACTCTCTCCAAGATCAGGTAAGTTACTCTCTCCAAGATCAGGTAAGTTACTCTCTCCAAGATCAGGTAAGTTACTCTCTCCAAGATGAGGTAAGTTACTCTCTCCAAGATCAGGTAAGTTGAAATCACAAGTCTCTACTGGAGCATCTACATCTTTGGCTACATCTGAAGGATCTTGCTCAACAGCAGTTAACAGTTTGGAAGGTTTCGGCTCAATCTTTTCAGGTAAGTGTTCCATGGTTTCAGAGGTAAGGTCAAAACCTAGGGTTTCCACTCTTAGGTTTCTGTAACCATCATGGTGATATTCATCAGGGTCAGATTGGGATTCATCCCCATCAGCTTCATCTGAGCTGTCGTTTTTTGGATGTTGTCGAGTTCTTGGTCGCCTTGCTGCCTTTGTTGTGTCAGTGTCACTTTCCACTGAGGTTACAGGAAGGAACCCGCATGGCAGCAAGAGGTCACAATGAAGGGTTCTTTGTGGACCTTCTCTGGTCTCAGGTTTCACAACATATACTGGGATGTCTCCAGATTGTTTCAAGACAACATACACGTCGGACTCCCACCTGTCGGCTAACTTGTGCTTGCCTCTAAGGCGGACATTTCTGACCAAGACTCTGTCGCCTTCCTTCAAGGTGGAATCAACAACATGTTTGTCGAACCTTTCTTTGTTACGATTTGCTGTCTTTTTCGCATTTTCGGTTGCAACTCTATAACTCTCTTCGAGTTGGGATTTCAGGTTGCGGACATATTCTGAGTGTGATCCTGGCTGGTGATTGACTGGTAGGCCGAAGGCTAGGTCGACTGGCAGTCTCGGCTGTCGCCCGAACATTAACTCGTAAGGGGTAAAGCCAGTCACCTCATTCTTAGTACAATTATAAGCGTGTACTAAGGGCTTGACGTAATCTCGCCAGTGACTCTTTTTCTGATTTTCAAGGGTTCCGAGCATGTTGAGCAGGGTCCTGTTGAAACGCTCAACAGGGTTCCCTCTCGGATGATAAGGGGTGGTCCTTATTTTCTGAGTGCCAATGAGTTCACATAGCTCTTTTATTGTTCGGGACTCAAAGTCAGGACCTTGGTCGCTATGGAGCCTTTCCGGGATGCCATAGTGTACAAAGAAGTGGTCCCATAAGCTCTTAGCCACTGTTCGGGCCTTTTGGTTCGGGGTGGGGACAGCCACGGCATACTTTGTAAAATGGTCAGTAATGACCAGGATGTCTTTGGTATTACTGGAGTCCGGCTCAACAGTAAGAAAATCCATGCACACAAGTTCAAGCGGTCTTGTAGCTACGATGTTAACAAGCGGTGCAGCTCTCTCAGGTAAGGACTTACGCCGTATGCAGCGGTTGCAGGTTCTGATCTTAGCTTCCACCTCAGCTGACATTTTGGGCCAATAGAACCGCTTCCGAACGAGGTCTAGAGTGCGCTCTACACCCATGTGGCCCATGTCATCGTGTAGGCTCTTCAAGGCCAAGGATCTCAGGCTTTCAGGCAACACAAGCTGGTAGTGAGTTTGTGCACCTTCTTGCCGCTTGCGATACAAGATGCCGTTTAAGACCTCAAGTCTGTTCCACTCCCTTAGCAACAGACAGAGTTCAGGGAGTTCTTTCCTCAAGGACGGTGGAGGCTTTTCTCCTGACTCAATTTGTCTGAGCACCTCACAAATACAGGTGTCAGCTCTTTGCATATCTCTCACTTCAGCTGGTGTAAGCAAGGGTATGATAGGTAACCCACCAACCTGATCCTCCTCTTCAAAGCTTTCTGGAAGGGCTTCCGGATGGTGGGCAAGTGACACAACCAAGGTGGTGCTGGGTGATGTCTCCCCAGAATGACTGTTAATCACTTGGTGAACTAAGTGCTTCTCACAGATGGCTTTGATTGTGTTTTCGTTCAGATGTGCATGCTCAGACTCCAACAAGTGTCTCTTTGTGAACTGCTGTATCCTCTCCAACTCTTTCTGTGATGATGTGTTATCAGGTAACCTGTCATGTGGACGCCTGGACAGTCCGTCTGCGTCCTGATTTTGTTTTCCGGCTCTGTACTGTAGCTGGAAGTCAAATGTCGACAGAGCGGCCAACCATCTGTAGCTCGTTGCGTCAAGCTTAGCAGAGGTAAGGATGTACGTTAATGGATTGCTATCAGTAACTGCAAGGAATGGGCTCCCATACAAATAGTCCTGGAATTTCTCTGTTACTGCCCATTTAAGGGCCAGGAATTCTAATTTATGGGCAGGATACCTGGTTTCACATTTTGACAGACCACGGCTTGCAAAAGCAACAACTCGCTTTTGTCCTTGTTGCTCCTGATAGAGGGCCGCACCGAGACCTGAGGTGCTCGCATCTGTGTGCAAGATATAGGGGAGCTTCGGGTCAGCGAAACCAAGGATGGGCGGTTGTCAGCTTTTCAACTATGGTGTCAAATGCCATCTGACAAGCAGACGTCCATCTGTCACCAAAGAGGTCTTTCGGGTTGAAGTATTTCACAATATTCACTGTGGTTTTGACGCGCTTTCTCAGCGGCGGATAGCCAGCAGTGAGTTCGTTGAGTGGCTTCACAATCTTTGAAAAATCCTTCACGAATCTGCGGTAGTAACCGCAGAATCCAAGGAAGGTTCTTAGCTCTTTGAGGTTGTTTGGTTTTGGCCAGGTTTTTAATGCTGCTATCTTCTCGGAATCTGTTTCAACGCCCTCTTCAGATATGATGTGGCCGAGGTACTTAACTGATGTCTGGAAGAACTTGCATTTTTTTGCAGATAGCTTCAAGCCAAACTCTTTCAGTTGGTTGAGCGCCCGCACCAACCTTTCCTCGTGCTCTTCCAGCGTTGAGGAGAAGATGATGAGATCATCAAGGAAGACTAAGGCTTGTTTCAAGTTCAGCTCTCCTATACAGCGCTCCATAAGCCTCTGGAACGTGCTAGGGGCGTTAGTTATCCCTTGAGGCATCCTGTTGAACTCGAAGAATCCGAGTGGGCAGACAAATGCAGTTTTGTGCTTGTCTGTTTTTTCCATTTCTATCTGGTAGAAGCCAGATTTGAGATCAAGCACCGAGAACCATTTGGATCCAGTCAGCGCTGAGAAAGACTCTTCCAGGTTGGGTAAGGCATAAGAATCCTTTACCGTTTGGAGGTTCAGTCTCCTGTAGTCTATGCATAGTCTGATATCGCCGTCCTTTTTCCTGACGACTACAATCGGCGAGGAGAAAGGTGACTCGGACTCGCGGATGACTTCTGCATCAAGAAGTTGCCGAAGATGGTTACGCACAGCCTCTATGTCTGTAGGATGTATAGGTCTCGGCCTATGTTTAAATGGCGTCTTGTCACTGAGGTTTATATGGTGTTTTATTTTGTCAGTGCGGCCAAAGTCGAGCTCATGCTGTGCAAACACCTCTGGCATGGAGTTCAGTTTTTCAGTGATCCTCTCTTTCCACTCGCTGGGTACTGGAGAGTTTCCGAAGTCAAACTTGAGATTTGGTTTTTGATCAGGTTTTGTGGGAGTGTCTGAGTTGAGAGATTTGATGGGTTGAACACTCTTGACAGCGTGTATCTCAGCTATCACAGCTTTTGGAGACAAGGTGATATCATGGTCTGACGCATTTTTGAGAATGACTGGTATGCAGCGTGACAGCTTACATGGTAGACTTGCTAAACCATCTGTCACTAGTATGCCACCCGGCAGGGAAACTGATTTTGGTGACTCGACCATCACCCACCTCCCAGCAGCTGGTGTTCTGCAGCTCACTGAGCCTTCAAGGACTTTGGTCTGACCAGCTGCAATAGTCTCAGAGTCTGTGCTGCGCAGCCTGACTTTTCCCAGACTTGAATCAACAGATTGTCGTTTCCTGATTTCAATGGTCTTTAAGATGACTCTGTAGCCATAAGGAAGTGACTCACAGTTCTGAGGTGCGATGTCTGCGTACTGGTCATAAAGAACATCCAATGTGTTGGTGCCTATCAACACTGATGACATGGTGGAGCGCATATCAGGCACGATAAGAGCTAGTGTGGGCACCTCAATGTCTACACCAAGTAAGCTCTTTGGAAACTTGATGGTGACTTCAACATACCCAAGGTAAGGGACATCTTGACCATTGGCCCCTTCCACTTCAAGCAGGTCGTTCAGGGAGTTGATAGGGAAGTGGGACAGGTTCTCTTGGTAGAAAGAGTTGGGGATTGTCGTTACTTGAGAGCCTGAATCCAACAAGCAACTACAGTCTTTGTTAGCTATTGTCACTTGTGCTGTGCATTTAGTTCCAACCAGACCTTTTGGCAGGGTTAATGACTGCTTTTTTGTGCGAGAGCACATGTAGGAAGCATGCTGCTTCTGGTTGGGAGGCTTTGTCTGTGTTCCAGTCCCCGTTTGCCCCTCAACAAGAACTGACTCTAGTTTAAATGATCAGACTTTGGAGCGCCGTTTTCAATATCCCATGCTAGCTGCTTTTCTCTTAGCTGCTTCCTTTTGGAGGCCACAAGAGAGGAATTTGGTTCACTTTCACACTGGGGCTTAATATGTCCGTCCTCTCCACATCTGAAGCAATACCAGGGCTTTGGTCTATTGCTTGCACTATTGTTTACATATCGGCTGTGAGACTGTGGTTTCTGAGATGTGGGAGTGTCATCTGAAAACTTTGTGATAGCTGGCTTGGGAACTACTGGTCTGGCAGCTGGTTTAGTAAGAGTCTTTCTGCCATCCTTCTGTGTGATGCGTGTGAGCTGGGACTGTAAATCAGCTATTTGTTTCTTTAAATCTTGGATTTCAGATCTGTGATCGGAAGTTGGCTGCAATGGATTGCACTCCTCTTCACACTGCACACAAATACCTTGATAATGGGATGACACTTTTGGCTTTGAGACATTAAAGTGCTGCTTCATGCGGGATGCTTTGGAAGTCCGCTTGTCTTCTGCTGTGCGGAGTAACAGGAGAAGTCCTGCGAAGGTAGGTGGGTTCTGTTTCTTTTGTTCTAGCTGCAGTTCAGATATCAGAGTGTTGTCCCAGCAGCCCCTCACAAACTGCCTCAGAAGATGCCGGTCAAGATCACTTGCAATTACACCTCCCCTCCTTAAGGTGGTGTTCAGAATCACTTGCAGCCGTTGGAGATAAGCTGAGGGTTTCTCACCGTTATCTTGCATTGTGTTAAGGTACTTTGCAAAGAGATCATCTCCATCTTCAACCGTGCCGAAAGCGGAGTCCAAGATCTCCAAGTACACATTCGGGGGAGATTCAGGTGTCAGGTGTTTCACTATGTCAATGGCAGGTGAGGAAAGGCTTTCAAGGAGTTTCCGTGACTTGTATAGCTCTGACTGTTTGGTGTCTTTAAGGAGAAGTTCAACATTAGAACGCCACGTCTCATAATCCACTTTGTTGTTGGGGCGAGGGCAACGCCCAGAGAAGGGTCTGAGTCTCAAGGATGTGTGCACCTGCATGGCAGAGTCTTCATTTCTTACTATGTGCTCTACTATTACCTTTTGTATTTCAGGTGGATTGACATCGGAGAGTTTCAGAGCAGGCTGTGCCTTTTCTTTGGAGGATACTGGCGATGGGAACCAATTGCTCTCAGGTTGAACATGCTGCTCTGGGGCTGTACTGGGTAGGGGGCTTGCCTGTGCAGCAGTTCCTGGGACATGTTGCTCTGAGGCATCAGGTGAGTTCCGTTCCTCATCTTCACTTGGGGTTTCTGAATTATGCAGATCGACAGCATCACTGATGATGGAGAGCTCTTCTCTAAGGACAGCTGCAAAGTCTTTTCCAGCCTGTTTTGCAATGTCCTTTAACTCTGAGAGGTAAGTCTGTGTAGCTGTTTTGCTAGCTACAGGTATGTAGACACTGGTTAATGCTCTGATGTGGTAACTGGTGTCAGTCTGAGTCTTAGGGGAAAGTCTGTGTGGCAACAAAGGTGAGAGTGACTGTACAGCTGTACCATATACATACTCTACAATAACCTGTTTGCCTTGTTCTGACTCCGAGGGATCTACTGGGATTACCCTTTGGATGGAGCCATATTGCTTAAGGAACTCATATAGTTCTTCATCAGCTTCTGTACCGGTTATACCACTAACTATGACTGAGTTAGGGATTTTTACGTTGCTTGTTTGAACAACTTCCATCATGGATTACCCAAAGTACCGTTGTCTGGTTTCTGGTTGCTAGTTTTATGTGCTTTAGCCACTCCTGGCTGGCTCGCCAATTATGTAGCACTTGTGTCAACCAACACTACTATCTAAGCTACTGGACCAGTTCTAGGCTCAAAGGAGCGGGGAAGCAACACAAAAATAGACCAGAGACCACAGACTAAAAGCCGGCAATTTACTAGAAGTAAATGAGAAAAACACATGAATTCAACAATATCAAAATAAATCCTGCAGGTTCCACAAGTAAGTGGAAAGGTATGGCACACTTTCCTTTTTTCTTCCTAGGTTAGAAATAATTTGTTTAATTAGACAAACTATGTTACTTTAAACTAGGTTAGACCGGTCTATTTTCTAGAGATAAATAAGTTGTACTTATTTTGGTTTTAAGATTGGTTTCTTTAAGTTAACTCTTTTTCTTTCTTTCACAGGTAAAAGAACATTAAACTGTTTCCAAATCACATCAAATAAAAATTAACACAATCATCTTGAATCACAGTGTCACAATGAAACAGAAAATATGGTGTCAAAAGTAACACCAAGTTCAATTCCTGTTCAGGTAATCCAAATAAGTTCAGTTCAAAACAAAGTCCGGATCCAGTTAAATCCAGCTCAGAGAAAATCTCCTTCAAGTTCAGTTCAGTTCAAAGAATAAATCCACACACTCCTACCGCTCTGGCAGCGAGTTATCACACCCACTCCTACCGCTCTGGCAGCGAGTTATCACAGTCTGACCGTGCGCAGCAGATCCCCCTACTGGCACGACAATATTTGAGATCGTAGTCACCGGGTCTGGCTCGCCGTCTCCCGCCCGTGTATGTGCCGCCTGCACACCACAGGATCCTCGCTCTGACCGAGCTTTCAATGGAAGCAAAAAACCTGACCAAAACCGCTGTGGCTCGTTTTTATATGTTCCTCATCAATTCCCGACCAGGTAGATGTTATTTTTCAGCTCCTAATCAACTTTTAAACAGTTTCTTTTACTCTGTTATCTCCGTTTGTTTTCTTCCACTCCCTCGTCTGCGCTCTGCCTGCGTCTCTCCCTCCGCTGCATCACCTCAGTGATGCAGCGTCTTTCTTAAAGGGGCAGCGACATGACTTTCTTACAGTAATTTTTTGACTGTCCACATTAAATTAGTTTTTATCGTTTTAACTGACTTTTAAACAAATGAAATCAACATCCTAACTTAAGTACACATTTTAACCTATTTATTCATTTTAACTTATTTATTCTTGTGTCATATCATTGTGTGGGTTACACTTACCTATTAACGAATTTAACGATTTAATTGATGATTGTAATTTTTAATAATAATTATTAAATTAAATCATATAAAACTTATTTTGAATGAAGGTTAAGTGAGGGGTTCTAGCATGCAATATCGCTTGTGTTCAGTATTCGGACAAGGGCATTGACTGTTGGATTCAGATAATACACATTTTACCTAATCCTCACTTATCCGACACTAGTAAGAGTACCAGAAAATAAGACATCAAGGGCTCTATTTTAATAAACCAAACGCAATGGTGAACGCAAGAGTAATCGCTTGGCGGTATCGCTCTGAGGGCGTGTCGGCGAGAAATTTGGTAATTTCATGACGGCAATCTTGGCGCACCTTATGGCGGTATTGCTAAAAGGCTGGGTTTAAATGTCCAAGGTGTGTCTCTATGGTAGCCAATCAAATTGTTGTTCTCATGCTTTAAAAAAAAGCCAGTTGGAACACAATCGCTCCATGCAATTTCATAATGAGCAACCCAAACGCACTGGACCGTCAACTTGGATGTGTGTATGATTCTACGTGGGAACATGCATTGAAATGTTCATTTTAAAAGCTGATCCGATACTTACCATTTATCTAGCCCTATTAAACCGCTCAGCCAGTTGATTTCTCTTTGCTCTGGCTGTGATGGGGACCGCGACCACTGGTGCAGGTGGGGCAAGCTAATTTTGTTGCATGTCACCTGGACATTGATGGAATGTGTTCCTTTGCGATTGACGAAAACTATTGCATGCTCGGGTGGTGCGCGGATTTGTATGTGCGTGCAGTCGATAGCACCAAGCACCCCGGGGAACCCACCCTTGAGAAAAAATGCGAGTTTTGACTTTTTACTGCATTCATTGTCCGTATAGTTGAGGAAGGACACCCGCTGAAAGTATCCCAGATAGCAAGCGAACGTTGAATCGACGTAGATTCAATGTGGAATTCCGACGTTGATTCAACATCAATTTGCTCATCGAGGTCACGTTTAATCAACGTCAGAATACCGACAAATATTGAATAATAATCTAAATTGATTATTTTTTCGCCCACAGTACACTCACTGCAATGAAGTTGTATTTTTATCAATTTTATTACGTGTTCAGTAATTAATGTCTAGGCCTACCAAATAGCTGGCAAAGCAATATGACGTTAGGCGAATTATTTAGGCTACAGTTACTGACATTATCGGCTACTAACTAGTTCAGTTAGCTAATGGAGTGAGTCAGTGATGGCGACAAACGTTACAACTTTTAAACATCACGTTTAGCTATATTCAACCTTGATTATTCAATATTTGTCGGTATTCTGACGTTGATTCAACGTGATCTCGATGAGCAAATTGATGTTGAATCAACGTCGGCATTCCACATTGAATCTAAGTCGATTCAACGTTCGCTTGCTATCTGGGATATCCTTTCTGTGTATTGTGTAGTGGTAGGCTTATGATTCAACTGTGCCAATGTGTAATTTATATATTATAGGCTATTGGCCTACATGATCGCAAGTTTCTTGTAAGCTGTCCTGTTTTATTCTAGTAGTTTAAATTAAAATTAATTAATAATAATAATAATAATAATAATTATAGGCTATTTGTTCATTAAATGGAAGTGTAATGTTGGCATCACCTATAGACACTACATAGAACTACATGACTAATAAGTTGCCAAATTGCCAGAGTCTATTGCGTTGCCGCTAAGAGGTGGTTCCAGCGGATCATAACGCAATGGGTTTTCGTTGGTTCAAATTGTCACTACGCCAAAAGTATTTTAGAACACGCCCCAGACAGCGCCACCCATCCCACTGCAGCGCAAGCGAAAGGATGTTATGTTGAGAATTTGTTGATCCTAGCGGTATTGCTGAGAAACGCCATAGCGCCAGTTTTAAGACGTTGATGCTGTCAACAAGCTTGCGTTTGACTATACCGTCCCCTTGCGCTGGTTTGCGCCGGTTTGAAAATAGAGCCCCAAGAGTCTTTTGATGTTGTTGGGTTACAGGAAGTCATGGCATGCAAAGGATATGCGACCAAATATTAAAAATTTAAAGGCACAGTCAACTTAAGCCCTATTCGGACGGGAAAAGTTTTACAGGGGGAGGTGTGGTAATGTAATAATTACCGGAGGAGCTCCGCTATTTTAGTCCCGTCTGAATCTGCCATGTCCGTAACTTTTACAGACTGCACGCTCCCGCGCCAGTAAAGATTCCGGAGACTTTTACCTACTGTTAAATGTCCTGTAAAAATTACCCCAGGTTAAAGCAATCCCGTGCGAATTGACATGTCCAGTAAAACTGTAATGTGCATTTTTGGTAAAGCAGAGGAAAAAGTACCATAGCCAATGGTTTTGCCGGTTCCGGTGAGTTTTCCCGGTCTTTTCTTTTGGTTTTTCAAAAATATGGAGTCACTCAAGGAAGCCTTTGGTTGTGCTGACTTCGACCCAAGTCCAGTCCAGAACTATTGGCCAACGTCTGCATTAAGTGTACTTAAAATAAGAAGTATATCCACCCAAAGAAGACGGTCAAAGGTACTTCTCAGAGGGACAGCACTTGTGGCAGCTATAGGTAAGTTGTTGTCTGCAGGAGCCTATAGCTATAGCCTACGGACTAGCCTAATAACAGTGTAGCCTACTATTTTTCTTACGGTAAAGTGAACCTATACATGCCGAATTTGTTTTTCAAAAGTTTAATGCATATGCTCATGTTTGGAGTGTCTCTTATAAACGTTTATTTTAGCTATATTTTTGATACACTTGAGGAAAATTAAGTTAAAATGTGTGACAATATAGTTGCCGCTAGCCATGTTGTACTAGCTAAAAAACATTGATTTTAATACCGCAAAAAATGCCATCTTTACCAATTATTTTTCCCAATTACATACATTTTACTTAAAAATATGATTTTATAAAACAGTGCATAGATATAAAGTACAAACTGTGCCAGAAATAAAGTGCAAAACAACTGATCACAATCATGAAACTGATCATTATCGTGACTCATAACTCCATTTCCTGTACTCACTACCTGTATTTATATTTTTTTCCTAGTTTCTAGTTCTTCCTTCTGGTTATACTTCAGTTTGACATGAAAAGTTATAAAACACTAAACATGATATGTATATCATTAATCAAGTTTCAGAACAATACAACCATGCACAGATATTAAGTGCAAAACTTTGGCAGAGACAGCAAAACAAAACAAAAGGAAGTTTTTATTATTATATTATTTGTGACGTTCCGTTCCCTTCCAGTCCGTTTTCCCGGTTTTGTCATGTCCCTCCGTGTCTTGTTGGATTCCCTTGTCCGTGTTTTCCCCTCTGCTTCAGGCTGGGCGTTTCCCCTCTGTTTGGCTCTTTGTTTCCCAGTTTAGTTTCCGCCTATCACCTTCCCCTCTCGTTTCTTGCATTCCTCACCTGTCTAATTAACAAGCACTCCCGGTTACTTTCCGCACCTGTGCCTTGTTGATTCCAATCTCACTCCCTTATTTAACCCACCTGCTGTCTCCCCTGCTTTGTCGGTTCATTACATGTGTAACCCTTCAGACCCTGTTTACTGTTCGCTAACTATCCTCACTCGGTGTTTATGCTATTCGCTCCTGGTCTGTTAAAGTGCTATTCGCTTGGTTGTGGGATATTATCCCCTTACAGTGTTTAGTTCTCGCGAACTACGGATTGGTAGTTTACCTCCCCTGTCATTTCAGTATTGCATGCAGCTAACCTGTCTTCCTTCAACCTCCAGTTTACCCGGCTTCCAGTCCTCCGTTGCAGTGTTCGTTTTCCCCATGTTCGTTTGTGTGTGTTGCGGTACCTCCACCTCCAGCTCGTGTAGGCTCCGTGTTGGCGTTATACCTGGCTACCCTCCAGTTGTTCCTGTCCGGCCGAAGAAGCCACCAAGTTCTTCGGTTACGGTTCCGGGAGCTCTGGAGACCAGTCAGCTCCATCCGGACCTACCGCAGCTACGCCACACTACCCAGCCCTGCCGTGCTTCACCAGCCACCTACCTGTCAAACCCTGCACCTCCGTGAGAACCTCCCGGTCCTTCCCGTGCCTTCCCTTGCACTAATCCCCCTCTGTTTTGTTTTGATCAGCACCGGTGTAGTCATCCCGGTCCAGTTCCAGTCCTGCCGTAGTGAGTCGCTCCCCTGCTAGTTCCAGTCCAGTCCAGGTGTGAGTCGTGCACCTTCCTGTCCAGTCCAGTTCCGGTTTGGAACAATCCGTTCCAGACCCTGATTCCAGTGTGGACCTCCCGGTCCAGTTCCAGTCCAGTCCAGTTCCGGTTTGGAACATTCCGTTCCAGACCCTGATTCCAGTGTGGACCTCCCGGTCCAGTTCCAGTCCAGTCCAGTTCCGGTTTGGAACATTCCGTTCCAGACCCTGATTCCAGTGTGGACCTCCCGGTCCAGTTCCAGTCCAGTCCAGTTCCGGCTTGGAACAATACGTTCCAGTCCTTCCGGACCCTCAAGTCCAGCTCCGGCTTGGAGCAGCCCGTTCCGGGCTTCCTGTCATTACCAAGTGTGATAATTGTGCTTGCTTTCCTGTACAGTTTTGGGACTACCCCAAAACTTAACTTTAATAAATATTCCTTTTCTTTGATTCTGCCTCAGTCGTGCATTTAGGTCCAAACCTTCCCTGGGATCGTAACATTATTACTCTTATCCCTTTTCTGCCAGAAGCACTTTCTGCTAGTTCATAATAGTCCTAGATACAGAATGATCATGTTTAATATTTTGTGCATAAGTAATGAGCACAGCTAAATAAGTATTGTCCTGATAGGTCCATTTAGATTTAAGGGTAATTGAAAAATTCTCATCATTCATATTGTTTATCTTTTACTCTTTCCAGTTGATGCATTGTATCCTGCCCCACCAACCAGAGCATTGCGAGGAAGCCTTTTCTGGGAGTCAGACGTGCTTGAAAGTTTTAACAGCGATGGCTGGTAGGATTCCACCAGCAGCATTTCAGAAGCTCTGTGATGACCTCCACCCTCTCATCCAGCCACAGTCTACAGTCATGAAAGCCCCTGTGCCCCTGGAGAAAAGAGTTGCCATGACAAGCTGGCAAGCAACATGGAATTTTATGACGTGGCCAATTTATTTGCAGTGGGAGTCAGCACTGCATGTGAAATCTTTTGGCAATGTGCAAGGCACTTTGTCACCTGAGGAAAAAATATGTGCAGCGACCAAAATCCATGCCCGAGATGCAAGCCATCATTGATGGTTTTGAGAGGAAAACCAGGATGCCGATGTGTGGGCGTGCCCTGGATGGCACACACATCCCTGTCATTGCCCCATCATCATTCCACACAGATTATTACAATCGCAAGGGGTGATACAGTGTGTTACTGCAAGGACTTGTAGACCATAATTACAAGTTCCTTGACTTTGATGTAGGCTGGCCCGGAAAATGCCATGATGCTTTTGTGTTTGAGTGCTCCCGCCTCTCTCAGAAAATGGAACATTCTTCCCTGAAATTACCAGGCAGATAAATGGTGTGGATGTACCTGTGCTGATTGTGGCCGACTCCAGGGGACACAGCAAAAGGGCCTCAAGTCAGCTTCAATGAGCACTTAAGTCGTGCACGCATACATGTTGAACATGCATTTGGGCGACTTAAGGGCAGGTGCCGCACTCTAATGAAACGTAACGACTCTAGGACGGCCAACATGAAAAATACGTGGTCACTGCTTGCATCGTGCTGCATAATTTCTGTGAGAACTGCAATCTGGAATTTATCAGCACCCCACTACAACCAGAGAATGATGAGCAACTTGAGCAGCCACAGGACCAAACAGCTAATCACTATGCCATTCAAGCCCATCCCCATCAAGTCAACCAGGCCGAAAACATCCGTCAAGCTTTAGTGGCTTTTATTGAGCAGCTGAACTAGGAAACAATGCCAGTTTCTTCAAGGAAAAAAACATTTTTATTTTTTTAATTTTTTTATACAACATTCAAAATGTTATGGCAAAGTGACAGTGTTTTGGAAAACCACTTTCTGTTTGACTTGTGAACATAAGCTTCACTTTTAAATTATTTTTTATTTTGACATGTTCTTATAAAGGTGATTAACATGAACAGTCACCTCAAACTCAAAAAAGTTGCTTACTGAGTACAACATTGAAATTAGTTCAAATAATTTCTCCAAATAAATTTCTTTACAAAAAAATATATACTGTATTTTCAAACAACAAAAATATGCTTTATCAGTCACTTGTTCTTAATAAAATATATTCTTTCAAAATTTCAAGACAAACTTGCCTTTTTTAAAAATAACTATTATTACTATTATACAGCTGTTCATCACTGTTTTGCTCTACTGAAAGGGGGTTGCACTTGATAAGGCACTGGTGTAGCAGTGGGAGCAGAGGGCCCAAACTGAACCTCACGGGGATCATCTGAAAAACGGGACAGAGTTCCATAGCAAAATTGTGTGGGTGGAAGTATTGCCTCCCAAACTGAATGGTTATGGATCATCTGTTCAAATTGCATCTGAAAGCGACGTTCACCCCAAACTGAAATTAGACCCAGGGTTTCAACTAGGGTTGCCACCCATCCAGGATTCTCCGGGACTGTCCCTGGATTTTTGTTGTCTGTCCTGGAAAAAATAATGACACGAAATGTCACGGAATCTGAGTAGTTTCGAGTGTTGCATACATTAATATTGCTTAATGAAATGTAGACATTTGACCCAATCAAATATTTTAGATAAAGAACACGTTTATTGGTTTAGACTCTACATCAACGCGTTGTGATGACGATTTTATGCAGCGCCGAACGTGAAAGCTTTTAAGCAGTCAAGCTGCGTGTGTGATTTGAAGCAAAGAGATTACAATAAATTGAAGTAACCTTAGAAGTAGTCCTCCTAGCCTAAATTAAACAAATTAAACGATGGGTGGACAGTGCACATCCATGGTTTAAAGTTTGAATTGAAGAAGAAGCTGTAGGCTAGGCTATCATTCAGAAATTTGCAACAGAATACATTTATTTCAGAATAGTCACATACAGCACATAGCCTAATAACCATAACATAAGTAGCCTAATGTATTTAAATGCATTTTTTATTTTTTTTACGTACAAAAGCGTGCGTGTTTTTACACGACAACAGCAATATATTTCAGCCCTAAGTGCAATGGGTGGTCGCTGTGGAAATGTCGACTGTACGGGACTTTGGCTAAATGTAACAAGATAAACTCTTCAGGGTTAATCAGAAAACAGCTGTAGCTGAATATACTGGTAAGTAGGCTACTCGGTTTCCTAAACATATTTATACGAGAGATTTTGGAGAAATTTTTGTGTCTTCTAAATCGAAAGTGCATCCGGTACTGTATAGAGTACAATAAGCCAGGGAAAACGTTGAATGTTCATTTGTACAACGTTTTTTAAAAAATATTATTGTTTCTAAACGTGAACATGATTTTCTTACCATGTATAAACGGTGCATTTTATGCATTTTACAGTCGGGCTGTGGCGAAAGGAGGGTTTGTAAGTGCTTTAGGCTATTAATAGCACCCTCCTAATTTATTGTACTGCAGTGTAACTGAAGAAGCTGAGTTTTTCACAAGCGGCTACCCTTTTAAAAAATACTGCGTCAAAATTTACAGGGTTTTCTTAAAGCTGTAGTTTATAATTTCAGACAAACATGAATACTGTAATTGAGACGGATACGTCTCAACCACTAGGGGCAAAGTTTATAGAGTTCATTTAGAAAGGGGCAGCAGCAGACAAAGGAGTCCAGAGCGTCAGGGATTGCGAGTACGTCAGGACAAATATAGGTCAGAGAGGCATCAGAGAGTAAGGCTACAACTGTTAACATAGTATATTTTCAAATATGGTTTCATACACTCCCCCCACCAAAAAAAAAAATTGTCAGAGTGTCCCAGTTTTTCACAAATCAAAGGTGGCAACCCTAGTTTCAACCCTGGTCCAGTTGCGACTTTTCCTTTTGGTTGGCGCCATGCAAGACTCCACCTACCTTTTGTCTGAGCAGAAGCTACGTATGACGCATGGAACTATTTTGGTGTAACGACATTGCGTAAATAGAGTAGATACTCCCGTCTTTGCATTTACGGAGACTGATTACAGAGATACTTTATCCCGTCCGAGTTGGTCATTAACATTACAGACGTCCTCTGGTAGAAATTACTTTACAGACATTGTCCAGAAAACTTATCCCGTCCGAATAGGGCTTTAGTGTATGTAAACTTCTGACTCACTGGAATTGTGATATAGTGAATTAAAAGTGAAATTATCTGTCTGTAAACAATTATTGGAAAAAATGACTTGTGTCATGCACAAAGTAGGTGTTCTAACTGACTTGCCAATACTATACTTTGCTAACATGAAATCTGTGGAGTGGTTAAAAATGAGTTTTAATGACTTCAACCTAAGAGTATGTAAACTTCCGACTTCAACAGTATATCTTTAAAAATAAAAATAAAACGATTACGAAGTTACATTTGTTTGAATTTCACCGAATATCCTTTTCGTGTACGCAGCCATATTGGTTGGCTCTATTGATGACGCCACTGGTTTTGTTCCGGTCGCCTTCCTGTTGTGATCATAGTTTTACGATGGCTGCGAACACCTATGATTCTGATGAATTTGACATGGATGATGAATTTTAATCCAATCGCTTATGCTTAAGAGCCAGTTAGACGAATATACCCAGTAGTGGCATTGTCACAGTCTGAAAATAACGATAATGTAGGCTAGGCCTAGAACTTGATCGAGGACAGGATAGCCTGGGCAATATCAACTGGCGCACCTGTGGCAATTGCATATCGTTAGCTATGCCTATGGTAAAGCAGTCAATCTGTTGTCGCGAAGCAAATCTTGAACATCTATTCAATTCATATACGATATTATCGATTAATTAAAGGCCCATTCTGTAATTTCTGTTGGTAAAAAATGCTAATCGCTTAAACAAGTGAAAAGACGAAGATATTGTATTACAGTATAGAATTATTGTCCTACTAAAAATAACGATAAAGATCCTCACGAAAAGCACTTCAAAAGGATTAAAAGATAAAGTGTTGGGTTGACACTACTTCCTTGTTCATTTTCAGTCTTCCGCATTTCATTCTTATTTGTTTTTAATATCTGATCTTTTGTATATCTTGCGCAACTCATCACGACGGAAATAAACTATTCACTCACTCATCGTTTTTACTTGGTGAGATAATCAAAAAAGAATAGTTAGCTAACATTTTGCCAACTAAACCATGCCTTGGAAATGGTTTTGTCGTATTGTAATGTGGCTGGTTACAGTAAAAAATAAAAAAACTACGAGAAACATGATACATCGAGGTAGGCTATAGCCTACTTAGTTGTCATGCACATAACTTTCGTCGATTAGCAACCAAATTACTCAGTGGGCCTTCAAATCCCCCAATTATAGTTAACCCTATTAACTTTGGCCCACGAGAGGCCATTTTCACCTAGTTTTCTACTAGTATCATTTAAAGGTATACTATGCAGTTTCATTGTAAACAACTCGTTCTTTGTTTACATTCAAAGACTACGTTAGATGCTCAAAGCATATAAGTTAGTAATCTTAGCTATCGCTCTCTAAATTTGACCACTGTTCATTTTCATAAAATAATTCAAAATCATCATTTTGTAATTCTGCTCAGTTCATTCTGTAGCCAGTGGTCGCGGACCCAGAGTAAGGGTGAGGGGCAGTCGTGTTTGTGGTGGGCGAGGCAGGGCCAGGGGAAGAGGACAGCTTGATCAGAGTGACCGTGATAAAGTCGACAGACTCCGGGAGGAGAAATATTGCCATCTCAACGAAGTTGAGACAGAGCTGCACTTTATCACAAAATGCGAAAATTACAATCAAATCAGAAATAAATATTTTCCCAAAATAAATCAGAGATACCCTCAATTAAAAAATTTAACAGACATCCAAAAACTCCCCATCCTCTTAGGAGAGGAGAGGACGTGCTGTGACCTGGCAGCACAATATATAGAGACAAGGCTTTTACAGCAGCTTTTGTTGTAATTGCACGCAAAGTATAAGCAGCAGGATATCTGGTTGCTTGACACATAATAGTTAATAAATAATTACTGCCAGCTTTCGATCTAGGCAGAGGACCGACACAATCAATGATCAAATAGTCAAAAGGCTGATCCGTAACTGGTAAAGGATACAATGGAGCAGGCTTCACCGTCTGATTGGGCTTCCCAGTCAACTGACATGTATGACATGTTTTAATATAAGCAGAGATGTCCCTCTTAACAAGTGGCCAAAAGAAATAAAGCAAAATGCGATCGGACGCCCAAATGTCCAGCCGCATCATGGGATGTACCTGCAAAACAAAATTTAAAAGGAACTGCAATCTGAATGAATACATTACCCACAAAGCAGTCGCTCTGAGTCACCCATTTCCTCACCAACAACCCATCCTGAAGAAAATAACCACAAGCAGTACTGTTTACCACATGAACAGGAAGGACTTGATTGAAAAACTCTTTTAGAGTAGAATCTGCCTGTTGTTCCTTTGCCAAGTCAGTCCGAGAAACCGACAGAGGAATTTCAGGCCAGAAAGAAGAGAGTGGGGAAGCCTGTTCTATAACACTTCCCTTAACCTCACCGGATTCAGGTTTAGCACCAGGCATAGTTTCACATGTAGCATGTCTCTGGGCATGCATCACAGCACAAGCGGTAAACACCTCTGGGTAACTCAGACCACATTCATCGAGTTCCCCCGAAAAAGACGGCGTTAGGGCAACTATCAAAGGCGGAGAAACATCACGCCAGACACATCCACCGGCAAGATTATTCCCCAGAATCACAGAAACACCAACAATGGGCAGCGAAGGCTGTACCCCAATCACCACCTCACCTTGTACCAGATCTGACTGAAGTACAATCCTATGCAATGGGACAGATAAAATGTTTAGCCCTATTCCACAGATTAGAACACTGCTCCCAGTATCCGTCTCCGAAGAAAAAGGCAACACAGACTCCAAAACAAATGACTCTGATGCACCTGTATCGACTTTCACTGGCACCTTGTCATTGCTATCAACAAGCGATACATAACTCTCTGTAACAAATGGTGAGTAAACTGACTTGTTTTCATGAAAACATGAACTTAGATGTAACTGGACTTTAGACTGTTCTCTGAGATTGACCGGGGTAGGGCTACGGACAGGTGCTGCTAACACAGCAGACCTCACACAGGCCCCACTACTTGAGGGCTGACCTTTAAGGGCTGGCTTTTAGCTTTAAGAACAGGGCAGTCACTTTTCCAATGTCCTTTCTCACGACAGTAATTACAGACATTGTGCAAATCATTTTGAAAGCCACGATTAAACTTAGAAGTTGGGGTAAACCCAACACCTGAAATACCACTTTTATGGGCCAAAACATATTCGTCTGCTAGGATAGCAGCCTTGGAAGCAGTACACACTTTATGCTCATTAACATAAGTAGCTATACGATCAGTGGCAGAATTTTTTAATTGTTCGAGCACAACCAAATTAGGCAAATCATCTAGAGTATTGACACCAGATGCGGTACACCAACGATGCATTAATAGCTCTCTTGCATATTCAACATGAGTCTGCTTATCTCCCTTTTTGAACATTCTAAATCATTGTCGGTATGCCTCCGGAACTAGTTCATAAGCTTTTAACACAGCAGTCTTAACCAAAAGAAAATTTTTCCTGTCAACTGAACTTAAAGCAGAATATGCCTCCTGAGCTCTACCAGTTAAAACGCATTGTAACAACAACGTTCGATCAGCATCAGGCCAATTTTGGGAGTCTGCCACACGTTCAAACAACAAGAAAAATGTATCAGGGTCTTTTTAATTAAATTTAGGTAATAACTTCAAATTAGTTACCATGTCGAAGTGACTACGGGAATGAAAATCTGAAGAAAACGACGACTCATCCGAGAGCTGGGATGCCTCAAACTTTCCTACCTCAATCAGGTGCAATCGTCGTAATTCAACATTGTGTTTTAATTCCGCCAATCCGTGTTCATGTTCACGTTATATTTCACGTTCCTTTTCACATTCGCATTCTCTTTCACGTTCTCGTTCACATTGTAACAGTAGCAGCTCCTTTTGTTGTTCAAAAGTAAAACTAGAATCCGCAAGGAAAGGGGTCAAAACAGATGGATTAAAAGGGGTTTCCCCTTCTCTACCATCGAGAACTCCCATTTTCAATAACTGGTCTTTAAACCACAAATCAAGAATTTCTTCGGTCGGGGCCTTGACAAAATCACTCACAGTGGTAGCCATCATAAAATATTAGGCTACTGTTAGCCTACAGCCAACCGGTAGGTACACAAAAAGTACTAGGGATATTGAGCCAACGAAAGCGAGTAAACAACAAGCGCTGATCACACGATGCACAACAGGAGAGATGAAGCTTCCCAGATGACTACTACCTATCCAGTCCCTATAACCGATCTAGCTGTCCCTGACTCAACCTAGTCTTCGCCGACTTTTTGGGATATGAGAACTCAGTCCCCCATATTCACCGGCAAGAACAAAAAAGGAAAAACAAAGTGACGAACCACCCAGGACTCGCCCGACGACTTCCTTATCAATATCTCTTACTGTTGTACACCGGTCGATTCACACCTACGGCACCCAATCCAATGTCCCAACAGCGAGCCGAACAAACAGTCTCCAACCTGGGCCAAAACCAGAAAAGAAATGCTCCCCTCTTCACCACAGCACACAAATGCTAACAGCAAACACAAGCCAATCAAATGATGCCTGTACAATTCAAAATTCAATATGCCGGATAAGACGTATTGTGTATGACCAAACAAAACAAAGCAACAGAAACTACAAAAGTGCCTTCCAAACACAGATTTCCCCGTGTATCTCCCAATAATGTTAACAAATGACCAATTACATAAACAAAAGAGCACCACTAGTAGCCTACTCAACTTCAAAGATATCCTCCGTATTGAATTTTGAATTGTACAGGCATTATTTGATTGGCATTTTGTCACGACCCGGCTCGTAGAGCCATGACAAAACAGGGAGACCACACAGGGAAATTACTGAGCAAATATAAATTTATTTAATTTAACCAAAAACACATACAAAATAAAGTAAAACATGAGGTGTGGAAGTCTGTAAGTTATCAGTTGTGTATGCATATGCTTGAATGAGTGAAAAGTGTCATAGTGATTGTTGTAAGATGCAAAAACCCAAAACAAACACGTCCATGAGGAGGACCAGCAATCCCTGGGACTAGGAGACAGCGAGTTAAATAAAGCAAAAAATACTCAACAGGTGTGTCTCACAATTAAGTTCGGCTCTCCAACTCCACCCACAAGCCCTTCACATTGCTCTGAAATGATGCATTAAAACTAAAGCTGATGGTACACGGGCAATATTACCGGCAATATTGACAGGCAATGATTGCTGGCAATTTTCCTTTTGATAAATCAATATCTGAACAAGTTTGATCGAGGCAAGCAATATTTTGCTACCATCCAATCACAGATGAGAGTTTGGGTCACATGACACCTGAGTCTTCCAAAAATAAATTTCAACAATGGCTGCCAAGTGGTGCGAGGAAACCGAAGGGATGCTCTTGTAACTTTATTTATTTATTGCTCAGGTAAGTTATATTGATGTATTAGTGTAATGTTGAAATAAAGACCAACTTTTTATAAGTTATGGTATTCTTGACTTTTGATTGTAAATAATTGGTATTATTACTCAGTCACCACCGTACTGACAAACCGAGTGACTTTTAACTAGTTAGCTAGCTAACTTTATTCAGCAGACCTAATGAGACCACCTGCTTTACTGGTGAATACATCCATGAATGCTTCCATAAAATTTTTAACATTGACGGAAAGCTGTGGTTCTTGCCGTTCCAGGCACATATATACCTTTGTGATGAGATGACGGTAAAGGTTCGAAACTGAGGTTAAAAACAGGATCCGCAAAAATTATTTTTTCAGTTATCTTTCAGTTATTGCCCCATTGCCCATTGCTACAGTGGCCCATACCCATTGCCCATTGCTGGCAATATTGTACAATATTGCTGAAAATATTGCCCGTGTACCATCAGCTCATAGCCCGACTGAAGAAATCTAGACTCATCTCAACTCAACTGGTTTTTATCATTCGGTTTGTGTGCATGTAAAAAAACTCGAAATTTTCTCAGATTTGAAGATTGAGCATGTTGGATCTCAGTCATGTCATGTTTCCTGTTTCGCTTGGCTGGGAATAGGCTGTATAAACATCAGAACAGCGATTTCGGTATTGCTCAACCATTGTGTATTCAACTTTAAGTAAATTATAGTAATCTCGGGAAATGGCTAAATGATTGCCTTTTGCGATTGTTGAAACGAATGCACAAGTCACCTGGAAGCAGAGAGGAGATCTCTGAATAGTGTTGCAGTGTACCGATACATTTCTATGATTAACCCACTGCCACAGTAGCCTATGTGTCAACTTTGTAAAAAACATAACAAAATTACACGATAGTTCGTCCAGCTTTCATCCTCAAAAGCCTGGCAACTGTCCTGATGCTAATAATTGGATTTGGCTCAACGTATTTTGTGGTAGGTGATACACTTCTTGTCCATTGCTTTGTGGATAGGCTATGAAAACATAACGGTAGGCAAATTATACTACAGTTAATGGCCTAATAATTATATTATTAGGATACCCTGCAAAACTGACTACAAGTAGAATGTAGCCTACAACTGGTTGAACGACTAGCCTACTGTTCGCGCAGCTATCTGTAGCTACACAGATAACGTTACACACAAATATGTATAAACTTCTGGACGAGAGACCGTGAGGACCTGCTAATTGATTTGTGGTCGAAGAAAACCTGTCTTTATGATTGTTCAAGTAACGCTTATTCAGATCGCAATACAGACAAAAGCTATCTCCGATTAAATTTTTTCTTGTAGGCTACCCTTAAGCCTGCACACACAGTTTAGACCATTTATTTTGACCTTAAATGACAGCTTATATATATATATAATTTTTAAAACAGCTTCAGCTTTTTAATAAAACACATTTTAATGACAATGCATGGAAATACCTTTGTTGAGATCAACTTTGAATTAAAACTTGAGTTAAAGGTGTGGATTTTAATGATGTTATTGTAAGCTAGCCTACTAATAGTTCAAAACTCCGGGAAGTTCAAATTCGGTCCCACTTCATATTAATCGTTTTAATAAAAATAAACTTGCTGTGCACAGCATAAGCATTAGCTAGTTGCTCAAAAACCATTGTTGTAGAACGTAAGCAAGGACTTATTTTTTGTTGTGGCGTCAGCTAGTTGGCAGTTGGAATTTCTCCATTTTTTCCAGTTGCTCCAGTGTGCGACCCCCAGTTGCCAGAAGAAATCTGAGAAAATCTGAGCAAAACCATTCTAGAATACATTCTACCAGTTCAGTTGAGATGAGTCTAGATTTCTTCAGTCGGGCGTCTGGCTTAAGAAAACCACAAAATTCCAACGCTGTCATGGTTTTGCAGCCTGCTTTTTATTTTCTGCGGGTGTTGCCACTCGGGGCTGCGAGTGGGCACTCCTGTTGTTTTTTCCGCCTTCCGTGACTAATTATGGTTATTGGTTTCAGGTGCTTGCTGGCTACTTAAGCTCAGCGCCTTCTTTGTTCCGTGCTTTTGTGTAAGCTTGGTTTACGCTCTGGCCGGTAATTTCGATATAGGACTTGGGGAGACTGCATATCTTATGTCTTTAAACATACGCAGGAACTTCCTTAGCTTAGAGTTATAGGTTTAGTTCCCTAGGACTTTCCTATTTCTTTCTCTAACTAAGTTCTTTCCTCTGTTTTCTTTCAGTCCTCTTTGAGGCTGTAACCTTTCTTACCTTTTTCTACTTTTTTTTAGCTCATTTGTATTTCATGGAGCTGGAGGTTTTCTTTCACTTTCTGTCTTTCTGCTCGAGTCAGTATTCACCCTCTTTTCTGGGTTGTTTTCTGTTGGCTTATACGCCGGGGGTTATTTCCTTTTTTGTTTATTTTTTCCGTTCTGTTTGTGTATGCTATTTCCCTCTATCTTGTGGTTACTCCACGTTTGTGGGTAGCTTTTGGATCCCCTTACGGTCGCTTCTGGTTCTCCGAGCCCTTCCCCTCCCTCACAAACGCAGGATTGTTAGCCAATGTTTGTTAAGATTTGCACTACAAAAGGAAAAGCAATGTGTGCACTAGCTAGACGCTGCTGCCTACTAAAGTTAAAGCTCTTACTGATATGTGTCCATGCTATGGAATGCCTATCAGCCAAAAATACATTTATAGATGTTTATTCTTTTGATCAAACTATATTGTCTGTCATTCATGTTATTCAAGGTATACGGAATTCTCATGCTTAATTTCAATACCAAATTTTATCCTCACTTTTCCATGTATACACAGTGACGTCATGGAAATCCATTGGCCAAAATGTGTATGAACTCTACAAAGATTTTTTGTTTCTTTTTTTTCTCTACAGCTCCAAGCTGTATATATTATTATTTATTTTCATATATTTTGATTAAGATCTTACTATCGTTACTTTTACAAAGTCTTCTGAGACATCACCAAGATGAACATTCTAAGTCTCATTTTTAATAAACTTTTAGGTGTTATTTCAGGGTTGATTTCTGCAAGAAATGCCCCCCCCCCCCTCTTTTCAGTACTTCTGCCTTCCCCTGTTTTCAGACCCACCAGCCACCACTGGTACTGACTGAAATCAAAAACTGACGGAACTGCATCTAGATTGAGTCTGGTTGAAAATTGTCCGGAGTCATTGAATTTATACCCTGAAATATTTCAGCTTCCTCAAAATGAGGAATGCATAGCCTACATGAACATGATCACCTTTCACGCATTTTAGCCGATTAAAGTAATTGAGAAGTCATGGAAATCCATTGGTTAAAATGTGTATGAAAACCGTACAGAGATTTTTTGTTTCTTTTTTTCCTCTACAGCTCCAAGCTGTATATATTAGTATTTATTTTCATATGTTTTGTTTAAGATATTATTATCATTACTTTACAAAGTCTTCTGAAAAATGCACACCTATTAAAACATTGCATTTCTTGAATCTACAGAATTCATTATTATACACACAGTCAATTTTGTAACTATGTACATTAGTCATCTTGTTATTCAAATCAAGATCAAAAGTTTAATATTGGAACAATTTGGCAGCTTAGGAGTTAAATTTTGTTTGTTTGTTTTAGTTATCTATATCTTTACTTGTTTTTTTTGTCGAAGACATCACCACGATGAACAAGTCTCATTTTTATCAAGTTTTAGGGGTTATTTCAGGGGTTATTTCAGGGGCCATGCCCCCCCTGGACCCCCCTCTTTTTGGTACTTTTGTCCTCCCCTGTTTTCAGACCCACCAGCCGCCACTGGTACTGACTGAAATCAAAAACTGACTGGATTGAGTCTCGTTGAAAATTGTCCTGAGTCATTGAATTTATACCCTGAAACATTGCAGCTTCCTCAAAATTAGGAATGCATAGCCTACACGAATGTAATCGCCTTTCACACGTTATAGCCGATTAAGCCATTGCCTGCAGATATTGCTGTTCAGGGGAAGTCTGTGGTAATGAACCTCTTTATTATTATAGTAGTTGTTGCTGCATCCAGGGGCGATGTAGGGAGGGCCTCCACACATTTTTCGTCTCTGCTCGGATGTCATTGCAGCTTAGATCAAAGAAATTTAACTGTGTAATCATTTAATTTTTATTCTTAATAATATAAATGAATAAGTCTACTCATTTAATTCTTCAAAAAGACCTGAAGATGCCCATATGTTGGATCACTTGAAGGGTTTCTCCTGACTTATTTTTCCATAGAGTTCAATAGGAAAATGAGTCAGGAGAAACAACCCTTAATGTGATCCATCCATATCTACTGCATATCTGGCAGCAGAGTGATGGTTTGAGGCTGGTTTGATACCTCAGACCCTTGATGACTTAGAGCCATTTAGCCAACCATGGGTTCCATAATATTCCTGTGTAATTTACATTTTAATCTAGTCACCCCCCCCCCCCCTTCCAATTTACAGCTAAATCTAGTCACCCCCCCCCCCCCCAATTCCCATACAGATCCATTCAAATGCAGAGACATTATAGTATCACTTGTAAGATTACCAGAAAATAAGATATCAAGAGTCTTTTGATGTTGTTGGGTCACAGACATCAGGAAGCCATGGCATGCAAAGGATATGCGACCAAATATTAAAAATTACTTTATTCTATATATAAATGCATGGGTGTCAATAATTGTGGCACACGTGGTTTTGTTAAAAATAATTATTTATTGATGAGGGATTATTTTTTTCTCATAAATTTAATTCAATTATAGGTTGGATTTTTCTAATTTTTTCAGTGTGAGATTAAGCCAATTAACCAAACGGTTAATTTTTTATAACCCTTTTTACTCATCTTTACCAGGGGTGCCAATAATAGTGGAGGGCACTGTATGTTAGAAGAATAATACTGATTAAATCACAGACAAATCAGTTGTAAAGACAAGCGCAAAAACTAGTGTCAGTTTATATATAAATATGGTTGGAGCATAAAACAAGTGTGCTCTGCCTAAGTGTAAACTAAGTGTTTAGTTGAGAAGAGAACTTACAAGGGTACATATTCTATGCATTCGGGGCCATTCATAGTGAAAATAAAACCGCCAGGACACAAAGACTGGCATGTTTTCCTACCATAGACCACACGCGTATGGGGCACACAGTGATAAAACGTTTACTCAGAGTTCCAGGCAAAGGAAGAGAGTAAACATTTAAATTGGGGCAGATTGACAACGCGTGATAAGAGAAGCAGCCTTCAGTCCGTGGGTGTGACAGGTGTGCACATGGAGGGCGGGTGTCAGGTTGGCACAGGGCGAGGCATGGGGTGAAATATAGGCCATTCTGATGGGGATTCCTTTATCTGGTGAATAGAGGGGCTGTCAGCACCCTCTGATTGCGCCCCTGCCCCACAGCCTTTCAGACAGTCAAACATGTGAGTGGAGATGTCTGGTTATTCACACACGCTTGCATGCACATGCACACAATCACCGGAACCATACATACATACGCACACACATACACAAACTAACCGGATGGGCAACTGGATATTCTTGGCTTTGAAAATTATGTAACTGTCATTGTCGAACTGTCATTGTCGAATCTCTAAGAGTTCCCATTGACTGCATATTTAAGAATGGCCATGGGGAAAGGCAGGACAGCTGTAGTTACTATCATGATACAGACAGGACCAGAACCGCAGTCAAAAGCACAGGTAACATCCGAGCATGGCCGGCGCCCTGTGGGAGCAGCAATTGGTGGCTGCTTCCGGGTGGGGGGAGGAGCTCGGAGAGAATCGCTGCACGCATAGCGGCCCTGGGTGGGCTGGAATTACGGTCAGGAGCTAGGAGGAGTCACGCCCTGAAGAGGACGTGGCGCCCTCCCGTCCTACCGCCGGCTGACGGGGTTGTGTAGCGGTGATTATCTAGCGGTTGCTACACGGGGGTAATTGAATTAGAATAGGGGTTCAATTGGCTACTAAATTGGGAGAAAATGGGGAAAAATCAGAAACAAATAAAAAATAAAATAAAGCACAGGTAACTGAATAACCGAGTACCTCTCTGACATATACAGCTAAAACTAGGGATGAACCACACAAGGGAGAGGGAGTGAATATAAAAACGCAATGATCAACAAAGCATGTACACCTCACTTCATCAAGTACACACAACAGTGCATCAAAAAAATATTTTTGCAAAATTACACCTGTTCTCCTTTTCAGTCCATGTATTGCTTATCACAGAACACAGAGGCCAACTAAAAGAGTCAAAACTCTTTTCGGAATGGATCATTTTGTGATTAAACTCTCCTCTGTATCACCAAAGGGAAACAAAGTGGTGATGTGGGTGCCACACACACACCCCAGAATGACACACACAGTCCCAGAATGAATCTCACACACCACACACCCCAGTCATACACGTCTCAGACTCGCATAGACACTTATATTTACAGTTAAAGTCAAAAGTTTACATACACCTTAGCCAAATCCATTTAAACTCAGTTTTTCACAATTCCTGACATTTAATCCTAGTAAACATTCCCTGTCTTAGGTCAGTTAGGATCACAACTTTATTTTAAGAATGTGAAATGTCAGAATAATAGTAGAGAGAATGATTTATTTCAGCTTTTATTTCTTTCTTCACATTCCCAGAGGGTCAGAAGTTTACATACACTCTGTTAGTATTTGGTAGCATTGCCTTTAAATTGTTTAACTTGGGTCAAAAGTTTTGGGTTGCCTTCCACAAGCTTCTCACAATAAGTTGCTGAAATTTTTGCCCATTCCTCCTGATAGAACTGGTGTAACTGAGCCAGGTTTGTAGGCCTCCTTGCTCGCACACGCCTTTTCAGTTCTGCCCACACATTTTCGATTGGATTGAGGTCAGGACTTTGTGATGGCCACACCAATACCTTGACTTTGTTGTCCTTAAGCCATTTCTCCAAAAAGTAAGATCTTTGTCCCCATGTACAGTTGCAAACTGTAGTCTGGCTTTGTTATGGCGGTTTTGGAGTAGTGGCTTCTTCCTTGCTGAGTAGCCTTTCAGGTTATGTCGATATAGGATATAGATACTTTTGTACCTGTTCCCTCCAGCATCTTCACAAGGTCCTTTGCTGTTGTTCTGGGATTGACTTGCACTTTTTGCACCAATGCACATTCATCTCTAGGATACAGAATGCGTCTCTTTCCTGAGCGGTATGACGGCTGTGTGGTCCCATGGTGTTTATACTTGCGTACTATTGTTTGTACAGACGAACGTGGTACCTTCAGGCGTTTGTGGAGGTTCACAATTTTCTTTCTGAGGTCTTGGCTGATTTCTTTTGATTTTCCCATGATGTCAAGCAAAGAGGCACTGAGTTTGAAGGTAGACCTTAAAATACATCCACAGGTACACCTCCAATTGACTCAAATAATGTCAATTAGCCTATCAGAAATTTCTGAAGCCATGACATAATTTTCTGGAATTTTCCAAGCTGTTTAAAGGCACAGTCAACTTAGTGTATGAAAACTTCTGACCCACTGGAATTGTGATATAGTGAATTAAAAGTGAAATAATCTGTCAACAATAATCTGTCAACAATTTTGGGAAAAATGACTTGTGTCATGCACAAAGTAGATGTCCTAACTGACTTTGCCAACACTATAGTTTGCTAACATGAAATCTGTGGAGTGGTTAAAAATTAGTTTTAATGACTTCAACCTAAGTGTATGTAAACTTCCGACTTCAACTGTACATTAAATACAATTCAGAAGATGCTGTTATCCAGAGTGACCTACACAACAGTGTTACATACAATGTATTTATACAGCTCAATATTTATGGAAGCAATTCAGATACAGTGCCACACCTGTGAATCCAACCTGCAACCTTCAAGTTACAAGCCCAATTCACTAACCATTATACAACACTGTTGCCCAAGAGTCACACAACGAGGCTCTCACACACCCCAAAGCCACACCCCCTCCAAATCAGCCTACCCTGAGCTCCTTGAAGAAGATGCAGCTGCGGGCCCAGTCCACCACGGAGAAGAGCGTCTGGTCAGCCATGCGGCACATGACACTGAAGACGCTGATTCGGTCAAGCCAGTCCCGCCCGCCCTGCTCCTGCTGCAGGTGCTCCAGGATCCGAGCCTGCACCTGCGCCTCGTCCACTTCACAGTGCAGGAGCTCCCGCTCCAGCACTGGTGCCGTGGTGACTGCGCCGTGTTGCTGTGGCGACACTGATAGGCAGCCCCCATCCTGGAAACCCAAGCCTGCGAGGGAGCCTGGAGAGTTGGAGCGGTCAGACATCTCAGACTTAATGGCCCAATTCGGTAAGATGGAGGTACCGTACTGGTACAGACCTGGCAATGCCCCAGGGACTGACACCGCAAAGGGGTTGTAGCCCAGGGGGGCTTGGAGGGGCTGTGCTGGGGCCTTTGGCATGGGGGAGGGGCCATGGGGGCTGGCGTTGAATGTGTAGTTGGTTTGGGGTGGGATCAGTAGCAGAGGGCCAGACTCCAGCTTAAGGCCTGTGGCCCGGATCAGTGCCTTCTTCTGTTGCTTCAGTGCCCGGTCCTGCTTGTACATCGGGCCAAACTTGTTCCTGCCGCCCCGCATGCGATCTGCCCGCACCGCTGGCAAACAGAAGGATGGAGATAAGACCAAAAGAGTAATCAAATCCCATTCAAAATGTTTTGGAAGCTTATTGGTACTCATAGCAATACCAAGATTGAGCTTCTGGTGTCCATTCAGTAGCTTTATCGTAGAGTGTAAGTAAGCGTCTCCTTCCGTCTGCTTTGGAGAGCATGCTAATTTGACTGAATCAGTTTTTTTGATTACCTGCCAACTTCTGTTGGTTAATTAATAAGCCCAGCCATTTATGTGATATGACATTTTCGCTAAATTTCTTGATGAGCAATCTACAACACAGTGTCACAGTGTCAGCTGGCCGCCACCAGTGTTCCTGTCTCGTTATCCTTGTTAATTGTTGTAATTAATGTATTAGTGTTTTGCCCCAAGCTGCACATATTCCTTCATTACCTCATTGTATGCACCAGTTTCCCGCTGTATTTAAGTATGTCTCTGCCTTCATGTCTTCGCACATTCCAAAAAAGTTGGGACAGGGGCAAAAAAAAAAAGACTGGGAAGTTAAAAAAAACTCATGGTTGGCTAAATGATTGTAAGTCTTCAAGGGGCTGAGGTATCAAACAAGCCTTAAACCATCACTCTGCTGCCAGATATGCAGTAGATATGGGTGGATCACTTTAAGGGTTGTTTCTCCTGACTCATTTTCCTATTGAACTCTATGGAAAAATAAGTTGGGCGGCATGGTGGTGCAGTGGTTAGCACCGTCGCCTCACAGCAAGAAGGTACCGAGATCGAATGCTGGCCGAGGGCCTTTCTGTGTGGAGTTTGCATGTTCTCCCTGTGTCCGCGTGAGTTTCCTCCAGGTTTCCTCCGAGTTTCCCGGTTTCCTCCCAAAATCCAAAGACATGCAGGTTAGGCTAATTGGAGACTCTAAATTGCCCATAGGTATGAGTGTGTGAGTGAATGATTTGTGTGCCCTGCGATAGATTGGCAACCAATCCAGGGTGTATTCCTGCCTCTCGCCCAATGCATGCTGGCATAGGCTCCATCCATATCTACTGCATATCTGGCAGCAGAGTGATGGCTTGTTTGATACCTCAGACCCTTGATGACGTACAGCCATTTAGCCAACCACGGGTTCCATACTATTCCTGTGTAATTTAAAGCTTAATAGCCCCACCCCCCAATACCCATAGAGATCAATTCAAATGCAGAGAGGTTATAGTATCACTTGTAAGAGTACCTGAAAATAAGATATCAAGAGTCTTTTGATATCCTTTTATACCCAGTGATGATAGCATCACCTGTTTACCTGTGGAATGTTCCAAACAGGTGTTTTATGAACTTTTTTTGCCCCTGTCCCAACTTTTTTGGAACGTGTTGCAGGCATCAAAAATCAATAAAGTTGATAAGTATCTTTTATTTGTACTGTTTTCAATTAAATATATGTACAAGAGAATTTACAAATCACTGCTTTCTGCTTTTATGTACATTTTACATACTGTCCCAACTTTTTTGGAATTGGGGTTTGTACAATACATGGCACAAATTTACCACTTAGCTTACTAATTTAAACACAAAATAAACGTGCCAGGACTTTAAAATATAACCAGCGGTGTATGACACAGGTGCATGTTTTTTACCCAAATCTGAACATATATTTTCAGCTTCTGCAAATATAGGCATAATTTTTCATCTCGATCATAAACCTGAGTACTAATGTAGTTGTATTCACTATTAATGCCTACTTAGATTAGGCTAACCAAACTAAATAAATGAAATGTAAAGTAGCCCATATGTTCTATAAACAACTAAATATGGACTTAAATAAGAGTTACAATTGTGTCTATTATGAAAACAAACCTTGCCACACTGTAATCAAAAATATATAAATATATATAATGAAAAAATATATATAAATATAAAAGCCATTGATTTTTACAGTCAGGCATAGGAACGACCAGTAGAGCCAAACTGTCACTCCAAACTGGCCAATATCGCATCAACTACGCCTCCAGATTCAGCTCCAGGGGATTGTGTTTTCAGAATTTCTAAATGCCAACGAAAATAGTATTAATATTTTTTGTTTGCAATGCAAATAGTTTTGCTATCAATTCATTAATATTTTATCTCAGAATTTTTAAGGTGTATTTTTGCTTTCAATAAAATATTTTATTGTAGTGTAAAAAGGTGCTTACATAATAAAGACACAAATGCAATAGTGATAACTTTTTTTGAATTAATGGAAAAACAATGAGTTACCTATATCAACTGTGGTTGTTACCGAGTACTCATCCGTAGCCTATAGATTGATCGAATTAAGCGTTTATCGTTATACAGTAAAATGTCCAATGTTATTCAACTCAGAGTAGCCAATACGTCCAAGGTTGATTTAGCACTTAAAATTGTACTGTGCATTCTTGCATCATTCGCATGTAAATTAGCTGAAAAGTATGATAAAAATACATTTTTATCAATTCTACACCTTACCTTCTAATCTCATTCCGACAGTGATGCATTTCTGAAAGCGACAAAAGGGACATCTTTTCCTTTGCGTTTTGTCAATTTTGCAATCTTGGTTTTCTGCGCAGTTGTACCTCTTATTGTTTTGAACCGTTCTCTTGAAAAAACCCTAGTGAAAGAAAAGTTTTATTATGACACTCCCATATAATAACCTACATACAAGCCTGTATAACAATATTATTATTATTATTATTATTATTATTATTATTATTATCATCACACTAACAACAAAACGGAAAATATAATAACAACCACAATAATACGTAGGCCTACAAATAGAATCATAATTTATAGCATTAATTAAAGTGGCAAAGCTGTCATTTTAAAATACCTTACAACTTTCACAGGTTAGTAGACCGTAGTGGTATCCGGAAACTTTATCTCCGCAAACTGGACAAAGTTCATCCAAATCGACATCGTACGTGTAGTCCATCCCTTCAAAGAAATGCCTAAATGGAAAAATACAAATAAAATTATCTAAATTGCGTAGAATAATTCGTAGGCTAAGGCTATGTAAATAGTTTTAAAAATTTAATATTTGGAATGGCCCATGTTCTGAGTATTTCATGACTTCGTTTCGGCTATGTTCAGATTCCCGTTACGGAAGCATGCAGACTGCTGGATTTAAGATGCTTTAAAGCTCTTGATGAATGAATGAATTAATTAATTAATTAATTAACAAAACCGCACCAACATTCTACTCACAGGCGAGACTAAACATTTGAAAGAAATAAATAAACACCTTGGATGATAGAAAAATAATTCAAATTAAATCTGTAGGTTTAAGAAATCAACCAAGTGTTGTGGGAATAACATGTTTTGATCAAGTTCCAACATTACTTTGAACTTATTCCATGTCCATGATGAGGTATAGAATAAAGTGTATTATTGCGTATGAAAACTCGCTGGGCATTGTTTTATTATTCATAGACCTAAGGATCATGGGGAGATATAGTAGAATTAGTGAAAGAAAACCACAAATCGCAATATGCAATAGGTCTGAAATCTCTTGGTAGCCTAGCTGCATTATGAACTATGGAGCTTTGAAAATTAAATAATTTAATAAAGAATTAACTGCCTAACCAATTGAAGTGCAATAGAACTAAATAAAGATTAAAATATCGCCCGTGATAAATTCACAAATCTACGTAGAACGCAATGAAATATATGGTCTTGAAAGAAAAGTATAAAAGTTATAAACAACTGAATTTGAATATCGAGCATACTTCGAACTGCGAGCTATCTTTTTCGCGGTTAAAAAAGGCGAGAAGACAATAAAATAGTGAGAAATAACGAAATTTGACATTTGAATATATTTTAAATGTATGCAGGCTAAAGGTTAATAGACAACAATATTGCCAAAAACGAATAACTATTATAAGTAGGCTACTGTTGTTGTGGTTATTAGCCTATTATTGCTATGTTTACGATGGTATAAGCGATAGCCTACAATCCTTTAAGTACGTTTCGTGTTTTCATTTGGTCAATTACACGCTGCCTGTTATGTCAGAAAACAAACTGCACAAATATATTAGAATTTTTCATTTATCGAACAAACCAATAAATCGATTTACCTGTGTAACGTGTTAATGTTAATAAATAATTCCGATAGTATTGGGTTAATGTATTTCCGGCGTGAGAAAACTGTTGCGGGGGTAAAAATCTATTTTACTGAGGTTGATCAGCTGGTGGAGAATAATAGTGGTAAATGTTTTCCTCGGTGTTATCGAGAACAAAAAAAGCATAAGGGTGTAGTAAGAAAGTCTAGGCATAATTACCTGGGTCGTTCCCCACACGCCCCTCCTGATTTATATGGATCCAAGTCCGTGTCAGCAGTCCAGAGCGCCGCGAGACCGCTCGCCTTGCACTTCCAGTGAGCTCAGGAACACCTCTCTAGTAGCGCTATTAGGGCTACAATAACCTCAAACATCTCGTGGGTAGCCTTCACAAAAAGTATCCAGAGAAACAAGCAGTCGTCCCACAGAGTAGTGAAAAAATAAAGTGAGGAATAGTATGAAGACACATACGTATTTGGTTCCCTATCCGCGACAATTGTCCATGCTATGTGACTTTGAAAACGCCGACAACCCACTTTGACATGGATATATATATATATGTATGTATGTACAGTTGAAGTCGGAAGTTTACATACACTTAGGTTGAAGTCATTAAAACTAATTTTTAACCACTCCATAGATTTCATGTTAGCAAACTATAGTGTTGGCATCTACTTTGTGCCTGACACAAGTAATTTTTCCAACAATTGTTTACAGTCAGATAATTTCACTTTTAATTCACTATATCACAATTCCAGTGGGTCAGAAGTTTACATACACTAAATTGACTGCCTTTAAATTTTTAATATTTGGTTGCATATCCTTTGCATGCCATGACTTCCTGAGGGAATTGGGGGGGTGGGACTAGATTTAGCTGTAAATTACACTGAAACAGTATGGAAACATGGTTGGCTAAATGGCTCTAAGTCATCAAGGGTCTGACGTATCAAACAAGCCTTAAATCGTCACTCTGTTGCCAGAAATACAGTAGATATGGATGGATAACTTGAAGGATTTGTTCTCCTGACTTATTTTTCCATAGAGTTCAATTGGAAAATTTGTCAGGAGAAACAACCCTTAAAGTGATCCATCCATATCTACTGTATATCTGGCAGCAGAGTGATGGTTTGAGGCTTGTTTGATACCTCATACCCTTGATGACTTACAGCCATTTTACCAATCATGTATTGCATACTGTTCCAGCATAATTTACAGCTAAATCTAGTCCATCCCCCAATTCCCATAGAGATCCATTCAAATGCAGAGACATTATAGTATCACTTGTAAGAGTACCAGAAAATAAGCTATCAAGAGTCTTTTGATATTGTTGGGTCACAGACATAAGGAAGTCATGGCATGCAAAGGATATGCGACCAAATATAAAAAATTTAAAAGCACAGTCAACTTAGTGTATGTAAACTTCTGACCCACTGGAATTGTGATATAGTGAATTAAAAGTGAAATAATCTGTAAACAGTTGTTGGAAAAATTACTTGCACATGCACAAAGTAGATTGCCAACACTACACTGTAAAATATTTCCTGTAGATTTTACAGTAAATTACCGGCTACTGGTTGCAGTAATTTTACAGTAAGTAATATACAGCAACAGTACTGTAAATATAATACAATAAAGTATTATATATTTACAGTTAACGTACTGTATTTTACTGCAACTCAGTAGCCAGTAATATATTGTAATATTACAAAAGGAATGCTGTATTGTGTCACAGCAAATTCTTGTAATTTTTGATACTTACTGTATTTTACTGTAACTCAGTAGCCAGTATGATATTGTAAGTTTACGAGTGGAATGCTGTGTTACAGAAAATCTTGCAACTCGGTTTAGAGTAATAGCTATGCAGTTAAAGGAACCAGTAAATAGGAAAACCTGTATGTTTCAAACAAAGGACAATGCATTCATAATTTTCAAAAAACATTTATTTGGAGCACTCACCACAATAATATATTATAATTAACAATTAATTAATTCTTAAATTTGAAGTAATGATGTCAGAACTTTAACTTGGCAAAATAACTGACCAAATTACAAACATGAAAGTATAAAATGATCAACAAAAATGTCAAGCTACTCATACAATGCACTGTAATAAAACCAATGTCAGAAAACAAAAATTTAGGCCTACTAAATAAACATTGAATTTTACAATCCCATCCAGACATTTTTTCCCTATTAATGTTATCTATGTTTGTGGGTCAAGTTTAGCCAAACAAGTACAAGAGTATAATTTATTTTAAAATGTAAAACAATAAAACATCTAATTTGTGAACACAATTTTCTGAACAAAATAATGTCAATGATAATAAAAATAATAAGAATAAATAATTTTATTCATGACGTGCTTTTCATACACCCAAAGCACTGGATACAGACAATTGTTTAAACATTTAGGGTCTGATTTACTAAGACCTTTAGCATGTGCAAAACCTTTCAGCACACACAAAACTAATAACACAACCAATGATTGGTGCAAAAACAAATACCATGACCAATCATTGGTCATGTTATTGGTTTTGCGTGTGCAAAAAGGTTTGAACAAGTTAAAAGGTCTTAGTAGAAGAAAGAAACACATAGGCCCGGATTCAGTCATTTTCCCTTTACCATGAATTACAAATAAATGAAAAGGATTAATATTTTTAAATGGATTACGGGATTTTGTTTTTACGTGTTTTTATGGGTTATTGTACACGGTAGACGTCCTAATAGTGTGTACGTTGGTAGATGATATACAGGCCTATAACTAACATTATAATAACAAAAGCTTGGCATTTGCAAGGTATCTACAGTAGCCTAGTTAAAGTTCTTAAAATATAACACTAGGAAATGACCGTTGTCACATTAAAAAAATCAATAAATCTGGTGTCATGAAATCCATATGCCACGATTCTCCCTTTGTGACTTTTCCTAAACATATGTATTGAACATTCCGATATAATTTGAGTATCTTAATTTGAATATCAATTTCTTAATTTGGATATTTTCTTAAAGGGAAATGCCACCCATTTTCAGCATTGAAATGGTCAAAACTATCCCCCCGATTGTTTTCAGGTCCATAGAACAAATTCCTACTCTTCTCTGTGTCTGAGAACAAAGCAGGCAGGCTCCTTGAGCGGCTGGGCTGTGACGTACCTGATGTGCATGCTTTGCCACGCCCCCTAGATAACCCGGTTGAAATGAATGGAGAATCTCAACTAGCTGAAACAATGCGACTTGAAGATGAAATTTACGCTTGTTAGAGCTTTTCCGGGCATAATATGCTATCGATCATAATATGCTTTTCCGATCATAATATGCTATCGTAAAACAGCTAAATTTACATTTGTAGCGTTTTTCTCAAAGTAAATCTAGCTGGTTTACGATAACATAGGACTATATTTAATGTCGTAAAAGACATGGCACTTGTGCGTGAGATCGCTCATTTGCCCGGAAAAGCTCAAACAAGCGTAAATTTCATCTTCAAGTCGCAATGTTTCAACTGATTCTCCATTCATTTCAACCGGGCTCTCTAGGGGCCGGGGCAAAGCATGCACATCAGGTACGTCACAGCCCAGCCACTTAGCTTTCCTGCTCTTTTTCTCAGATACAGAGAAGAGTAGGAATGTGTTCTCTGGACCTTAAAACAACCAGCGGGTATAATGCTGAAACTGGGTGGTATTTCCCTTTAAGGACTCAGGGCTTACACCCAGCACTAAGCAGCGGTAACCCAAACAAAGTCTTTGCTAGTTTCAGACCGATGCAGTGGTCATTGTTTAAATAGCAAGTGAACTTGCGCATTGTTGTATGTGGAATCACTGAGACGCGTACACACGGTTCAGTTTCAAATACCACTGAGTGCTTTCTTCATCTGACCCTCGTAGCTACACAAAACGCATGCGTAACGTAACGTACAGCATACGTCAGCAGTAACTGGATCTCTTAACAAATGTGGTGAACTGTTGGGAGCGAACTCCCAGCATAACCTATGTCATCAAACATTTCTCCCCTCCCCAAGAAATAAACAGTGTGGCAAGATAGTCAGTATCACCCCACTTGCACAGCTCCAAGCCCACTCTAAAACAGTACCATGTAAACATGTCCATATGAGCTGCTAGGCCTGGGGAAGTATGGTAGGACGTGACATAATCCCGCAAGGCAACAGGCCGGGTCCTGGGCTGCACCAGTCTGGGCTCCAGCACCACAGGCTCTTGATGTGTGGCCGCATCCGCTACTGGAGTGGGAAGCGGGCCAGGGTCAGTGCCCATGGTGTAGAGAGGTGGCAGTGGGGCTTGCGCTGTAGCTGTGTGCTTGGAAAGGGGAGCAGGGTCATTCCTCAGTCTGCTAGCATGCCATCGCTGAGCAGGAATGTGGTAGGCCCTAGAAGGCAGCTGACCTGCATGGGCTGGGACCAGAATGAGGCCATCTTGTTGTGCCGTTGTGGTCGTCAAGCCCTGACCCAGTCAGAGACCTGGATTGAAGGTGGTCTTGCCCTGCGGGCTTTGTAAACCCTTTTCTTCATCTCCTGCTGCCGTGTGGCGATGGTCTCTCGGATCTGGGTTAGAGAGCCCCTGAGAGGCCTCCTAGCTGGTGCTCGGAGCCTATCCAATGGCAATTCCAACTCTCGGCCGAGCATTAAAACTGCATGTGACACTTGTGTGGTGGAGTGTGGGCTTGCTCTGTAATGTAGGATGGTCTGGTTAAGTGCCACTTCGAACGTGCAGCCTTGAGCCAGGTGTGCCCGGATTTCCATTCTTCAACGTCACATTAAAGTGTTCTACTCCCCTGTTAGCCTGTGGGTTGTAGAATGCGGTTCGGATATGCCTGACACCCCGGCTGCCCAGAAAATCTGAGAACTAGGCGGATGTTAGGTCCATTATCTGTTGTCACAGCCTTTGGCAATCCCCAGCGTGCAAACAGGCCATCCAGTATCCGGATTATGGCGTGTGATGTCACCGTCCCAACTGGTACCACCTCCGGCCATTTGGAGTGGAGGTCATATATGACCACCAGAAAGCATTGGTGGTGGGGAACACCATGGCCATGGATTTCCCCACAGATATCCAGTTGGACATGCTCCCAGGGATGTGAAGGCCAGGGCAGAGGCTGCAGAGGGGGAGGTGCCGGAGGTCCACTGAGGAGACATGCTGAACAGTCCCGGACCAGGCCTTCAATCTCTCGGTCAATAGCTGGCCACCATACTAGGTCGCAGCACCGTCGTTTGAGTTTCACAATTCCCAAGTGACCCTCGTGCGCCATTGACAGGATGCGCGAGCGCAGAGCACTTTGGATGACAGTGCAGAGCCCTCTTGACACACAGGTATCTGCCCAGCAGGATAGCTCATCTTTCACCCTGGCAAACGGCTTCAACTCTTCAGGAATGTGGGATAGCCAGCCATTCCTGATAAACGTGCGCAGCGTAGACAGTATTGGGTCCTTATCTGACACCGCTTTCAGTTCCTCTAATGAGACCGCAGGCTGCAGGGGAGTGTAGAGTGTTTGGATGAGAGCCGGTTCTCCATCGTCTGATGGGATGGAAGGGGTTGGGGCTTTGATGGAGCAGGAGAGGAGGTCTGCAACCACGTTGTCCCTCTCTGGTGTGAAGGTGAGGTCATAGTAATACTGGCGAAGACGTATTACAGTCGCAGTGGCTTGTGGCCTGAACCTGAAGTCGAGAGCACTGTTGTGAGGGCCTGGTGATCCTTCCTGATGGTAAAATGGTGGCCATATAGGTACATGTGCCATCTCTCACATGCCCACACATAGGCCAATGTGCATTCGCCCACGGAGTATCGCTGCTCTGTCGGGGTCAGGGCCCGGGAGGCGAAAGTGACCGGCCTCTCAACGCCGTCCTGCACCTGGGACAGCACAACCCCAACTGCAGCAGCAGAGGCATCACAGGTGAGGAGGGTAGAGCTAGAGAGGTTGAAATGGGCAAGGACAGGAGGCGTGGTTAGTTGTGCCTTTAGTGTGCAAAAGGCCTCTGCGCATGCTGGAGACCAGCCCCAGGGCTCGTCCTTCCCCACGAACACTGTCAGGTCCCTGCTGGCTGGATGAAGAGGCACTTGAAGGTAGCCCTGGTGCAAGTCCAACTTCGAGAAGACTTTCGAGCCATGGAAAAGAGTGGTGAGCTCTTCAGATGTAGGCAAAGGATATCGGTCTGGGATAACAGCTTTGTTCACCCGGCGCAAATCCACACCAATGTGCAGGCCCCCCGTCTTTTTCTTAGAGACCACCAGGTTCGAGACCCAAGGCACAGTGTTTATCGGCTCGATGATGCCCTCTTCCAGCAGGGAGGTGAGTTCAGCGGCGACACCATCGCGGAAGGCGAGCGGCAGGCGTCTGAGGGGCTGAATGACAGGCGCCACGGCAGGGTCAACTAGGGGCCAATGAGTAAATGTTGTCAAGCAGCCTAGGCTATCAAACAGTGCCGGCCACATCTGTTGCACTGTAGGCAAGACCTGCAGTATAGCTGTTCCACTCTCATCCCTCAGGGAGAAGCCCAGCCCTGTGAAGAGGTCCAGATCAAGGAGGTTGGCTCCTTCCTGCGCCACATGAAAACCAAAGGAGGGTAGGTACCTCGTACCATAGTGCACAGGCATTTGGAGTGTGCCCACTATATCGACTTTGGAGTAGCCGTACCCACACAAGCTTGTGGACGGCTGCCGTAGTGGCACGTTGGAAAATAATTTCCTGTAGGTGCTCAAATTGAGGAGTGATACTGCAGCACCAGTATCCAGGATTGAGTGGCACACTAACCTCCCCTAGCTGCACTGTGCATGTTTTAAATGATGCCTGTGTTGAGACAACATTACTAATGTCTGTGCATTCAGAATTCGGCTGGGAGCGCCTGTGTTGTGGTGATACCTTGACTGGGGCCGAACGGCAGACTTTATCAAAATGATTCAGCTTAGAACAATTCCTGCAGATTTGTCCACGGGCAGGACAATGTGGTGCTCTGGATGCATGGGAATTAGATCCACAATTGCGCCCGGGGACCACAGTGGGGCGCTGTCTGCCCATCTGTTGCACAGGCATGCCGACATCAGTGTTTAGGGGAAGAACCGGCAATGACGTCATCTGCTGGTGATCGATGTACTGGAGTTGTTGTTCAAGCGCTGTTTTGCGCTGAGCAGGGCTAGCTAGCAAAGATGAGCACTCCAGAGCTGATTCCACTTGTAGCGCAATTTTGATTGCATCACTTAAAGGGTAAGTTCGCTATTTTGGACCTTGGACCCTATTTGCGGTCCGTCTTCCATGAACCTGACCCATGAAGTCCATTTTTTCATTGATCGGTCCAGTATTGAGTTCGGTACAGATTTCCTGTAGGCTCTCAATGGGCTACAATGGAAGTGAACGGGGCAATCAGAAATGTTATGGAAAAACAACGATAAATGTGCTTTTATAGCTCAGTGTGTATTCTTACGGTCTCAGTATGCTCTCCTGTGAAATGTAGGCTATCGCAAACGCAAACCGAACGTTGAAACAACAGTTCCATTTGAAACAGAACTATTTCTCCGACCGCACTACCTCGCACTGTAAACTTCCGCAGTCTAGCTACGTTGTAGAGAGGGGGGGGGCGCTTGAAAAGCAGTTGATCACAAATCCTGACCTCCCGTTGGAGTTTACTAGCTAGTAGCCTACAGCAGAAATATTTGTAACGCAGTTTTTGAAATCATCATTTGTAATAATTCATCACAGCAATGGTGCGCGAATGTGCAGTCCCCGGTTGTGGGAATAAAATGTCTGGACGCTCAAATACCAGTTTTCACAGGCTTCCGTTCTCTGACCCAGAAAGATTGAGACTTTGGCTGGTTGTCTTACGGATCGACATAAACACTCCAGTCAATCAACTCCGTTTGGCAGACTCGCGAGTTTGTGGAGCGCATTTCGACGCTACTGATTTCTGTAACCGCAAATCAGAAGCAAAACACTGGTTTCTAAAGAACACAGCTGTTCCTCGTGTCGGACCTGCAGCACTATCAAGCACCGGAGCGGAGGTAAGTTATATTTAGCTATAACGTTACTAACATTTTTATTTTTTTTGAGCGCGTCCTCTGACCCAGCACTCAATACCAACTAACAAAATCCGAGCTTGACATAAGTTGTTTTCTTGTAACAAAACTGTCGGAAACGTTCATCAACTATAACTTTTTACAATTCTATAATGTTTTATTTACAAATGCTTGACGCATGGTGTCCTGTCCAAAGTTCTCATCTATCACATATCTGTTGGCAGTCATAGTGTAATGGTAATCAATGGAGATGATCCAGTGTCATCCACGGATACATCCAGGTTTTCAATGGCATTCGGTAGCAACAGATCCCACTCCCTACAACACAAACTTTCCTCCTCTCTGGGCATCTGCTTGCACCTCTTGCAAGAACACCAAAAGTCCCCCGAAATTCTTGGTCTAGCCTCGGCAGCGACTTCGGATAACATTACCTGCGCAACTTCAGCCTCTCTCTCTTCTCTTGCTCTCTTATCATCCATCTCTTGTAGTTCCGTGTCCGTGTATTCTGGCTCAAATCTGTAGCCAGTAACGTCAAAGTCAAAATCGAATTCTTCGTCTTCGTAATCATTATAGTCATCCATCATCCAAGTTTTTTTGTGGAAATTGTAGCCTACATTGCTGCAGGTAAACAAACGCAGACTGCTCAGCTAGATAGTTTCGTAAACGGCCGGCACACCTTCCCGCTCCCCTACCCCCAACACATAGTACTCCGCGGGAGCAGCGAAAACAAGCAACAGAGAAATGCTTACTTCCAAGCCATGCCAAGCACGTAAAAATGTTCGGATTGAGATACATTTCACAGGAGAGCATACTGAGACCGGTAACAATACACCCTGAGCTTCCCGTCTCATTTATTGTACATGAAAGCACGTTTATCGAACATTTCTGATTGCCCCGTTCACTTCCATTGTAGCCCAGTGAGAGCCTACAGGAAATCTGTACCGAACTCAATACTGGACCGATCAGCGAAAAAATGGACTTCATGGGTCAGGTTCATGGAAGACGGACCGCAAATAGGGTCCAAGGTCCAAAATAGCGAACTTACCCTTTAATGTTAAATTGTCGGGCTCCATTAACAATCTCTCCCGAGTTTTGTCACATGACGAGCCTTCTATCAACTGGTCTCTGATCATGTGATCATGCAATGCTCCGTAGTCACAGGCTTGGGCGAGTTTGCGCAAATCAGCCACGAAAGCTTGTACTGACTCACCGGGTCGTTGCTTGCGTTTTCAAAGTCGGTATCACCATAAAAGTGCTCGTTGCTTGCCTGCAAAATGATTTGCAGCAGCGTGACAGCAGCATTGAACGTTGCAGCTGATCCTAGCGTTCCGAAAACTCTCTGGCCCTCGGCACCGAGACAATGGACAAGGAGAGCAGTCTTCCGCTTCCGCTTGTTCCGCTTGAGCTGCTCATCAGATAAGCATAGTGCATCAATGTAAGTATTAAAACCTGACAGCCACCTTGTCCACGGGACTGCGTGTTCCCCGGGCACCGCAAGGAAAGGGTCGGGTGGGGGAAGGCTAAACCCAGTCATCTTCGTCGCCAATTGTTGTATGTGGAATCACTGAGACGCATACACACGGTTCAGTTTCAAACACTATGGAATGCCGTTTGGGCCAAAACCTGTATTTCGACGTCCGCATTAAGACGTCAAATTTGTTTGTGTTAAGACGTCAAATTTGTTCATTTAAGATGTCCATTTGGAACGTCTTAAGGTGTTTGGACCATTAATGATCCATGCTATTGGTTGGCGTCAACATACCCACCCCTTTTTGACATAGGGGCTGCGTATCCAGAGATTTACCCACCCCTTTTTTACGTAGGGGCTGCACGTATGCCTACATTGTGGTCATGTGGGCTCTACATTTGGGCTACGTAGTATTTGGGACAGTCCATTTGACAGTTTAGAAAAAGGTAGAGAACCACGGCTTATATTTAAATGTACAGTGCTCCAGCCCTTTTGGGTTAGTGCATTATCAACATTGGCCAACTACATGGGCATTTCACAAAACTTAAACTGCGCATATAAATATAAGTGACTCTAGTCAGGGATTTAATTAGTACATACCAAAATTTGTTCTTCCAGCCGACAAGACAAGCTGAGCATGCCAAACTATTCAGTCTCATTACCCAGATAGCAAGTGTAAGATTCTAAACTGACATGATCCACTCAAACACTGACAAATCAACCATGCCGCCGGCCGAATCAACCAACTTATCATAAATACAATGTAGGTTAAAATGTAAGTGAAAGCAGTGACTCGTCGCCACTGTTAGGCATAGTATTCAATTATAGAATAGCAGCTGGGAGTGAGTGATCAAAGCCTATTTCAACCAAGGAAATTAGATTAGCAATACAATAGACTGGTTCCTGGTTAGACCATGGGAAGTTGCACCTTCAGACCCCCTACTGATGGACAGACTGGTTGATCTAAGGGAGCCAGACAGTGTCTTCCTTAAATCAATCACATCATTTTTGAATATACATTTCTGTTTCCTGCCTGTAGAAAACAAAGCCCAAAAATGGTATTTAAAGTCATCCATTTTACAGAACAGGATTCAGATTTTACTCCACTGAATCCAGAGTGCATTGCTGTATCTCTGACAACTGCTGTTATGAAGAATAAACTTCTTACACAAGCGAACATTGAATCGACGTAGATTCAATGTGGAATTCCGACGTTGATTCAACATCAATTTGCTCATCGAGATCACGTTGAATCAATGTCAGAATACCGACAAATATTGAATAATCAAGGTTAAATATTAACATGATATTTAAAAGCTTTAATGTTTGTCGCCATCACTGACTCACATCCATTAGCTAAGTTAGTAGCCGATAATGTCAGTCGTAACTGTAGCCTAAATAATTCGCCTAACGTCATAAATTGCTTTGCCAGCTGAACACATAAAATGGATAAAAATACAACTTCATTGTAGTGAGTGTACTGAAAAAATAACCAATTTTGATTATTCAATATTTGTCGGTATTCTGACGTTGATTCAACGTGATTTCGATGAGCAAATTGATGTTGAATCCACGTCGGAATTCCACATTTAATCTACGTCGATTCAACGTTCACTTGCTATCTGGGTAATTAAAGGGAGAAAGTTACGCACCTCTACTGGGGAACGGGGATGAGTGCAGACAGCAACCATACAGCATGGAGAGTGTATTCTTAATACCTGCACCTTGCAGACAGATATGCATTTAGGGAGGTTGTAAATGAATGATGAATGGTCTCCTCCGCATTCATTAAACAGTGATTTTGAATTTAAAAAATATTATGCTCAAACTTTATTTGCATAGCCACCAGAGCGCGTGAGCGGAGTTGAGCGAAACACTAGTTTTGAGCTCATGCTATTTATTCACCACAACAGGAAAAGGTGATAGCCGATAGCCTAAACGAATGCGATTGTTACCAATATTCACCAAAGGGATTAGTATCCACAAATTATGGAAAGTTTCTATTATAGATTTATATAACAAGGAATACAACAACAATACTCAAATGTGAGTGTAATGCACACGTTGTCTAAAGAAAAAACTGTGTTATAGCCTAATTATAGGGACAATTACTGAAGGAAAACAGAAAAATAGTAGGTTAACTAGGTTATCACCCTTATGCATTTAGGACATGGGAAAGGAAGGAATCATGGCGACAGTGAAACTTTGTCCAATAATAGCCTGCTTTAATGAATAAAATCACAACAGGTGATCAAAGTGGGGATTTGAACATTTATAGCCACAATGTAACATAATAGCCACAATGTAAAATATAATTCACACCACCATTACATAAAAAATACTCCTCGTCTGCACTAAAAAATTCGCCATTAATCAGAAAGAATCTTAACCAGTTTGAAAATCAATGGCTTGCAGAACACCAAATTCTTTCTTTTCCCCCTATCTACTCAAAATTCAAACTGCGGTCAAGCCAGCCTCCACGTCGAAAAAGATGGTCAAGCTAGCCCCCACGTTATTTTGTGGTTCGCAATATAATAGGCATTCTACGGTAAGAGCGTGTAAGAATTGATTTCAAAATAAAAGTGAATTTCCGGTGAACGTGATAAGACGTGAAAGTAATTTCACATACATTCAATAAATCAGTCAGTCTGTCAGTAAACAATGAATGAATGAATGAATAAATAAATAACATACATACATACATCCATACATAAATAAAACTAAATTAATAATTATTTTTTAAAAACAACTACCACCTGCAAACTGTTTCAGAGAAAAATTGAAGCTTTCTCATTTAAATTGTGTGAATAAATACTCATTATAAAAAAATGTACTTAATAATAAAGAATACATTTTCAATCTGACCAATCTGACTTCAAAATGACCACCTCATAGTGTCACTCAGACCATTTCAGGACATTCAGATGTGGAATTTCAAAATTAAAGTCTTCTAAAATGTCATATAAGAGCTGTGTTTCTTCTAAATTCAGATTGATATTAAAAGGAAACTTCCTGTTTTCACTGACCAATTTCACTTCAGAATGATAGAACACCTCATAGTGTCACTCAGAGAACCAAAGGACAATCTGATGTGGAATTTCAAAATTAAAGCCCTCTAAAATGTCATATAAGAGCTGTGTTTCTTCTCAATTCAGATTGATATTAAAAGGAAACCTCCTGTTTTCAAAAAACACATTTCACTTCACAATGATAGAAGAACACGTCAGAGTGTCACTCAGAGAACCTGAGGACAATCTGATGTGGAATTTCAAAATTAAAGCCCTCTAAAATGTCATATAAGAGCTGTGTTTATTCTATATTCAGATTGATATTAAAAGGAAACTTCCTGTTTTCACTGACCAATTTCACGTCAGAATGATAATAATAATAATAATAATAAACTTTATTTGTATAGCACCTTTCATACATAAAATGCAGCCCAAAGTGCTTCACAACAATAGAAAACAAAATACAGAACAAAAGCAATAGAAGAAAAATAGACATAAAAGGCAATAGAACATTTACGAGACAATGTCCCTCCTTCGAGGTATATTTGCCCATGGGTGGGAGCAGCATACAGCCTCCACAGTTTGAGTCACTCCGCAGTGTGACGAACCCGTCGGTCCCTAGTCAACTTTTAAGTTGAGCGCCCTACTGGCCTCTTTCTACGTTTTGATTTTCATTTGCCCATGGGTGGGAGCAGCATACAGCCTCCACAGTTTGAATCACTCCGCAGAGTGACGAACCCGTCGGTCCCTAGTCAAACTTTTAAATTGAGCGCCCTACTGGCCTCTTCTTTCACCCCACTATACAGAATAAAAGAAAGAAAAGAAATGAAATAAAATAATAGATAAAACAGCTTTAAAAAGATAAATAAGCTTAAAAATAAATCAATTAGACTAGTACATGGTAATAAAAATAATAAAAAACACACATCAGTCCTAAAAGTAAGAAAATTAAATTAAAATTAAAATTAAAAGGCAGGGCAAGCTAACTAAAGGCAAGTTTAAATAGGTGTGTTTTAAGAAGTTTCTTAAAAATGTTAAGAGTTTCTGCCTCTTTGATATTGCCTGGTAAGGCATTCCAGAGCCTAGGGGCATAAAAGCTAAAAGCCGCCTCACCGCTTCTCTTACGGTTTACTTTGGGAATCACTAAGAGAGAAGCAGTGGAGGATCTAAGGGTTCTACTAGGTACATGTTCCTGAATGCAGTCACCTAAGTATGTTGGTGCTAAACCTTTTATCGTTTTAAAAACTAGAAGAAGAACCTTAAAATTTATTCTAAAACGCACAGGTAGCCAGTGTAGTTTAAGGAGTGTGGGGGGTAATGTGGTCTCTCTTTTTTGTGCCAGTCAATACCCTTGCAGCCGCATTCTGAACTAACTGTAGTTTTTTAATGCTTTTTTGGGGGAGACCAGAGAGAAGGCTATTGCAGTAGTCAAGGCGACTTGTGATAAAAGCATGCATAAGTTTTTCTGCGTCTGCTTGTCGGAGGAGAGGTCTGACCTTTGCAATGTTTCTTAAATGAAAGAAGGCAATTTTAGTAACATTTCTTATATGGGGTTCAAAGGTTAGGTCATTATCTATAATAACGGCTAGATTCTTGGCTTCCCGATTACTGCATAGGCCCAGATGCTCTAGATTTTTTGATATTGCATCTCTTTGAGGTCTTGGTCCAATCAAAATGGCCTCTGTTTTGTCATCGTTCAACTGGAGAAAATTTTGGGACATCCACATTTTTATATCTTTCAGACACTTCTCCAGTGAGCTGAGTGGACTTGTATCACCAGGGAACACAGAAATGTACAATTGTGTGTCATCAGCATAGCTGTGGAAATTAACACTATGCTTTCTAATGATGTTACCCAGTGGTAGCATATACAAAGAGAACAGTAAAGGCCCAAGAATAGATCCTTGAGGGACCCCACATGTAATGCTAACCGTGTCAGACACAGCGTCTCCTAGTGCAACAACAAATCCTCTCCCAGTAAGGTAAGATTTAAACCACTCTAGTACTAGTCCCGAAAGACCCACCCAATGTTCCAGACGGTGCATTAAAATGTTGTGATCCACTGTATCAAACGCAGCACTCAAGTCCAGTAAAACTAGAACAGCAACACCACCACTGTCAATGGTTACCCGCAGGTCATTTACAACCTTTACCAGGGCAGTCTCTGTGCTATGGTTAGATCGGAAGCCTGATTGGTATTTTTCAAGGGTGTTGTATCTAATCAGAAATTGATTCAGTTGTCTAAAAACAATTTTTTCTAGGATTTTACTTAAAAAAGGGATGTTGGATATAGGCCTGAAATTACTGAGCACAGAGCTGTCTAAATGCCTTTTTTTCAGTGTTGGTCTCACAATGGCAGATTTCAAGGTGGTGGGGAATATGCCAGCCGATAGAGAACAGTTCACAATTTCCAAAACATCATCAAGTAAACAATTATACACCTTTTTGAAGAACTTTGTGGGGATGGGATCAAGTGAGCAGGTTGAGGGTTTAATCTGAGAGATAATTTCACTCAAAGCTTGCGTGTCAATCTGCTCAAATGAATCCATGACAGTATCAATTTGTCTACATTGATCATCTAATTCTGTAGTTACGTTGACCTGGGAGATTTGTGAGCGAATACTGGATATCTTTTCTTGAAAGAAAGTAGCAAACTCATTACATCTAGATGTGGAACTGGACGCAATGTCAGGATCAGCAGTCATCACAGGGTTAATCAATCGATCAATTGTTGAAAAAAGAATGATAGCACACCACATCAGAGTGTCAGTCAGACAATCTCAGGACATTCTGATGTGGAATTTCAAAATTAAAGCCCTCTAAAATGTCATATAAATGCTGTGTTTCTTCTAAATTCAGATTGATATTAAAAGGAAACCTCCTGTTTTCACAAAACCAGTTCACATCAGAATGATAGAAGAAAACCTCAGTGTCACTCAGGCAATCTCAGGACATTCTGATGTGGAATTAAAAAATGAAAGCCCTCTAAAATGTCATATAAATGCTGTGTTTCTTCTAAATTCAGATTGATATTAAAAGGAAACCTCCTGTTTTCACAAAACCAGTTCACTTCAGAATGATAGAAGAACACCTCACAGTGTCACTAAGACATTCTCAGGACATTCTGATGTGGAATTTCAAAATTAAAGCCCTCTAAATGTTCATATAAATGCTGTGTTTCTTCTGAATTCTGATTGATATTAAAAGGAAACCTCCTGTTTTCACAAAACCAGTTCACATAAGAATGATAGACCACCTCAGAGTGTCACTCAGAACATATCAGGACATTCTGATGTGGAATTTCAAAATTAAAGCCCTCTAAAATGTCATATAAATGCTGTGTTTCTTCTAAATTCAGATTGATATTAAAAGGAAACCTCATGTTTTCACAAACCCATTTCCCTTCAGAATGATAGAAGAACACCTGAGAGTGTCACTCAGATAATCTCAGGACATTCTGATGTGGAATTTCAAAATTAAAGCCCTCTAAAAGTTCATATAAATGCTGTGTTTCTAAATTCAGATTGATATTAAAAGGAAACCTCCTGTTTTCACAAAACCAGTTCACATAAGAATGATAGACCACCTCAGAGTGTCACTGAGAACATCTCAGGACATTCTGATGTGGAATTTCAAAATTAAAGCCCTCTAAAATGTCATATACATGCTGTGTTTCTTCTAAATTCAGATTGATATTAAAAGGAAACCTCCTGTTTTCACAAAACCATTTCCCTTCAGAATGATAGAAGAACACCTCAGAGTGTCACTCAGATAATCTCAGTACATTCTGATGTGGAATTTCAAAATTAAAGCCCTCTAAATGTTTATATAAATGCTGTGTTTCTTCTAAATTCAGATTGATATTAAAAGGAAACCTCCTGTTTTCACAAAACCAGTTCACATCAGAATGATAGCAGAACACCTCACATTGTGACTCAGATAATCTCAGGACATTCTGATGTGGAATTTCAAAATTAAAGCCCTCTAAAGGTTCATATAAATGCTGTGTTTCTTCTAAATTCAGATTGATATTAAAAGGAAACCTCCTGTTTTCACAAAACCAGTTCACATCAGAATGATATAAGAACACCTCAGTGTCACTCAGACAATCTCAGGACATTCTGATGTGGAATTTCAAAATTAAACCCCTCTAAAATGTCATAAATGCTGTGTTTCTTCTAAATTCAGATTGATATTAAAAGGAAACCTCCTGTTTTCACAAAACCATTTCCCTTCAGAATGATAGAAGAACACCTCACAGTGTCACTCAGATAATCCAGGACATTCTGATGTGGAATTTCAAAATTAAAGCCCTCTAAAAGTTCATATAAATGCTGTGTTTCTAAATTCAGATTGATATTAAAAGGAAACCTCCTGTTTTCACAAAACCAGTTCACATCAGAATGATAGCAGAACACCTCACATTGTCACTCAGATAATCTCAGGACATTCTGATGTGGAATTTCAAAATTAAAGCCCTCTAAAATATCATATAAGAGCTGTGTTTTTTCTAAATTCAAATTGATATTAAAAGGAAACCTCCTGTTCTCACAAAACCATTTCACTACAGAATGATAGAAGAACAACTCACAGTTTCACTAAGACAATCTCAGGACATTCTGATGTGGAATTTCAAAATTAAAGCCCTCTAAAATGTAATATAAATGTTGTGTTTCTTCTGAATTCTGATTGATATTAAAAGGAAACCTCCTGTTTTCACAAGACCAGTTCACATAAGAATGATAGATCACCTCAGAGTGTCACTCAGAACATCTCAGGACATTCTGATGTGGAATTTCAAAATTAAAGCCCTCTAAAATGTCATATAAATGCTGTGTTTCTTCTAAATTCAGATTGATATTAAAAGGAAACCTCATGTTTTCACAAAACCATTTCCCTTCAGAATGATAGAAGAACACCTCAGAGTGTCACTCAGAAAATCTCAGGACATTCTGATGTGGAATTTCAAAATGAAAGCCCTCTAAATGTTCATATAAATGCTGTGTTTCTTCTGAATTCTGATTGATATTAAAAGGAAACCTCCTGTTTTCACAAAACCAGTTCACATAAGAATGATAGATCACCTCAGAGTGTCACTCAGAACATCTCAGGACATTCTGATGTGGAATTTCAAAATTAAAGCCCTCTAAAATGTCATATAAATGCTGTGTTTCTTCTAAATTCAGATTGATATTAAAAGGAAACCTCATGTTTTCACAAAACCATTTCCCTTCAGAATGATAGAAGAACACCTCAGAGTGTCACTCAGAAAATCTCAGGACATTCTGATGTGGAATTTCAAAATGAAAGCCCTCTAAATGTTCATATAAATGCTGTTTTTCTTCTGAATTCTGATTGATATTAAAAGGAAACGTCCTGTTTTCACAAAACCAGTTCAAATAAGAATGATAGACCACCTCAGAGTGTCACTCAGAAAATCTCAGGACATTCTGATGTGGAATTTCAAAATGAAAGCCCTCTAAATGTTCATATAAATGCTGTGTTTCTTCTGAATTCTGATTGATATTAAAAGGAAACCTCCTGTTTTCACAAAACCAGTTCACATAAGAATGATAGATCACCTCAGAGTGTCACTCAGAACATCTCAGGACATTCTGATGTGGAATTTCAAAATTAAAGCCCTCTAAAATGTCATATAAATGCTGTGTTTCTTCTAAATTCAGATTGATATTAAAAGGAAACCTCATGTTTTCACAAAACCATTTCCCTTCAGAATGATAGAAGAACACCTCAGAGTGTCACTCAGAAAATCTCAGGACATTCTGATGTGGAATTTCAAAATGAAAGCCCTCTAAATGTTCATATAAATGCTGTTTTTCTTCTGAATTCTGATTGATATTAAAAGGAAACGTCCTGTTTTCACAAAACCAGTTCAAATAAGAATGATAGACCACCTCAGAGTGTCACTCAGAACATCTCAGGACATTCTGATGTGGAATTTCAAAATTAAAGCCCTCTAAATGTTTATATAAATGCTGTGTTTCTTATAAATTCTGATTGATATTAAAAGGAAACCTCCTGTTTTCACAAAACTATTTCACTACAGAATGATAGAAGAACACCTCACAGTTTCACTAAGACAATCTCAGGACATTCTGATGTGGAATTTCAAAATTAAAGCCCTCTAAAATGTCATATAAATGCTGTGTTTCTTCTAAATTCAGATTGATATTAAAAGGAAACCTCCTGTTTTCACAAAACCAGTTCACTTCAGAATGATAGAAGAACACCTCAGAGTGTCACTCAGGCAATCTCAGGACATTCTGATGTGGAATTTCAAAATTAAAGCCCTCTAAAATGTCATATAAATGCTGTGTTTCTTCTAAATTCAGATTGATATTAAAAGGAAACCTCGTGTTTTCACAAAACCAGTTCACTTCAGAATGATAGAAGAACACCTCACAGTGTCACTAAGGCAATCTCAGGACATTCTGATGTGGAATTTCAAAATTAAACCCCTCTAAAATGTCATATAAATGCTGTGTTTCTTCTAAATTCAGATTGATATTAAAAGGAAACCTCCAGTTTTCACAAAACCATTTCCCTTCAGAATGATAGAAGAACACCTCAGAGTGTCACTCAGATAATCTCAGGACATTCTGATGTGGAATTTCAAAATTAAAGCCCTCTAAATGTTTATATAAATGCTTTGTTTCTTCTAAATTCTGATTGATATTAAAAGGAAACCTCCTGTTTTCACAAAACCATTTCACTTCAGAATGATAGAAGAACACCCTCAGAGTGTCACTCAGATAATCTCAGGACATTCTGATGTGGAATTCCAAAATTAAACCCCTCTAAAATGTCATATAAATGCTGTGTTTCTTCTAAATTCAGATTGATATTAAAAGGAAACCTCATGTTTTCACAAAACCATTTCCCTTCAGAATGATAGAAGAACACCTCAGAGTGTCACTCAGAAAATCTCAGGACATTCTGATGTGGAATTTCAAAATGAAAGCCCTCTAAATGTTCATATAAATGCTGTTTTTCTTCTGAATTCTGATTGATATTAAAAGGAAACGTCCTGTTTTCACAAAACCAGTTCAAATAAGAATGATAGACCACCTCAGAGTGTCACTCAGAACATCTCAGGACATTCTGATGTGGAATTTCAAAATTAAAGCCCTCTAAATGTTTATATAAATGCTGTGTTTCTTATAAATTCTGATTGATATTAAAAGGAAACCTCCTGTTTTCACAAAACTATTTCACTACAGAATGATAGAAGAACACCTCACAGTTTCACTAAGACAATCTCAGGACATTCTGATGTGGAATTTCAAAATTAAAGCCCTCTAAAATGTCATATAAATGCTGTGTTTCTTCTAAATTCAGATTGATATTAAAAGGAAACCTCCTGTTTTCACAAAACCAGTTCACTTCAGAATGATAGAAGAACACCTCAGAGTGTCACTCAGGCAATCTCAGGACATTCTGATGTGGAATTTCAAAATTAAAGCCCTCTAAAATGTCATATAAATGCTGTGTTTCTTCTAAATTCAGATTGATATTAAAAGGAAACCTCGTGTTTTCACAAAACCAGTTCACTTCAGAATGATAGAAGAACACCTCACAGTGTCACTAAGGCAATCTCAGGACATTCTGATGTGGAATTTCAAAATTAAACCCCTCTAAAATGTCATATAAATGCTGTGTTTCTTCTAAATTCAGATTGATATTAAAAGGAAACCTCCAGTTTTCACAAAACCATTTCCCTTCAGAATGATAGAAGAACACCTCAGAGTGTCACTCAGATAATCTCAGGACATTCTGATGTGGAATTTCAAAATTAAAGCCCTCTAAATGTTTATATAAATGCTTTGTTTCTTCTAAATTCTGATTGATATTAAAAGGAAACCTCCTGTTTTCACAAAACCATTTCACTTCAGAATGATAGAAGAACACCCTCAGAGTGTCACTCAGATAATCTCAGGACATTCTGATGTGGAATTCCAAAATTAAACCCCTCTAAAATGTCATATAAATGCTGTGTTTCTTCTAAATTCAGATTGATATTAAACGGAAACCTCCTGTTTTCACAAAACCAGTTCACATCAGAATGATAGAAGAACACCCTCAGAGTGTCACTCAGATAATCTCAGTACATTCTGATGGTCTAAGGAGTGTGTAGCACGGGTTATGTAAATTGGTCAAATTTTGTAGGAGGAGTAGCATTTTAAGTGTTTTACAAAAATTGCTAATTAGCGGAAAATCGAAGATGGCAAACTTCATGGTTCCTTGAGGCAAATTTGTTGGGCATGTGTAGCAGGATGTGTACACCAAATTTTGTGACTCTAGATAAAAGGGGGCGTTGGCAGTGGGCGTGCCAATGATTTTTAGTGAATTTTTTTATATTTTCTTATATTTTGATCTCTATAGAGCTCAGGAAGTGCTTGGGTGGTTGCTATGGCAACCGCACCGGCCGCCATGTTGGGAGTATGATATAGCGCTAGCCAAGTATAGTCTATATAATGTAGGCTATTACTAGAAAAGAAAGTGTAACTTTAGCTAACTAAAAAACACGCAAAATGAAAAAAAACTGAAAAAGGAAGAGCGACAGGTAAAATACCATATATAGAAAAATTGCTGGTTGATGCCAAAAAACGTTATATAGAAAAAATAAGCACAATCAACAATGTCGATCCATATGAACTGCCAGCTAAGCACTGGACTAGGGATCCTGATTTGCTGCCTCCACTCACCTACCTTGACATAGTGAACGATCTAGTTTATGGCCTGAGTGCTTACACTATGCAGGAATTTAAGAACTATAAGTTATTGGAAGCGCACAAACAGTTCACTAATGGCTGGGTCCAAGAGCTATCAACAAGTCGGCCAACTGTGACAACACAGTTGTTTCAGCAAAAGTTGCTTTTCTTAACTTTGCTAGCTGTCGTTAACGTTACTTTACTCAACTATTGACGCATACCAACAACATAGGTGTCAACCCATACAGTTTTCCCGTATAAAACACGGTTTTTCAAAGGTATACGGGTGTTTAAGGTTATGATACGGGAAATCTACTCTAATAAGTTTTTTCCCCAAACGTTTTACAACATAATTAATTCAATCGCAGCAATCACAGGAACATAACCTATTAAATAAACTTGAATCAGACAAATAACTGGTGGCTAGTGATTTTAATATAGGAATAGATAGATAATGTTCTATACGGTTTTTGGTGAATTTATACAGTTTTGTCCTATGCAAGTTGTTTCCATCACGTCTCCGGTGTCTGTGTAGCCTATTTAACGTAGCCTACTACTGCGGGAGATGAGTAGGCCTAGCTGTTGGACCCAGCCGTTCGTGAACTGTTCGTGCGCTTCCGTGGTACCGGCTGCTGAAGGCATTCTCTGCCCGCCTTCCGTCGTAGGCTGAGATGCGTCCCTATCCCTGACTGCCCCCTGCATCCAAAAGCATGTTTTACACACAATCTGGCTGATTTACCTGAAAATGTTGTAGCGATCCGTCAGAATTAATACGCACACAGTTAACGTTACAGATCTGCAAATAAACGGTTTATTTAACGCGTTTGTTTACTAAAGAAACCCGCTCTTTTTAAGGGATACGGGAAGAAGATTAGTGAATTACTTGACTCAGATACGGGTCCAGAGGGAGAGTATACTCCCAACATGGCGGCTGGTCTAGAATGTAACGCTTGTGACGTCAGCTTTCCGAGCTCTATAGCACTACCACGTGGTTCGATTGGGTTGAAACCAGAGAGGTCAAGTCCATATGTTACTGTTAACAGACCTAACAAGTTTCATAGCTTTCTGTCAAATGGTTTTGGAATTATTAGCATTTTTGTGATAAGCCACGCCCATTGAAAATTAATTGGCTCGTCATTCGGCCATCTTTTAAAATATCAAAATTCTGTATATAACTTTTATGAAGCATGGTCTCCAGAGTGTTCCAACCAGGATTAATCTAAATTGGTCAAAATTTTGTAGGAGGAGTAGCATTTTAAGTGTTTTACAAAAAATGCTAATTAGCGGAAAATCCAATACAGTTCATAAACAATATACACAATAAAAAAATAAGAGGTACATAACAACATAATTATTAGTAAAAGCATTAGGCCAAAATCACTTACTATTGATGGTATCCCGTTCTTCAATCCTAATTTGTTGATGGCCCTCCGATTTATATTTTTGGCTAGGTCATTTTTAAGGAGGCATCTTTCGTGGTTGTTCCTCCGCGCAGAGATAGATTCTTTACCTGTAAGAGAGAGTGAATGATGAAAAAGCTGGACAAAATAATACACCTTGCATTTTATAGTAAAAATCTATTCAAAATAAGCATGTGTGAGGAAATCTATAGATATTCATGTGAAAGCATATAATTTCAATAACAAAAATATAGCTGCAAGCAGCGATTTCCAGGGACCCGAGCGGCATTAGCGGCATTTGTCAAACACAGAAACTGCAAAATGGTAGACAACTCTAGACAGGGTTGACCCAAAATACAAATATTTGTTTCTAATCAGTGCTTTTGCCATTGTTGATAGTATCTTAACCCGATCCAGTAAGGGCTTGCGTATTAAGTCTTTTAAGTACAAGTGAAACAGTGAACAGTTAATACTGTTAAATTTCTTAACTTTTGCAATAAAAAGGTGTTTCTTAATGTGAAAACAACATTAAAAAAGAAGCATAGCATTTGCACAATAGTTTTGCCAAACATTAACCTAGCCATTGGTACCAAGCCGGAATTGAACCGCTGACCACATACATGGAAAGACAATACTGTATCCACTAGGCCAAAGCAGGTTAACAGAAATGAGGAGGCCAAATAAGACTTGTGTGTTGCGGTATCAGATTGTTTTGACTTACTGACTTCATAATTCAAACGGATAACAGGTAATATTGTGAAATTTCCTAGCCTTTACAATAAAAAGAACACTCTTACAATGACGTGCACATTGTGTGCCTCAAAAAATACTTGGAAACAGGTGGGGATCGAACCACCAACCTACTACATGGCAGTCAAATGCCTTAACCACTAAGCTACAGGAACCTTCACAGTTGGTATAGTAGGTAGACGGCCTGTTAAGCAGAGATAGTGTACTTAGCGGATGGCATACCAACATTTGTATTTCTTTAGTGCCACCACGCAGATTGATTGGGTTAAAACTGCAGGGCTCAAGTCTTGATCTATATATACGCACACAGTGCTCAAGTCTTGTCACAATATTTACACGTGCACTACAGCGCCACCAACTGGCCTATCGCCACGAAATTTGGTGTGAGCTTGTAGGATGACAACTTCTAACTATTTGCCAAGTTTCATGATAATCAGCCAAGCGGTTAAGGAAAAACTCAAAGAAGTAATAAATGAGTACATTTAAGCCAAAATGTCGGCAAATTCAAGATGGCGCCCACCAAATTAGTAAAGTTCTATGATCCAAATCCGGCTCTTTGTCACTGTAGCAAGTTATACATCTCTGCAAAGGAACTGTGATTTTTAGTGAATTGTTTAATATTTCTTTATATTTGGAACTCTATAGCGCCACCACATGGCTCGATTGGGATAAAACTGTAGAGGTCAAGTCCTAATGGTACTCTTAACAGACCTACCAAGTTTCATAGCTTTCTGTCAAATCGTTTTGGAATTATTAGCATTTTTGTGATAAGCCACGCCCAGTGAAACTCCATTGGCTTGTCATTCGGCCATCTTTGAAAATATCAAAATTCTGAATATAACTTTTATGAGACATAGTCTAAGGAGTGTGTACACCAAGTTTCATCTCAATTGGTCAATTTTTGTAGGAGGAGTAGCATTTTAAGCGTTTTACAAAAAATGCTAATTAGCAAAAAATCCAATATGGCGGACTTTATGGGTCCTTGAGGCAAATTTGTTCAGAATGAGCAAAGGGACCTGTATATCAAATCTTGTGACTCTAGGTGAAACGGGGCTTCGGCAGTGGGCGTGTCAATGTCAAAATTTTGTCACGTGCACTACAGCGCCACCAGGTGATCAATCAGCGTCATAATATAGAGGATCCAAGAGTTTGGCAATCCCAACAAGCATGCCACGTTTGGTGATTCTAGGCCAAACCAGCTCACGGGATTTTAGGTGAAAGCTGAGAAAAAAATAGCCAAAAAAATAGATACAATAGGGTACCAGCAGCTACGCTGCTCGGTCCCCTAAATATTACCCACACAGACCTGCCAACACTGAAAAGTATATTTGAGTACCACGGCCACATAACCCTGGGTCGCACCACACAGTATACTGTACATGGTTACGCCATGGCATCATCTGCATCACTGAACCATAGATGTTATTCTAAATGTGATGTCTATATGTATAATTTTCAGACAAATAAACAGATATAGCCCTTCGTAATGAAATAGCTACCACTGCTTGGGCCAGTTTTGAAAATTGAACACCATCACTGGTCAAAACAGGGTGTTATGTAATAATCTTATGGAACTGAGAAACTGGTATGATACCTTGTCTTGTTATCTAAATAGTTATTCTGCTATTTGTCAATAGCAGAAAAGTCGACGGATAAATTAATACATTTCTCTTCCAGCACGGACCAGGGCAGTGATGTGTCAACTTCGGCTTTCTATGGCGGTTTTGTCCATCTTCTTCTCACAGCGAAAGCAGAAAAAGGCGCAATTTTTCACGCCATATCAAATTTGAAAAATAGCGGTGTACTTGCAGTGAGTGCGCAATCTATCTTCTAGTTAGAATATTTTTGATATTGAAATAGATTGCAACCTAATGTTACTGGGCAAATGAAATGCAGTAGCCAATGTTAAAGTAGTTAATGTTAATGTTAGTAGCGATAATTATAAAAAATTTCACAGCCAGTCCCTTAATTCCCCTCATATCAGTGCTCATTTTGTTATAACGTTAACGGTTACTGCCGACTGCGTTTTTTCACCTCAGGAAGCGGTGATCAATCAGATTGCCGCCTAGCTATAACATTAGCTACAAGGAAAATTAAATACACTAGTCAATGTTAATTATATAATTTGACGTTACCTATTTCTTAAAATTTCACAGCCTGTCCCTGGTCCCAGACAGCAGGCACAATATTAATATGTTAGACAAGAAAATGCATTTAGCAAGCTGTCTTTAGTAACATTAGCTAGCTAAATTACATTACGGTTAAAAACTCCACTGTCCAGTGAGCAAATTATATATTTGTAGTAAGTAGGTTACTTATATTGACGCTAATAACCATAAAGGCATAACGTTACAGGCTATTTGTATTCTAATGGCCATGTTAGTTAGCTTAACATCAAACTGTAAGTTGGGTCAAGTGGCAGCTAAAAGCTAACATTAGCTATAGGCTAGCTAGGTGAATCTAAAATTTACTTTGTGTATTCTTTGAGAACTAACGTTAACCGTTAAAGTGTAAGCACCAGATAATTAAAAACGCTGGAAATTCAAAAAATGTGAAAGAAAAATTACTCTGGTATAAAATTACGTCATCATAAAGGATATGAATGTTATATAAATGTTGGATATCGATGTTCAAGAAGTGTTTCCAGTAGCGCTTTCGCCCCGCCCCAACATTTTTTGTATTTCATAAAAGAACGTTTTTTGTCAAAACGCTGACATCATATGTGGTACTGTCAACGTTCTTCAGCAGCTTCCCAATGCAACATGCAAAGAGAAATTGATGAACAGAAATCTAACGTTAGATTACGACGAGCCAGAAAAAAAGATAAAGACAGAAAGAGAAAATTCAGAGAGGAATGGAAAAGAGTTTAGCATACGTGGTTAGACTACGAACAATAGAAGAAGTTGTAAGAATGCACTCTCCAAAAAAGGATGCTGAATAGCGGCCCATTAAATCAGATATTTAAAAAAAACTACAATGTACACCTGATGAAGGCATACTGTCGAAACAGGGTGGTGACTTTACAATGAAAACTTTGCCCGGATGAACCAGCAAATCAGGTGCATAGATGCAGTACAACGAGACCGGATGATCAGAATCTTCACGGTGTAATATGCCAATTGTCTTTCTCGCTCATAGTCCACATTTCTGATCGTTCCCTCAGCTCCTTGAAATCCACAAAAAGTCGGGAGACTACATGCTATTCGAGTGACAAAAAAGTTGTTTCCTTAACGTTAATTGTCGATTAATTGAACTAACGTTAGCTAATGTTAACTTTGCTTATACATGGTCTCAGTAGCTTGCTAGTAGCTTAACTTACTGCATTTACTTAACGTTAGCTTGGTAACGTTATGCATCTCAGTCTTATTTGTTAGCTAGCTAACATTATCTCTAGGCTATGTAATATGTTTGGGCCACCATGTGGCCAGTGGGAAAAAAATCTTTAGTGTCTAACCCTGCCAATGTACAGAGACAGAGTTCAACTTTTCTCACAGAAATAGTTAGCTAAAACAACTAGCTAACGTTAGGCTAATGTTATACCAGTCTGCTCTTCCAACGCGATTCAATTGTCCATTGTCTGTTGGAGGATTTTCTGCATCCTGGCATGGTACCGTTGCCCTTTATTAAACTTCGGGTTTTTTTTCTTACTCCTGTCTGCGTTTGGGTCCTTCCCCCACCGACACCTAACAGGCACTGGTCGACTACAACAACAAAGAAGAGCCCCAAGTTGCAATGGCCATGTTCGCTCCGCCACGGTACTTCCACAGAGAAAATATGTCAGCACAAAGTAAAGGATTCAACGATAGTTGACTTAAAAAATGATGGTATAAACACTCAAAATAACCCCGATAGACTGTCGTCGTATTTTATTTGCTTTGGGTGCACTGTGGAGTGTTTAAGTGCGTTTGGTAGTGGATGCGACCGGTTACCATAGAGTTGTGCCAGCATTAGCAACGTGTGTATGTCCAAAAGAAGGACAGCATGGAATTAGCTGAAAATGGTTTCCATCAATCAACTACATCATGGGTAAGCCGTAAATGAGACATTATGTCCCAAATTCTGAACTAACCCCTTAATTACACTCTAACCCTTATCTACAGAGACCCAAGTAACGGGTCTGCACAATCTCCAGCAGTCCATTGAGGGTCTTCAGCTGGGTGTGAAGCAGCAGAAACAAACCCTCTACTGTCAGAATGGTATGTAGGCTTTTTCTTTAATTATCTGATATATGAAAAAAGGTATGTATATTGTTTTAATATAACATATACGTAGTATGTGTGTCCGCATATGTGAATAGAGTGCATTATTACAGTTTCTCATAAAAACCTGTGTCTTTGTATGTTTTTGTAGACAGCAACAAGCTTCGCCATCGTCTCAGAAGAAAGTTGACGGTAGACAAAAAGCGCCTTCTCCAGGAGATTGACAAGTACAACAGTCTTGTTGCAGACCGCTCCCAGGTTGATGTGGCCCTGGTGGACCAGTCTCTTGCTGGACAGAGCACTGACACAATATGGCCATGGGAGGACCATGGCAGTGGTATGCATTTGTCCAATGCTTAAAAAATGTCATACAGTATATGCAATACTGAACTATTCTGACAATGATATATTAAGTATAATGGTGGGTGTGTAATAAAATTCAACTTTTTCGTTTTTATTCAACTTTCTATCTGTGATGACTTCAAGATGTTCGTTCCTCGTTTTTGGAGGCTGAAACACCAAACTAACAGTAACCCACAATATTTACTGGCCAGCTTCATGCCAAAACACACATAGAACAGAATAAAGCATTCTACTTCAAACTGATGGTTCTCTCTTATTATTGACCCTTTCTCTTTGAAAAGTGGTGGGAATACAGCTCAGAGTATATGTTTTTCAGAAAAGTTGCATCTCTACAAATGTGATCTATTACTGGCAGTGACAACACAGTGACTACACATTACATAAGATGTACTGAATGAATACCATGTTTACATACATAGATTCGAAGGAAATTTATTACATTATTTATTACATTATTATGACAGCACACATAAAGCTACCACTGGTGCAATGCTATCACATATTTTATAACTCTAGAGATGTATACCTTGCCAAAAATCACTATGAGCATTATTCCCTTCAGATGGTACCGACTAACCCTACTGGCTCATGGACTACTAGGTGTACAAATTATACGTATATTATAATTTTTGACGTAAAGAATTATACCTAACACATAAAAGAGAAAACCTCTGTATCTCTCTGTATGTCTTGTGCACAGCAGCCAGCAGGTGGCACACAATATGCGCACGCACACATTAATTAGGTATAGAGCTGACTAAATGGCCAATTAGTGATTGTGTGCTCCAACGGGTATCAGAACTAGTCCATCTGATTATCAACTCATCACCCATGGTAAGGATAAGCCACAAATCCGCTGTGGAGACTGCCACCTACAAGTTCATAACAGTGTCATCTTCAGAGATATATGTAGGGAACTTCATCTGTAAACAGAGGGATATTGAGGCTACAACATTCTATAATGACTACTGACACACAGCCTAAAGGCGTTTCCTGTTTCCTGTTTGGTGAGCGACTGAGCTGTGCTACTGAACTGTGCTGTAGAAAAGTTTGGTGGTGATCGTTTTTGTGCTGGCAAATCTGCAAATTTGCGATTGTTCTCAAAAAACAAAACAAAATATATTAGGCTACAAACTAACGTTAGGAAGTATCACTTAGAGCCCGCATAAACGGGGCATAAGTGTTTACTGTGGAAGTCCTCGTTTACAAAGACTCCTGTTTGGTGAGCGAAAAACAAAACAAAATATATTAGGCTACAAACTAACGTTAGGAAGTATCACTTAGAGCCCGCATAAACGGGGCATAAGTGCTTACTGTGGAAGTCCTCGTTTACAAAGACTCCTGTTTGGTGAGCGACTGAGCTGTGCTACTGAAAAAACAGTAGCTCTCAAAAAACAAAACAAAACAAAATATATTAGGCTACAAACTAACGTTAGGAAGTATCACTTAGAGCCCGCATAAACGGGGCATAAGTGTTTACTGTGGAAGTCCTCGTTTACAAAGACTCCTGTTTGGTGAGCGACTGAGCTGTGCTACTGAAAAAACAGTAGCTCTCAAAAAACAAAACAAAACAAAATATATTAGGCTCCAAACTAACGTTAGGAAGTATCACTTAGAGCCCGCATAAACGGGGCATAAGTGTTTACTGTGGAAGTCCTCGTTTACAAAGACTCCTGTTTGGTGGGCCAGCAGTGTTAGGCTAGGTAAGATTGTTCTCAAAAAAACAAAACAAAATATAGTGTTGATCCTGCTTCCAACGAATTTTGTATATCTTCTAATACAAGGGTAAGCTATGGCTTCGTTTGATCCCTCAGTCTCTCCCATTCCTCGCTCGGTTTCTCCTTCCTCGCCATATTGGGCTATCTCTTGCCCGGTATGTGACATGTTTACCTATTCCTTCTCCGCAACTAGTGGGAACTTTACTTGTGATAAGTGTAAATTAAATGCTAGGTTGACTGCGAAGATAGCCGATTTGGAATCTCGCATCCGTACCCTACATGAAATTAGAGAAACCGAAAAGTTCATAGAATCCTTCTGGATTTCGGGTGCTCCAGCTAGCCCGTCCCCAACTAATGTTAGAAATCCGAAAATGCCTCCACAGCAAGGTAACAGAAGGTGGATTACAGTTTGCGAACGTAGTCGTAAACCACCGATACTCCACCAACCACCAATTCGGGTTTCGAATAGGTTCTCTCCCCTGAGCAATGCACCTTCGGTAAAACCGGCTGAAAAAGCTTTGATAATCGGTGATTCTATTCTACGAAACGTAGAAATTGCGAGTCCAAAGACCGTAGTTCAGTGCATTCCTGGTGCTAGAGTGACCGACATAGAAGCAAATTTAAAAATGCTGGCTAAAACTAATCGTAAATTTTCTAGCATTATTATTCACGTCGGCGCAAATGATGTCCGGTTGAAGCAATCGGAGATAACGAAAAGTAATTTTGAATCAGCATGTGAAGTAGCAAAACGGTTGTCTAACACTGTTATTTGCTCTGGCCCCATTCCTTCTAGGCGTGGTGACGAAACTTATAGTAGACTAACGTCACTAAATCGTTGGCTATCTGAGTGGTGTCCCTCTAATAATATCGGCTATATAGATCATTGGCACACTTTTTGGGGGACTAATCTTTTAAAAAGAGATGGTGTTCACCCCACGTGGGAGGGTTCAGCTCTTATCTCTAAAAAACTGGCCTATAGTCTTAGAAATTCAAGTCCCTGACTAATTAGAGCCAAGGCCAGGAAGCAGAACTTCTTGTCTGCTTGTTCCCCAGAACCATCAGCTAGGGTTCACCCTTTAGAAATTGAAACTGTGTCTGTCCCACATATACAAAACCATGTCAAATCTGGCAAAAACCGTGAAGTTTGTTTTAATAATCTGATTAAGATTAAAACAAAACACAATCCTATTAGCTCAAGTGATATTACTACCATGAGAGTTGGCTTATTAAATATAAGATCCCTTAATTCCAAGGCAGCTCTTGTGAATGAATTAATCTCAGACTGCTCTCTTGATATACTATGTTTAACTGAAACATGGCTGAAAGTGGATGAGAACTTTACATTAAATGAATCCTCTCCACCTGGGTTCATACAGTGCATCCGGAAAGTATTCACAGTATTCACTTTTTCCACATTTTGTTCTGTTACAGCCTTATTCCAAAATTGATTAAATTCATTTTTTCCCTCAAAATTCTACACACAACACCCCATAATGACAATGTGAAAAAGGTTTTTTTGAGATTTTTGCAAATTTATTAAAAATAAAAAAATAAAATTTCTCATTTACATAAGTATTCATACCCTTTGCTTTAACATATTTTTAAAGTATCATATTTCATATTTGGTCGCATATCCTTTACATGCTGTTACTTCCTGAAGTCTGTGACCATCAACATCAAAAAACTGTTGATATCTTATTTTCAGGTACTGTTACAAGCGATACTATAACCTCTCTGCATTTGAATGGATCTCTATGGAAATTGGGGGGTGAGACTAGATTCAGCTGTAAATTACACTGGTACAGTATGGAACACATGGCTGGCTAAATGGCTGTAAGTTATCAAGGGTCTGAGCTATCAAACGAGCCCCAAACCATCACTCTGTTGCCAGATATGGAGTAGATGTGGATGGATCACTTTAAGGGTTGTTTCTCCTGACTTTTTTCCCCATAGAGTTCTATAGGAAAATGAGTCCGGAGAAATAACCCTTGTAAAACAAATAAAATTGAATTGAATTGAATAGAATAATCATGACCATGTAGGACTATTCAGGAGGGTTTGGGGAGGGGCTAAATCGCTTCAAAAACAGCATGTTATCTAACCCTAACCCTCATATGACAACAATCCAGATGTATTTGGTAGGTAAAATATGGTCTACACTAGCGCAAATCCAAATGTTTGACTGTGATGAGGAAAAACATCAATACCTTGAAGGATGTTTCCCATCAAATAAGCAAAAAATCAAGACTTGATTTTATCCAGGCCTGAGTCTCAAAGGGTCTCAAAAAAACTACACCTCAAAGAGGCTGTAGCCAGTCAGAGGTGAAAATGAAACATTGTCATAGGACAAAACTAAAGACATTTTTGGAAAGGCCTTGACCTGGAGAGTAACATATGTCAATTATTTTGCCATGACACCCCAGGGGACTCAGTAGCGCCCCCTAGAAGGGCAAAACTGGTCAAACCTCAAATGCTTCTAATTCTGGAACCAATAGACATATCGTGTAGATATTTAACAGGATGTTTAACTACCTTGTCTTTCAGAAATAATGTCAGAGCCAGCCTTCAAGCTCTAACAGAAGGGCCTGAATAAAACATTTCATGCTTAATTATTTTGATACTTTGATGATTCAATTAGATAATCAATTGGGATTTTAACTGATGCTATATTGAACATAAATTTTAAGCCCCAGGTCAATAGGATTTGTATTTTTTTAGTTATTGGTACTAATACTTTAGAACTACAGTTCCTAAAAAACCTCAAAGCTCTACGTAATGGATGGCTTGTGAAAAGATGGCGCCATCTGTAGTCCGTTTAGGGTTAGGGTTCGGATAATAAATACACTGCCCGGCCAAAAAAAAAGTCGCCATTGCACCCGTCATGTATAGTGCCCACTGTACAAGCCTCTGGAGGCAGTGTTATGATCTGGGGTTGCTTCAGTTGGTCAGGTCTAGGCTCAGCAACATTATGCAGCAATAAAATTAAGTCAGCGAAGTACCTGAATGTACTGAATGACCAGGTTATCCCATCAATGGGCATATGCCAGGATGACAATGCCAAGATTCATCGGGCTCAAATTGTGAAAGAGTGGTTCAGGGAGCATGAGGAATCATTTTCACACATGAATTAGCCATCAGATTCCTGACCTTAACCCCATTGAAAGTCTTTGGGATGTGCTGGAGAACACTTTACGGAGTGGTTCGACTCTCCCGTCGTCAATACAAGATCTCAGCCAAAAACTTATGCTACTCTGGATGGAAATAAATGTTGTGACATTGCATAAGGTTGTCGAAACAATGCCACAACAAATGCGCGCCGTAATCAAAGCTAAAGGCGGTCCAACGAAATATTAGAGTGTGCGACTTTTTTTTTGGCCGGGCAGTGTATATACGGCTAATCTGGGTCGCCCCATGTAGGGGACAGTATTAAACTGAATTGAGATTGTGGGATTTTGACCATATCTGACATAAACTGTTTGCTGCTTTTTTGTGATGGAATAAACTTTTCCACATGTTTTTTGTGTCCCTATTAACATATTTAGTGGTTATCGCCATCAACCAACTGCATAGTACTCAAAAGTCACCCATCTGTTAAAGAAAATTTGCTAGCCGGCTGGCTAGCTAACAACCGAAAAGTAGCATAGTAGCCAAGCCCCCAGGAACAGCTCTGGGGCTGTGAAGCAATTTTGCGTAGTGGCCAAGCTCGGTATTGCAAGTCACGTGACGCCATGGGGGCCAAGAAGACTTTTTCCCATAGACATGCTTCTCCGGCTGACACAACGTCAACACAGGCTGATGGGTGGCTCGCTCTGCTGTGTGTCTGTCTAGGTCTAAACAGATCACAATAAACTCAACCTAGACATAGTCTGCTGACATTGCCAACAGGCAAGACTTGCACAATAACGGATGGTTTTTAATTTGCTTTATTTTCTATGATCATGAAATATAGCTTGCAAGCTAGCAAACATCACCATAGGTAGCTCCACGTAGTAGTATTCTACATGTGCACCTAGTGCTATTTACCATTGTATATTTATTAATATTTTTATATTGTCAGTTTCCAGAATAGGCCTATGTGCTTTGATTTTTTCCTATTAAAGGTATGTATAGTGGCTTAGTGGTCATTTTGATTTAATTTCCTGTAACTTCATTTTTAGATGTCCAACTAGTTAACCTGCTTGAGTTACATACTGATAAATCAGTCAATGGCACTAAGTCTATTTAAAAAAATAAAAATTTTCTGGACACTGCTGTATAGGAGGTTCAACCAAAAAATGTTGCTATGACAGACTCCTAGATACTAATTTTGCATAGTCTTATCAAATTATCACAGCAAGTGTTAAATGTTTGTTTCACAAACTGGCATCACACGATGCAGCTTTTGTGCAACTATTTCCAAACTAAAACACCAGACCAACCCTGAATATCCCAAATGATAATACAAATTATGTATTTTTTTTCACTTGCAGAACTTAAGTTGGATAATGCAAACCCATTGCAATGCAACCCAATGCAAACCCCCAGAGCTCTAATGTAATTTAGATTATGTTCAAATATTGTGAGGTGGACCCACCTTCAATGCAGTGTACTTCAGTCCCATAACTTCAATGGGTACAGCAGAATAATAATGGCTACAAGCAATACTATCTTTCATTCTAATGAAAGTTGCTCATGCGCCACCTAGTGGACAGTATAAATAACATGCAGATCACTATGAAAGTCAGTCGGTACTGTAACGTGCAGCAGCAGACAGTAAACTCTCCAAGTCGGTTGTATCTCTTTAAATTTCTTGGGCTAAACGCTGAGAATATTACAGATGCATTTTTTAATGCATTAAATGGATTAAATCCTCAGGAAACACATTGCTACTACTGTATTACCTTTAGACCATTCAGCACAAAACTGTATGTAAATCTGCTCACGTTTGCAGGCCCATCACTTTTAAAATCAGGTTGTCAATGTGTTTGGCTTTGAAGAACATCTTTAAATGAAATCGATACACCTTTGAGTTACTTGAACGTTACCCACCATAATTATATTAACTGTTGTGTCAGATTAAATATACTGTACTGTATGTGTCATTAAGCTCTTAAAGACCACATTTGAATGGCAAGGCAATCATGTATCAAGAATAGCACCACATTCTAGTATGAATGAAAAGACAAAGACAAAGTCCAAATTCAAAAATATATTATACAGATTACACAGAATTCATCTTTTGGCTGCCAGGACTTGGCCACTCCTTCCCACTGAAAAGAGAAACAAAGGGAATTATCAATAAACCTGTCAATAAATTATCAATAAATCTGTTTATTGGTCAAACTTCACTTATATAACATACTGTATATACTTTATATTGATTCTCATCTATAAAGGAAGGCAATTACAACTCAAGCTCAATCTTTGCACATTTTTGTTCTTGATAGGAAATCTGGATGGCAAGTCTCTTTAGTGGAAGAAATACTGGTAAACTTTACAATAGCAGCAGCGGAAGTGTCGTGTGGTCTGGAACTTGAATATTCCAAAGATAGTGCAAAATAATATGGTATAATATTGAATACTAGGAAAAAGAAATGAAGTGGTTGGAAAAAAACAGAGACAGGCTGTATTGATGAAGTGATATGAAACAGAAAGAAGCACTTTAACATAAACAATTAAATACATACCAAACTGGGCAAGGCTGCCACTCCTGTTCTTCTGTTTTGCCCTATCAAGGAAAGGAACCATAAATTCAGTAGTAAGATAATTAGGTCAGTGTTGGCCTATGAGTTTGATAGACAAAATGCATTGACGTTATTATTCCCAATATTTATGCAAATTACTTGTATACATGAGTAATTTGGGATGGCAGGTATGCCATCCGCCAAGTTACGGCTTGGCGGGGCATGCCCCATACCTATACAGCACCGAGAGTTTGGCACTTTTCAGGGTTTCCTACAGAAGTAACCACAATGACCATAGACACACAGCCCTTAAAAACATGAACTTCTGTATGTTCTGACCTCATGTAACCACACAGCATTCAGATACAACTTCACACATCCACACAATAAAGCCCCAAACTTGGGTTATTTTGCCAGTTTTTCTCCTTCCTCTTCCGCTTCTTCTTCTTCTTCTTCTTCTTCTTCCCATTATCCAATGGGGAGAATTATTATTTGAGGGTATGGTCCGTATACCTGCTCATCAAGCTTATCATCCAATAAAAATGCTTCATACTAATGTTTTTTAATGTTAATGTAGCTAATGGCTTCATGCTTTCCAAGAAGCTACTGTGGCTTAGTGGTTAAGACTGCAGCCTCTCACACAGTGGATAGTGGGTTTGAGCCCAGCAGGGCACATGTATTTTCCACAAAAACAATGTGCAACTGTTAAGTACTTTTCATTTCTTAGACTGTTATTATTTTCACATTGACACATTAACGTATTTTTATTGCAAAGGCAAAAGAGGTTTACAATATTAACTGTTCAATGTTTCACTTGTATTATATCACACCCTCCCCAAACCGGACGCTCGCTTTTGTCTGGTTTGGGGAGGGTGTTACGCTCTGCTCATGCGGTCATGACTGACTGACTGGAAACCCCTTGCCTCGGCCAACATTTATTTATTAATTAATTTCTTCACTTCAGCTCTGTTCACTTTATCCTTTTTACACATAACACAATGTCACCATAAAATTAACTACTAGGAAAATTAAGAGTTTACGATAATAGCCTACATTAAGAATTGATAATAACCTGCTATAAACTGCAATCCTTTAAGAGATCGGATTTATAAACCGTCACTTCGCCAAACATATCTCATTCATGGTTAGTCACTTTAAAAGAAATAAAAAAAACAATAGCTTCCGAATGTGACTCTAGTCTAGTCTACGCTACTCTGCAGATAATGTAGCTGCAAACACTTTTAATTTAACTACCGGAAAAAAATGCAAAAGACGCTTCCAATATTTACTGTTCAATGTTTCACTTGTAGCCTATTTCACTTGTACTACAGTGAAATGGTGAAAGTCAGACCGACACTGACAAATAGCATATATCATGTGATTATACCCCTTCGGTCTTCTGGTTAGCGTCAAGCCTTAGTATTGCGAAAGACATGGGTTCGTACCTCGCCCGGTTGATATTAAAGTGTAGTTTCATTTTGGACTCAAAGAGTGTGCACACGTTCTGGTTTTCTCATGCAAGAATGTTTTTTTATTGCAAAGGCAAAGACACGTTTACAATATGAACTGTTCACTTGTAGCCTGTTAAACAATTCAGTCACTGGACACCATAGTAATGCAATAGGCTAGCTAACGTTATGGGAACAGGCATCCCATGGCCATTTGTCAAGCAAAGAAAAAAGTTTAAACACAGAATATCATCCGGTTAACATCGCGTTCTTGCATTAATGTAAAAATGCCATTGCCTACATGTTTTAATCTCACACAAATGCCGACAAAAATATTTGTCTGTATGGAGCGTGCTGTCAATTCCGCCGCGGTCTTGTCTGACTCACTGTGGAATCAGAACGTTCAACGCTCGCCTCGGCCAACATTTCTTTATTATGTCTTCATTCATTTCTTCACTTCAGCTCTGTTCAGTTTATCCTTTTCACACGTAACACAATGTCACCATAAAATTAACTACTAGGAAAATTAAGAATTTACGATAATAGGCTACATTAAGAATTGACGATAGCCTACTATAAACTGCAATCCCTTAAGACATTCATTATAGTCATCCATCATCCAAGTTTTTTTGTGGAAATTGTAGCCTACGTTGCTGCAGGTAAACAAACGCAGACTGCTCAACTAGATAGTTTCGTAAACGGCCGGCACACCTTCCCGCTCCCCTACCCCCGACACATAGTACTCCGCGGGAGCAGCGAAAACAAGCAACAGAGAAATGCTTACTTCCAAGCCATGCCAAGCACGTAAAAATGTTCGGATTGAGATACATTTCACAGGAGAGCATACTGAGACCGGTAACAATACACCCTGAGCTTCCCGTCTCATTTATTGTACATGAAAGCACATTTATCGAACATTTCTAATTGCCCCGTTGACTTCTATTGTAGCCCAGTGAGAGCCTACAGGAAATCTGTAGCGAACTCAATACTGGACCGATCAGCGAAAAAATGGACTTCATGGGTCAGGTTCATGGAAGACGGACCGCAAATAGGGTCCAAGGTCCAAAATAGCGAACTTACCCTTTAAATACAACTCATCTACAAACTCTTTTAATATAATTGTGGGAGAAATGTTATCATTCTTGTCAGTAGAGGGCGTTATGGTTATGCGAATGTCTGCATGTAGGCTACTATTCTGTATGCATGTCTCTCTCGATGTCATTATCTTCATACATTGTTCATCATTAGTTAGCTACCAAAAATAAGTGATATCTGAACAAAAACGTCTCCGACGTAAAAAAAGCCAAGTTACTCACGCATAGCCTACAGAGCGCTGTCTATAAGTCCTTAATTCCAACTTGCAAAAACTAGGCCTGCCTATAAAAGTATTGATATCAAAATGTGGCCAAGTTACAACTAGCAATATTGCCTATCGTAGCTCACACTAAATGAACTAGCTCTATTCCAAAGCAATGCTATCCAAACTTTCTTAAATTATTTAATGCAACTTGGCCCTGTGTTTCTTCATCTTACCATCTCAAGAGAATGTGGTCAATGAAACTGTATGTTCCACATCAAACTGCAAAATGAGAATAATTTATAGTGGAAATACTCTGATTCAGATGTGTTGCACTTAGAAATTACACAGAAATGTTACTACACTATAGGGCATGTTTGAATAATTGTCTGCATCCACTGCTTTTGGTCTATGAAAAGCACAGAATGAATAAAATTTATTATTATTATTATTATTATTATTTATTGATTTATTTATTTGGAATATTTGGATTTCTATCAAAACCTGTGTGGTCCTACAGAGCATAGATATCCTTGTGTTCCCAAAATTTTGTTTGCAAATATAACTATTATTATGTTAAGAAAATTAGTACTGTTACTTATTTTCCATCATCTGACCCACAAACATGTCTGGATACGTTTGTAAAAAATGCTATATGTACACTATTTTACAAATATTACTTATTTTTATCTACATTTATTTATTCATCCCCCCTTTCTCTATTGTACATGATGTTTCTTGATATAAATGTCTGCTTGTGAATAGTAAAGAAATCTGTAGCAGCAGTTAACATTTTAAAACCTGTACATTTTCTAAAGTAAACTTTCCAACAAAGTATAACCATATCCTTTCTGGAGTGTAATTATTCATCAACTGTTAAAAACATTAATTGAAATCATATGTTGTTCCATGAGGCACAATCTCTTCATATGCTAAAATGAAGAAACACAGGGCCAAGTTGCATTAAATAATTTAAGAAAGTTTGGATAGCATTGCTTTGGAATAGAGCTAGTTCATTTAGTGTGAGCTACGATAGGCAATATTGCTAGTTGTAACTTGGCCACATTTTGATATCAATACTTTTATAGGCAGGCCTAGTTTTTGTAAGTTGGAATTAAGGACTTATAGACAGCGCTCTGTAGGCTATGCGTGAGTAACTTGGCTTTTTTTTACGTCTGAGACGTTTTTGTTCAGATTACATTTACAGTATGCACTTAATATGCATGCTCTACATTAGCAATCAGCAAGATCTTAATTCCTACAGTTAACCCCGCATGTGTTTTTTACTCTGCCTGTCAAACCTTTCTGACTCTTTCCTTAACCTCTTAATGCCAAACGCCCCCTAGCGGTCACGCCGGCGTGACGGAAATTATTACATTATACATTTCATTAATTTAATAATATATAATAAACTGCTCACCTCAATATTTTGATTAAATATCCTTAAGATATATCCATTCCTTCTGGGAAAGTGGTTTTTAAGCCCAAAACGTCGGGATAAAACTTCGTAAATAACGTTGGAAACTCGGACCTAATTCTCAAACATGTATTGCAGCTTGATGTCACACCATAAACAATGTGCTGGTAAACTGTTCTGCTTAATTGTATTTCACAAAACTTTGGTTTGAAAAATCATTATACCTTTAGGCTTCAAGAAAAAATACTTTAAAACTTTCATACGGCTGTACATTATTTTTTTCCAATTTTAAACCGACTTGTGCTTTTTTGCACTTGATTACGACTCGTTCGGCTGTGTTCACTTTGGCGTTGTGAAACTCAGCCAGTTTCTGGAGTACCAATCCCATGGCTTAGTATATGTTAGCCAGAGTAGTTTTGAACATGCTTGCAGAGATTTATGCAAAACCGTCGTCAATTGGGTGTATTTCTTTGACTGATAGCACAATAGGCCTATCTGAAGTGGGAAAAACCGTCTTCCACCCGCCTCCACTCTGAGTATTATTAGCTTTCCATTGGGTTTTAAAACTGTCTGTCAAATATTCCAGGAAATAGCCAAGACTCTTATCTTTGAAACAAGCCGGCTATTGAATACAATAGCCGTCGTAAAAAAGGAAATCGAGCCGTGCGTATGAGGAAGTGGCGAGCCACGCGTAATTATCGAACCAAAATGGCGCAGTGTTTTTACCTTGTAGCGTAGCTCGCTACATTCCGTTTAGCAAAGCACAATTAATTAGGTAAGGCCCGCAGTTACATTTTTTACTTTAGAGTATTTTTGATACAGTTTTTGTGTAGTTATGTCGAGATTTTTGAGGCGTTTATCCGTGCACCAAGTGCTAGACGAACTGGATAAGCCAGAAGATGTTTTTGCCGAGGGAGACTCATCCTGTCTCAGTGACGCTGAATCCACTGATGACCGAGATGATGTTGCTGACATGTAAGTTGTTTTATCATACTAACAGTGTTATGCTATAAACGCATTGAATTTCGCCATGGCAGGTAACGTCGTTAGGGCTGGTGGTATTACCGATTTTTCGATATACCAGTGTGAATTCACGCAATGCCATGCGGGTTCGTAATTACATTGTCAACTGTATTTTATTGTTTTGCATACAATTAATATTACAAATTGCACATTCCAACGGTATGATACATAATTTATGAAGTAAACTTAGGGTGTATTGGTGTAAGCATCGAAGGAAATTTAGCTGCAATGCGTGAATCCCTGTGTTTCTTCTGTGAAGCTAACTAACCTTATATACTTATGCATAAAATCGGTCCCTCTCAGCTAAATTAATATAGATAGTATTGCCTTTACAGTGGCAAGCTAGCAAGCATCCCTGTGTTTTCCTGTCTGTTTATTATAGTTTATACGAGTATTAGGAATGGAAGTGTGGTGTTGCTGATTTGCCCACAGCTTACTGTGAACTACAGTCGACGTTCATTGCTAGGGATAGCTGCTACATTATGCGAAGGATGTGCTTTGCCTTGTCTGTTCTGTAGTGATCTTGATGTCTCTGTGCGCACTTACTGTACGTCGCTTTGGATAAAAGCGTCTGCTAAATAAATGTAATGTAATGCAAGCAAAATTACAGGTAACAAGCAGCTAGCTATCTATTTGTGTCTGAGATGAGCTACTAAAACGATTTTTTTGAGTGTGAAATGGCTTCTGGAAGTGTTTAGTAAAGTCATTGTTCCACCTGAGTAAATTGTTCTGTATGCAGTACAGAAGGCTGTGCAGGTAAACAAAATGGTAATTTATGCATGGTATGAGGGAGAGAACATGATAACATGAGGGAGTACTTGTTGATTATTATTATTGTTGATTGTTGTTGTATAAGGGGGACTAATGGGTATATCAACATGGTGGACAATTCCATGGACAGGGTTAGTGGGATTTGTAATGATGCAGATTGCTCTCCTGAGGGAATGTGTAGTCTAAATGGCTTCTGTATGAATGGTTAAATAATCTCTCCTCAACCTCCACCCCGATGTTTTGATCCTTTACCTTTTTTTGTTTTTAGTTCATTTTTTTTAGCTTTTTGGACCCTGCCATTTTGTACTTTCTTTGTGTAAATACGGTAACTTCAGCAATTAGAGGCAAGGATCTTTTTATTTGTTACAGCAGGGGTGTTTTTATTTTTTATCTAGGAAACTGGTGGACTTTTGATTTTTTATCCACTGCACTTTTAGTAGTACACCTTAGTGCACTTGTATATAGTTGATATATGTTTGTCATGTATAAAGTTTTGCCTCCTAAAACCCAACCCCAACGTCCCTGTCATAGGAGGTGGCAACAGAATAAAGGACATGACTGGCAAGCATTAATGTGTAGGGAAGTTTCATACTATTCCCATTATTCATTTGAAAACCTGTTTGCACATTCCTGGACTCATTTCTGGCTAATGGGGCTCTGGTGAAATACACAAGATTCACTGTGCTGCTACATGGGTTTTGACAGCTTTTTGTAACCTTGGGTAGTTAGTTGTGTAATATGCAGAACACCAAGAACACGTCTAAAAATGAACTTTTATTGCCAATATTGACAAATTATCTCATTTTATTGTAAAAACCTAAAAAATAAATCATATTGAGACCTTTCTGGAACATTGCCATTTTTGGCACATTTGGCACCATTTGGATAACGAAAAAGGTTCACCTGAAAAAAACCCTGTAAAATTTGAATGGTTTGAGATATTGACACCAGATTGTTACCAGAGGTAGGCAGCATATTGATGAATCAGATAGAGGAGTCATTTCCTTGATTGCATTTGTAGCTCCCCAGGTAAAAATTCTTAAACTTGAATGTAGGTACCCGTTTTTTAGTTTTTTAATATTTTCTGTACATAAATTGTTGTAGATAAGTATCAAAAACTGGATTTCTATGAGTTCTCACTGCTTAGTCGTAATACTGCAGGTGTCTGCTTTAATAAAAGCCATGAACCATATTTGTACCATTTATAGTTTTTGAGATAACCACCTTTGTTTGTCACTAGTGAAAACAGGCAAAATTTGGCCTATTTTGCCCTCGGTAGGAAGAGGTTAACATAGCTTCTTATTTCATTGGCATTGTGGCCAGTGTGGTAGGAGCAATCTGTAAATAAAACCATCTATGCTTTTCCACTGGCGTAATGACAAATATAATGAAGCAATAACTCATGAGAGGGTGTGGTATATCGCCAATATACCACGGGCACAGCCTCGTGCCCTCGACCAGCACAACCCGTGGTATATTGGCGATATACCACAACCCTCGAGTGAGTTATTGCTTTTATACAACGGTTACATCATCAGGAAAGATTATAGCATATACCGACTATTTCAGTATCTTTTATATCGATTTTAGTAAACTCCACCAAGAAAAGCAGTTCCTAAAACTATCATGTTGCTATGGAATTTCAAATAGTGATCATATTCCCTGGAGGAACAGTGATGCCATCCAATAGTTAACATGGGTTTGGAACCGTAAGGGAAATGGAAAGTGTCCATTACATTTTCTTTCAGCAAGTTTCCCACCCCTGGATACGACCTGCTATTCCTTAGCGACAAACAACGAGCCCTAGCAACCAAAATACCAAAATACCAGACCTGATTTTGATAGCAACCTAGCTAGCCATGAACGAAGTGTACTGCATATTTGCTGTGCAACATATAAACTCTCCAGTTGTCAAAACTAATTTCCAACAAACTGTTTATGCCAGCCAGCTATTTTTCACAAATGTGATGCTTGTTTGGTACATTACTGGTCTGCCTGGTAACGTTACAGTATTATAGGTTAGTCAGTCACCGAGTCAGGAGTGACAGACTCAGCTAGCTTGCTTGCTGTGAATGACAGTATTGTAGGCCAGTTAGCTAGCTAGTTTACAGAGCTCTAGGTAAAGATATTGTGATATGCATATACTGTCCCCCAATTAATTTAGCAGTTTGTTTTGTTTATGGTGCACAGCAAGCAAAGCCAGAGATGCAGCACTTCAGCAGCATGCAGGCAGAGACCACAGAAACAACTAGTGCATCATTCACTGATGCTACGTTCAGAAAGTTTTTTTGGAAACATTGTAGCAAGGGGGCATCCTGGAATGGCAACACAAAATCTGATGAGTTTGTGGGGATGCTGCTGCTCTATAGAAAGTTTAGCTACATTATTAAAACATGGATAGAAAGCCAAATAGCTAGCTATCTTATTAACATGTGGCACAGTAATAACTCAAATTCCGATTGCGAGGTCGGAACTACTCGTTGTATAAACATCAATAACTGTTAAGAACTGTAATAATTTATAAACAATAGAAATGTGATGAATACCCAGGAGAATAATTTACAATTCCAACAGCTGATAGAAGTGTGAAGGATCTGTCAGTGCTCTGATCATTACAAAACGATTTTGTCTTACTCTTGGGTGAAATTTTTTTACGGCGTGCAAGGGCCTTCTTCTGGCTTTGAACCTCTGTAGGAAAGGAGATTATAGTATTCTCGTTTACAATTTATGAGACATGTTCAGGTATTTCAAACAAAGACTCAAATGGTCATAACCAACATTCTTATTACAGTCCTTTTTCTAAATTCACTTAAATAAATTCAAAACTACCTTCAGATTGAAAATAAGAGAATCAGGCTATGGTGATAATATATAGTACTTACACTCAATCTGTACAGACATTCAGTTCATACCTTTCCGCTTCCTCTTCTGCGTCAGAGCCCCGTGACTGACGTCTTGGAGGTGCGCAGTAGAGACAGCTGTGGGTTTGAAAAATAAAATATTACTCATTCAGGCAATTAAGGTGTACTTTTTATATACCAAAATAGTCACAAGTTGTAAGGGGGAGTTTAAGGTTCAGAGAACCAAACGTGACCGATAAAGATTTCTAAAAGCATATCTAGAAAGAAACGCCACAAATGCGGAAGTAGCCGCACCAGGACGGAGATAACACAGGATTGGGAGCAAAACCTCCCTAGCACAAGGCAAAACAAAGCAACCTCCAAAAACTGAGGTGATCTCGATAAGCAGCAAGAATAACTAACAAAAGAACCTCATGCACTAAATAATTAGGTGTAACAAGAGGTGGTGAAACAAAACAAAACTTGATAAAACGAGTGAAGGAAAAGAACAGAAAATAAAACCTGTTATCCAGGGCTCTTGTGCAGAAAGAGCTGAACACAAAAGATAACAGGTTCCAAGAATAAAGGATAAAGAGAAAGACTGGAAATAAATGAGAAAAATCTAATCCTTAATTCTCTAACCGGACTTGCTGCATTTCTTATTCATACGAACCAGAAATTCAGCGACCGAATTCCCTATACCTTATCGACTTCGTTGTCAACATAGCAAAGACAATATCGAAGTGAGGAAATGCGGAAGTACCGAGGCATTTATGGCCGGCAGGACCGCAACACAGGTGCAGGGAATAATTGCCGGGCGAGATACAAACACCGAAACGGAGGCGGAAAAAATCCGATAGAGCGTCAGACGACGCCAAAAAGGAAAACCAAATGCAGAAACAGCAGAGGCTGCCAATAACCATGACAGGACCCCCCTTCTAAGGGACGGCTCCAGGCGATCCCTCAGCCTTGCTTCTACGGAAGTCCCTAATAAGTGAGAAGGCGGCGGCTTGTCAGCCGGGGCGAGAGCGCTAACGAGCACCAGTTTCAAGCGAGAGACATGGAAGGTGGGATGGATGCGCATGGATGATGGCAACTGAAGGCGCACAGTGACCGGGTTGAGTTTCCGGATGATTTTAAGGGCCTACAAACCGAGACGCGAGTTTACGAGACTCAACTCGCAGAGGTAGGTCCCGTTTAGAAAGTCACACCCGTTGCCCCACCCGGTAAGGGGCAGGCCAATGATGTCTGTCAGCCACAGCCTTTTGTTTAGCCGAAGCGCGTAAAAGAGAGGAGCGTACATGCCTCCAGGCCGCTCGACATCTGCTAACGAAAGAAGCGGCGGAAGGAACCTTTGCATCTCTCTCCAGCTCAGGGAACAATGGGGGTAAATATCCTACCTGAGCCTCAAAAGGAGAGAGGCCAGTGGAAGCGTTACGCAACGTATTATGGGCGTATTCAGCCCAGGCGAGGTAGCGACTCCAGGACGTGGGATTGGCTGCGGCCAGGCACCGAAGAGTGCTCTCCATACTCTGGTTAGTGTGTTCCGTCTGTCCGTTGGTTTCGGGATGAAACCCAGACGACAGACTGACGGATGCCCCCAACAGAGTACAAAAAGAGTGCCAGAATTTAGTGGCGAATTGAGGACCGCGATCCGTCACCACATTCAGGGGGAGGCCGTGCACCCTGAAAACGTGGTCCACCATACGTGGTCCATAACTGAGCCATCTCACTGGACTATACTGTACTGGACTTTGGCGAAATATAACAAGATAAACTCTTCAGGGTTCATCAGAAATATACTGCTAAGTACTTGGTTTCTTAAACATATTCATACGAGAGATTTTGTAGACAAAAATGAGGTGTCTTCTAAACCGAAAGTGCATCAGGTACTGTATATAGTACAGTAAGCAAGGGAAAACGGCGAATGCTCATTTGTACAACGTTTTAAAAAAATATTATTGTTTCTATGCGTGAACATGATTTTCTTAGCGTGTATAAACGGTGCATTTTATGAATTTTACAGTCTGTGGCTGTAGCCAGAGGAGGGTCGTAAGTGCTTTGGGCTATTAATAGTGCCCTCCTAATTTATTGCACTGCAGTGTAACTGGAGAAGCTGAGGTTTTCGCAAGAGGCTACCCTTTAAAAAAATACGGCGTCAAAATTTACAGGGTTTTCTTAAAGCTGTAGTTTATAATTTCAGATGAACATGAATACTGTAATTGAGACGGATACAAGACCAAAACGGAGGCGGAAAAAATCCGATAGAGCGTCAGACGACGCCAAAAAGAAAAACCAAACGCAGAAATAGCAGTATAACCATGCTGCCAATAACCATGACATAAGTAAGTTTTATTTGTATGACACGTAGTACCTTCTCATGCATCCTTTGATTGAAAAATCTTTTCTCCTTACCTGGCCCTTCCATGTCCGGGGGTGCCTCCACCTCCACCTCCACCTCCACGGCCCCTTCCTCCAGCTCCCCGGCCCCCTCCTCCACCTGCATGGCCTCCACCTGCACGGCCCCCTCTTCCACCTGCACGGTCCCTTCCTCCACCTCCACGGCCCCTTGCTCCACCTGCACGGCCCCCTCTTCCACCTGCATGGTCCCTTCCTCCACCTCCACGGCCCCCTCTTCCACCTGCATGGTCCCTTCCTCCACCTCCACGGCCCCCTCATCCACCTGTGCGGTCCTGTCCTCCACCTCCACGGCCCCCTCTTCCACCTGCACGGTCCCCTCCTCCACCTCCACGGCCCCTTGCTCCACCTGCACGGCCCCCTCTTCCACCTGCATGGTCCCTTCCTCCACCTCCACGGCCCCTTCTTCCACCTGCATGGTCCCTTCCTCCACCTCCACGGCCAACTCATCCACCTGCACGGTCCCCTCCTCCACCTCCACGGCCCCTTGCTCCACCTGCACGGCCCCCTCTTCCACCTGCACGGTCCCTTCCTCCACCTCCACGGCCCCCTCTTCCACCTGCACGGTCCCCTCCTCCACCTCCACGGCCCCTTGCTCCACCTGCACGGTCCCCTCCTCCACCTCCACGGCCCCCTCATCCACCTGTGCGGTCCTGTCCTCCACCTCCACGGCCCCCTCATCCACCTGTGCGGCCCTGTCCTCCACCTCTCCCATGTCCATCGCCATCTAAGATGACATAAGATAACACTCCTTGGGAAAATTCATGTCTCACAGCAGCAGAAATGACAGAACAGTGTAAGTATAAGTTCAGTTTAAAAAAAGATGAAATTAAGACCAATATATATACACAACTATAAACAAACATGAAGAGGTTAGCATTTGTGCAGCTGATTAGTAATTAGTATATTGTAATTTGTAGCATAATATATTGAAATATATAGGTTATAGCAGTATATTCCAATATGTCTTCACCTGTGTGGTTCCCCTGCCCTCTTCTGGCACCTCTGTGGCCACAGAGGGTCCCACAGAGCTACAGCTGGGGTTGCAGGGCATAAGATGAAGAGTAAAAACCTCTTCACTCTCAGTCCCAGTGGCATAAGGGGTCCAGCCTGTGCAAGTTTGAAAAGTGTTGCTCACTAAAAGCCATGGGTAATTGCAAATGGCAACAGGATCATAATAGCAATAGTTCCATAATGAACATGAATGTGGTAGACAAATAACAAGATGCAATTAGTATTTTGGTAAACAAAGGTGTGTGCAACTTTTTTTTGGGCCAGGCAGTGTACAATACAATATGCAATATTGGCTATAAAAGTGGTTGTTAGCCTATATCATAGCTGACCGGACTCAATAAATTGGACTTTATCTAAAATAATCATCATCACGCACAGCCGGTCTGACATTGTGTTTCCCATTGATGTAGAAAATAAAGCCATTTTAAAATATTTTTGTCGACATTAAATATGTTGAAACAAAACAGAAACGCATGGATGTTTTGATATAAACAAAATATAAGCTGGAAGGAAAATGTATGGAATGGAGTACCTTCCTCACGTACTTTACGTGATGTAACGGGAAGCAAGCAGCTGACCAGCTAATAATATTTTTACGGTCTATGGCTAATACACATCAGTCATTTCAATGATTAACTATCTACAGTGCCCCTAGTGATGAGTCGTCCCAATTATAGCAGCCTATTCACATTGCTCTGAAATGATACATTTAAACTAAGAAAACCCCAAAATTCCAATGCAGGATTGTTAGCCAATATTTGTTAAGATTTGCACTACAAAAGGGAAAGCAATGTGTGCACTAGCTAGACCCTGCTGACTACTAACGTTAAAGCTCTTACTGATATTTGTCCGTGATATGGAATGCCTATCAGCCAAAAATAAATTTATAGATGTTTATTCTTTTGATCAAACTATATTGTCTGTCATTCATGTTATTCAAGGCATACTGTGTGCTTCGGAATTCTCATGCTTAATTTCAATACCAAATTATCCTCACTTTTCCATGTATACACAGTGACGTCATAGAATGTTTGGTCATGAAAATTTTGTTTAAAGTAATGAAGAAGTCATGGAAATCCATTGGTAAAAATGTGTATGAACTCTACAAAGATTTTTTGTTTCTTTTTTTTCTCTACAGCTCCAAGCTGTATATATTAGTATTTATTTTCATATATTTTGTTTAAGATCTTACTATTGTTACTTTACAAAGTCTTCTGAAAAATGCACACCTATTAAAACATTGCATTTCTTGAATCTACAGAGTTTAATTCATTATTATACACACAGTCAACTTTGTAACTATGTACATTAGTCATCTTGGAACTTTGTTATTCAAATCAAGATTGAAAGTTTAATATTGAAACAATTTGACAGCTTAGGAGTTCAGTTTTGTTTGTTTGTTTCTAGGGGGGCCATGCCACCTGTCACCTGCCCCACACTGAGACAAAGAGAGAGGAAACTGGCCATCAGCATGTCAAATGAGTGGAGTGGAGTGGGGAGTGTGGGGGGGATTAGCATCACTGTTCTTCCCAGTATGGTGATGACATCATGTTGAATCTTCAACTTGGTGTTACAATTGTGCACACATGCACAAACACACACCTGCATACAATTTATAAATGTGTTACTTTACAGATTTTACTGACATCTAAAGCTGCAAAACATTTCAAATACATATTTGAGACTGGTCTATTCCTTCACATAATAATGACCAAAGGTGAAAGATCCTACACTCCTTATTTCCATGTGTATTAACATGTGGGTATACATAAGAAATATAGAATAACTTTTATTTTCCCTTTTGGGAACTTCAGTTGTAGCCACCAGCAACAACAAAAAAGACATAGACAGTGGGGCAGACCCACAACACACAAACAAACACACCAAATAAAGGCATACAATATCAAATTAAGTTAATTAAATTGGAATTGGAATACAGCCATGATTACAAACCGCCCCCGCTGTCCCAAGATATCCAGTGTCATTTAGCTGTCCGGCAACACACAAACTCCACCTCCACGAATTTCCTCCATACACGCAGTGTTGCGGTCTCTGTACTGTCGAAGCGGAGCACCGAACTGTGTCAGCCTTCCCACTCGTCGCCTCACTCCTCCCCCGCACCATCTTCTCCTTCCGTTCCATGGTTGCCCTTTGAAGACCGCCTGCACTCTCTGATCAGTCCCGACATCTTCAACTCCAGTGAAGAGCGATGGTAAACCTTGCTGCTGCAGATCCAACGGACATTCCCGAGCATATGTTGGGAATGCGTCTCCATGGTGACGACCACAAACAAAATTATTCCGGCGAGACAATTCGCCAATATCATCAAAACAAGCGGCAGGAGTACCCCGAAAAATCTCCAGCCCGCCTCCCCGCACCACAACAGACACACAGCGCATGAAAAAACAAAAGAAAAAAGCCGGACACAACAATATAAATTCAAATTTACAAACACGAACACGAGAGACAGCTGAACTACATGTCGCAATTACAGCGCCACATGATGTCATATGACGTATGTGTGTGTGTGTGTGTGTGTGTGAAAGATACTTGCATTCATATTTACATTTAAGAAGATGTTCTTTTCCAGACAATATTTACAAATAAGTGCACATAGCACGGCAAAACCTATGTTAGAAGAATAATACTGATTAAATCACAGACAAATCAGTTGTAAAGACAAGCGCAAGAACTAGTGTCAGTTTATATATGAATATGGTTGTAGCATAAAACAAGTTTGCTGTGCCTAAGTGTAAACTAAGTGTTTAATTGAGCAGAGAACTGACAAGGGTACATATTCTATGCTTTCGGGGCCATTCACAGTGAAAATAAAACAGCCTGGACACAAAGACTGGCATGTTTTCCTACCATAGAACACACGCGTATGGGGACACACAGTGATAAAACGTTTACTCAGAGTTCCAGGCAAAGGAAGAGAGTAAACATTTAAATTGGGGCAGATTGACAACGTGTGATAAGAGAAGCAGCCCTTAGTCCGTGGGTGTGACAGGTGTGCACATGGAGGGCGGGTGTCAGGGTGGCACAGGGCGAGGCATGGGGTGAAACATAGGCCATTCTGATGGGGATTCCTTTATCTGGTGAATAGAGGGGCTGTCAGCACCCTCTGATTGCGCCCCTGCCCCACAGCCTTTCAGACAGTCAAACATGTGAGTGGAGATGTCTGCTTATTCACACACGCTTGCATGCACATGCACACAATCACCGGAACCATACATACATACACACACGCATACACAAACTAACTGGATGGGCAACTTATATTCTTAGCTTTGAAAATGTCAACTGTCATTGTCAAACTGTCATTGTCGAATCTCTAAGAGTTCCCATTGACTGCATATTTAAGAATGGCCATGGAGAAAGGCAGGTAGTTACCATCATAATACAAACAGGACCAGAACCGCAGTCAAAAGCACAGATAACTGAATAACCGAGTACCTCTCTGACATACGTGTATACAGCTAAAACTAGGGATGAACCACACAAGGGAGAGGGAGTGAATATAAAACGCAATGATCAAGAAAGCATGTACACCTCACTTCATCAAAAACACACAACAGTGCGTCAAAAAATAATTTCGCAAAATTACACCGTTCTCCTTTTCAGTGCATGTATTGCTTAACACAGAAGCCAACTAAAAGAGTCAAAGCTCTGTTCGGAATGGATAATTTCCTGATTAAACTCTCCTCTGTATCACCAAAGGGAAACAAAGTGGTGATGTGGGTGACACACACACACCCCAGCATGGCACACACAGCCCCAGAATAAATCTCACACACCCCAGTCTTACACGTCTCAGACTCGCATACTGTCATGGTTTTCTGCCTGTTCAGCTTCTGTTTTTGGGCATTGCCTCTCGGGGCCGCGAGAGGGCACTCCCAGCTTTAGTTCTCCTTCTTGGGACTAATTAATTATTTCTTTCAGGTGTGCTCTGCCCTAATTAAGCTCCGTTCACTCGTTGTTCGGGGCTTTTGTGTCATTCTTGCCATGCTAAGCCAGGTAACGCAGCAGCTATCCTTTTATAGCTAATGTGGTAGTACTGTTAACTAACCAAAGCAGGCCTCATGGTTTGTGCCTCTTTTCTTTAACACGTAATAACATTCGCATGGTATGGTCTCAATTCAATTCAACTTACTGTAGATGAATACGTTATTTCGTGAAAGAAGTGCGTGAAATTATTTATAGTAATGTTAGATTTGAGATCAATAACCACCATCGTGCTGCGACACAGCTAGTTTACTCCACACTCCTTTGTTCTCTGAGCACACGTGGCATGCACACACACGCACACACCTACACACGCACGCACACACATGTGCATACCCACACAAATGCTCCAATACGCACACTATATGATATCGGTTTCGTAGAATGTAATATTCCTGTTTTCCTTGTTTAATAAATCTATTTTTGTTAAACTTGGTGTCTGTTTTGATGTCGTATGAACACAAGGGCTGAGTCAACCTAATCATTAGAACGTAATACCTTCAACCCTTGTGAATTATTAGTTCTTAGTGCTTTGATGGTAAATTTAAGTAGTAGTAATTATAATCCATAATAATCAAATGAGACTGATTTAATTTTAACCTAACTTAAGAATAATAAGGCTAAACCTCATTATTCCAGTTATTGTCTATATTTCTGGCATCCCATGTAAGGGTTTTATATATAGAGGCATATTCCTTACTTTTATGGTGCCCTGGTGTGAGGATTTATAAATATTCTCTACATTTATTGGCGCCCCGTTCCAAGGATATTCTCTACATTAATTGGTGTCCGGGTGAAGACTGGTAAGATTGACATGTTTTATTTGTCTATCACCACCACTGCTAAATGTATATGTAAACACCTTGCATGAGTAATACTCCACATGTAAGAATATAGAGGCATATACTTACAGTTTTTAGGTTTCTGTTCTCCTTCACACTTTATTTCCTGCCTTGGTTTTCTTTTCCCTGTCTCGCTACTAGACAGTACCTTGGTTTGGCCTCCGTTTGCCTTTTATTTTAGTTTTTTGATAGTTACTGAGCTAGAGGCAATTCTTTCCTTTTCTATTCTCTGCTTGAGTCTACGAGCTTCGCCCTGTTTTTTGGGTTATTGGTTTAGCTTATGTCGGGATTCTTTTCCCTTATTGTTTATTTTCTCTGCTCAAAATCTACGAGTTCTCGCCCACTTATCTGGGTTGCTATATTTTGGCTGTACGCCGGGAGTTATATTCGCTTTCTGTTTATTTCTCTTGCTCCGTTCACGGACTCCCTTCACCCTTTTTAGTGGTTGTTTCTCACGCTTCGTGGGGCAACTTTCAGAATCCCTTTTCAGTCGCGTCTGGTCCTCCGAAACCGACCCCTTGCAGTACACAAAAGCCAAAATGGAGGTACCAGCGACTCCATCAGGAGAGGATCAAATGACGGCACTGACCGCCCATGAGGAGGGCATTCGGGCTCTCCAGGCACAACAACAGGCTATGTCATTACAACAGGGCCAGTTAGTTGATCAGCTGCGCGTCCAGGAGGGTTGGTTCCATGGGTTGGTTCCATGAGTTGGTGGAGAGTGTTTGCCAAATGACTGTCACAGTCAAAACCCCAGTATCACAAGCACTCGTCCCTGAGCGCCCACCTCCCTTGTCTGTCCCACTCACCGTGAGGGAGCCAAAACTCCAACTGCCCTTCTGGTATGATGGGAAGCCGGGAAAGTGTCAGGGCTTCCTGACACAATGTTTGATTTTTTTTCAATCCCAGCCCTCACGGTTCTCATCACAGGATTCCCGGGTAGCCTTTATCCTGTCGCTACTTACTGGGGCCACTCTCGCCTGGGCTAGTCTCCTTATTCGGGCCAACGCCCCTGTCATGAGAAATGTGGATAAACTGATGGAGGAGATGGCGTTAGTCAGTCTGTGGTCAGGAGGCTGCCATGCTGCCATGCGACTAACCCATCTCCACCAGGGCAACGATACCGTAGCAGGTTTCTCCATCGCGTTTCCAGCACTAGCAGGAGAAACAGGGTGGTCTGAGGGTCCCCTGATTTTGCTTTTTATTAACACGTTGTCACACCCTATAAAAGGCAGTGCTCGAACCTCTTGCTACATTCGATGCCCTGGTGACCACAGCTATCGGTATCTATAACCATGTCAGGGAACGAGAGCGAGAGAGAGAGGTAACAGGAGTTACCTGCCGTTCGACTCACTATCTCTCTTCTCCTCCTGTAATGTCTCCTGCCCCCTTTTCCACTTAACAGGGAGGAGCCTATGCAGGTGGATGGTGCTTCTCTGCGTGAGCCTAGGCAATCTAAGCCGCGAGAGGAGTGGTGTCATTACTGCAGGCACAGAGGACACTTGAAAGATCAGTGTCCTAAATTGAAGGGAAATGGGGGGTCTTGCTAGGGGAACCGGGGACCCTAGCGAGACATGTTGGTACTGTCCCTCGGACGTTACTACAGGTCCATTTGTTGTGGAATAAGCGTTTGGTTAATGGCAATGCTTTTATCGATTCCGGAGCAGTGGAATACTTTATTGATGCTAAATGGGCCAGGGAATTAAAGATTCCCGTACACCGCCTCATTCGGCCCCGGTTGGTGACGGCCCTCGATGGCCACCCGTTGGGTACGGGGACCATTAAAGAAACCACGGGTCCTTCGAATATGCGCCCTTCTCACAAGGATCATATAGAATGCATTCAGTTCTTTTTAGTCGATTCCCCTGCTTTTCCCCTCGTTGTAGGGCATTCTTGGCTGGTTCAGCACAGACTAATGGGGGGCCCAGTGCAGGTCTCACTGCGGCCATCAGTATCCTTCGTGTCAGGGGGGGCGTGGTTACTGTTCTGAGCTTAGTTCCAACAGTGATTTGGAGGAGGCTGATTCTCTTCTTGATCGGGATAGCTCTGCTCCTCTCTCTGTGGATGGAGAGTTTGGCCTGGGATTCTCAGGCCGACGGCAACTCTCTTTAGGATGAGGGCTCCCTTGAAGAGTTTTTTGATTCCGAGATCACGTGGGAGCCCTTGCTTGATTCACCCTCTTATTCGGAGATCATTAGAATTATGGGAGCGCTTGATTTCCCCCTGCCAGCTAAGGTGCCTACCGAGTATAGGGACTTCACTGAGGCATTTAGTAAACAGCGAGCCACTACCTTGCCACCACATCGACCCTACGACTGCACTATTCATTTATATCCGGGCACGGTACCTCCTTGGGATTCTGTATACTCCTTATCGGTCCCGGAAAGTGCAGCCATGAGAGAATATATCAAGGAAGCTCTGTCCAATGGCTTCATCAGGCCCTCCACCTCACCTGCTAGTGCAGGTTTCTTTTTTGTGGAGAAAAAATACGGGAGTCTAAGGCCTTGCATTGATTACAGACTATTAAATGTGTCGTGGATTTTTCCCTTTCAACCCACAGTGAGCAAGTCTGTTCAAACAGAACCACAACGAAACGATGTAATAGAATAAGAAAAATAATTTCAGTTTATTTGGAGATAAACTCAGGATGAGAGAGAATCTTACCAGAGTCTCTCTAACTTGAGAAACAGCATACAGAGAGATTTATACACAATGTATCATTGCTTTACTGATTTGTCACAAGGGGCGGTTTCTAAACATACAGAGACAAGGGTATCCATTTCTTGGTGTTTAGTCTCTTGAATAACTATCAATAACCTTCAAACCAAGCAACGAAAACATCCATCTCACAGACTGCCTGTCTCAGCAGATTGTGAAGGAGAGACACAGAGGGAGTGAACCACGGCCTACTCAGTGTTCACAGAGAATACATTGTTTAATTACTTAACTCAATATAATTGATCTATTATATTAAATGCTTAATGATAATCATGTGATTGTCTCTATGTTAATACACACATATTGTAAAACAGAAAATTCCTTCACATTTCCCTCCTTTTATCATTTCATGATAACAAACAATTTTCTGTTACAATCTACCTAATATACTCAATCAATTAGTAAGTGATTCATTTTAATAACATCATAAATGATTACATGATTATACAGACCAAATACAATAATCTCGTGTGGATATGTACAATACTCCAATAATCCAGGGGGAATTGAAAAACCGGCAGATTCAGGACTTATATGGGACAAAACTAGCACAGAGCCAGAAAACCCAATCAGTTCCGGAAAAAATAATCCCTCCGACCCCTCTTAAGGCAATCAAGCGTCGCTTCCGGATATCAGCAATTATCGCACATCATCCATATCTGATTAATAACAAGAATCAACATAGGAAAAAATAAAAATATAAAAAATGAAATCATAGTGAATATAGGAACAGGATTGAATATAGTTGAATATAAAAATAATTTTCACTATAATGTACTACTGATTATTTAACATATAAAATTATTATTATCAAGAGAAAGTCTGAAAGAAAAAAAAAAAGAAAAAATAAAAACCCATCATGTAATGGAGACTTTTCACAACTCCTGGAATGTCAACCTTTTAACTCTCTTCACATTACAACACTGTCTGTCTTCCCACCAACCATGTGACAGGGTGGGTACATAATTCAGGCCTATACTTTATATAGGGTCGTCAGTAAACTCAGGAAGTTGTCGGAGAAGGAATACATTATCTTGTTCAGGATCAGGAACAATTTGCTGTAAGTACTGACCTATAGCAGCTTGAGTGAGGCGTGCAATACAGGCGCGAATCAGTGGCATTCCACAACAGCAAAGAAATACGAGCAGGGTGGCAAAGATAACAACAGGCAAAAAGATTCTCAGCAGTGTTTTCTTCCAACCTGTCAGGAGGTTAAAGAACCAATCTTTATTTGCATCAACCTCTCTCTCCACTAATGAGTCACGGAGTTTGGTCATATTTCTAAGTCCCTGCTGTATGATCTGGCCATCCTCATCATAATGTGGTATGTATGTGCAACACGCCTCCCCAATCATCACACAAACCCCCCCCTGCTCTGCAGTAAGCTGATCTAATACCATGCGATTCTGCATAACCATTAATCGCAGTGAAGTCAACTCAGTTTTTACAGCACCTATGGTCAAAATGGAGGAGTTTATGTACTGGAGAAAAGTGTATCGAGTAACTTCTATCTCTTTAAAAGCCTCTGACACACCTAACCCAGTAAGCAAAGCCTGTATAAACTTCGAACCTGCAGTCCAAAGACGATGTTCAGTAGGAACAGGATTACTATCCCAAAACCCTCTCTTTACCCTGTGCATGCGACGTGTGGTGTGACTATATGTGGAAAGGTCAGGAATCACATACGTAGAGTCATACAAGGCAACAATGGCACACACTCCACCCCAGTCGGGGGGGAGAGCAGTGTAGACTGAATTTCCACAAAGCCAGTACCAATCTGATAACAGTCGACTCCCAAGGCGAGAGGATGGTATTATCCCAGAACAGGTTGCAGTTTGTTCCCTATTCCAAGGTAATGAGATTGCGTGTGACCAGTTCTTCCTACATATCTCATCAGCCATGTCAGGGTCGTCTCTGCAGGGACTATAGGGATCACTCAGACAGTCAAAACACTTATCAGGCTGCATGGGCGGACAGTCACAGAAAACAGTTTTACACTGAACATTGTTGTGGCAAAGTGAGTGCCACCCCTCGGTTCAAGAGGCGGAAGACAATAGTTCGGTTGGAGATAAACTCCGTTTATTTCAGACCCGCTTTACACAGGCGGTTTACACAACACAAAACACACACAAGTTCGTCTCTCCCTCGAACTCCCAGCAGTCTTCCTTTATGCCCTCAGGCTCACTGTCGAACAATCAAAGCAATTGGTTAATTACACAATTAATAAACAATCATCAATCACCAATTGCATGATTTCCGGCAGCTGTGCCGGCTCCACAAACCACACGAGTTCACTCTCTCTCTTGCCGGCAGCGCCTAAAACCACGCCCCCCTACCACATACCCCCACCGCCCGACTTAGGCCGGGAAGCCATCCGGCCGCCGACCAACCTCCCCCCCCCTCCCCCACCGGGCGAGAGAGAAAGTCGGCCACCACCATCTGCGCTCCCGGCCTATGAACCACCTTGAAATTAAAAGGCTGTAAAGCCAGATACCAACGAGTGATTCGGGCGTTGGTATCCTTCATGCGGTGGAGCCATTGGAGGGGAGCATGGTCCGAACAGAGGGTGAATGGGCGACCCAGTAGGTAATAACGGAGGGACCCGACCACCCACCGAATGGCCAGACATTCTTTCTCGACCGTGCTGTACTTAGCTTCCCGCTGCGAGAGCTTCCTGCTAATATACAGCACTGGTCGGTCGAGCCCCTCCACCTGCTGAGTCAAAACGGCCCCCAGCCCTCTGTCCGATGCGTCCGTCTGCAAATTAAAAGGGAGAGAGAAATTAGGGGTGAACAAGAGCGGTTTCCCACAAAGGGCTTCCTTTACCCTCTCAAACGCCTGCCTGCACAGCTCCGTCCACTGGACCGGATCTGAGGCACCTTTCCGAGTCAAGTCGGTTAAGGGACTGGTCAGCTCTGAGTAAGCAGGAATAAACCTCCTGTAGTAGCCGGCCAGTCCCAAAAACCTCCTCACCTCTTTTTTTGTCTTGGGTCGGGGACAGGTCGCAATCGCTGCGGTTTTATCCACTAGAGGCCGCACCTGTCCACTTCCCAAGTGGTACCCCAAATACCGTACCTCTGCTCGGCCAATTGCACACTTCTTTGGGTTAGCCGTGAGCCCCACCTGTCTCAGGGACTCGAGCACCGCCTCCACATGCCGCACATGCTGAGCCCAGCTGCTGCTGTGGATGATGATGTCATCCAGATAGGCTGCAGCGAAAGCAGCATGCGGACGCAGCACCCTGTCCATCAGACGTTGAAACGTGGCAGGGGCCCCGAATAACCCAAACGGAAGTGTCCGGAATTGGTATAACCCATCCGGAGCGGAGAAAGCCGTTTTTTCCTTGGACTCCGGAGACAAGGGAATCTGCCAGTAGCCCTTGGTTAAATCCAGTGTCGAAAAAAAACGAGCCGTGCCTAGCCGATCCAAGAGCTCGTCGACCCGAGGCATTGGATAGGCATCAAATCGTGAGACTTCATTCACCTTACGATAGTCTACACAGAACCGAATAGAGCCATCAGGCTTACCCACTAGCACGATGGGACTATTCCACGCACTGTTAGACTCCTCTATTACCCCCAATTCTAGCATTGCCTTTATTTCTGCCTGAACCAATTTCTTTTTATGTTCCGGCAGTCTATAGGGCCGTGAACGCGCCGTCACGCCCGGGGTTGTCTCAATGTGGTGGTTTATGAGGTGAGTGCGACCTGGTAGAGGGGAAAACACATCCGCAAAGCGCTTTTGCAACAAGGCAAGATCCGCTCTCTGATTCGGTAAGAGATGGCTACCTGAAAGGGGTGAGGTTTGATTGGTAGAATTTGGTACCTCTGGCCCCAGCTCATCTCTTTCCTGATCGACCGTAACCAGGGAGACCGGTACCACCTCTTTCCATGCTTTTAATAGGTTGAGATGATAAATCTGTTTCGCCCCCTCTCTATCAGATCGCTCTACCTCATAATCGACTTCCCCCACTCGTCGTGTGACCACAAAGGGTCCTTGCCACTTGGCGAGTAATTTTGTGCTGGAAGTCGGGAGCAATACTAGGACTTTATCTCCCGGTGAAAATTGCCGTAGCTTAGTTCCTTTATTGTAGTGCCTCAGCTGCCGTTCCTGAGCCTCGAGCAAATTCTCCCGTGACAATCTACCCAGTGTATGGAGTTTTGCTCGTAGGTCCATAACGTATTGAATTTCGTTTTTACTGGGACTTGGACCCTCCTCCCAGCTTTCTTTAACTAGGTCCAAGACACCCCGTGGTTTTCTACCGTACAATAATTCAAAGGGAGAAAATCCCGTGGAGGCCTGGGGAACCTCTCGCACTGCGAACAATAGAGGAACTAACCACTTATCCCAATTTCGGCTATCATCGTGTACGAACTTCCGAATCATCGATTTTAAAGTCCTATTAAAACGCTCAACGAGCCCATCCATTTGCGGATGGTATACGCTGGTTTTAATAGACTGAACTCCCAACAATTCATATAGTTCGCGTAATGTGCGTGACATAAACGAGGTGCCTTGATCCGTCAGAATCTCTTTCGGGATTCCGACGCGGGAGATTATCTGAAACAATGCCTGCGCAACACTCTTGGCCGAGATATTGCGCAACGGCACTGCTTCGGGATACCGGGTTGCATAATCCACCAGAACTAATTCAAATCGGTAACCCTGGGTGCTCCTGTCAAATGGCCCGATGAGGTCCATGCCCACTCTATCAAAAGGGACCTCAATTAACGGTAGAGGGCGCAACGGCGCTTTTGGGATAGCCGGGGAATTCACTAGCTGACAATCTGGACAGGCCGCACACCACCGACGTACGTCCGCCCAAATGCCCGGCCAGTAGAAACGGGCCATTATCCGGTTTAGTGTTTTTTCATATCCCAAATGACCAGACATGGGGTTGTAGTGAGCCGCCTGGAAAACCATTTCCCGGCGGCTTTTAGGTACCAACAACTGGGTTATTTCCTCACCTATCTGAGTGTCACGACTCACTCTGTACAATCTGTCACTAATAATTGCAAAATATGGGTGAGATCGTGCAGCATCCGGGCGCACTAACTGACCATCAACATATATCACCTGATCAAAAGCGAAGCGTAGGGTATCGTCACGAGACTGAGCGAGTGGGAAATCCTCCAGGGGGCGGAACACCGGCACCTGGGGAGTCTCCACCGGAGGATCTCCCGATGCCGCCCCCCCCCTCGGCAGTGTCGGACGACCCCGCGTCACCATTGTCCACTGCACACACCTCACACTTCCCTAGCGGTCGTGATCGCACCCCCATCAATTTCTCCGCTACCAGTTTAAATCCTGTCCAATCAGTGCCCAAAATCAGAGGGTGCGAGAGGCGGGAGCTAACCGCAGCCTCCAAAATATGTGTTTTATTTTTTATGCGAATTTCCACTGGTACTATAGGATATTTGTGTATATCCCCGTGCACACAATTAATAGTTACCCAACGTGCCGGTACCAAAGCCTCTGGTCGAACCAGGCTCTGTTGGATCATGGTCTGCCTAGCCCCTGAATCCAACAGCGCCCGGTGTTCACTCCCTTGCACCCTTACCGGAATGCAGTACGCCCCGTCTGGATCGGGAGCGGAGGTGGGCGGGCCGACAACACGGACCCCCTGCCCCACCTCCATGAGCGGACAATCGCGGCGCAGGTGGCCCGGCTGTCCGCACCGCCAACACCCCGGTCCAGGTGTCTGAGGAGCTCCCTGTGGGCCGGACTGCACCGCCACTGAGCCTGAGTGGGGAGAAGGGGAAGAAACACGAGGGAAATTAACAAGAGGGAAGGAGGGGTTTTGGGGACGGGAAACGGGAAGGGGAAAACTTTTTCCGCGGCGCCGGCTCCGGTTTCTGCTGCTGGGTGAGGGGATGTTGTGCTAGGTGGTCCTCCCCCAGGGTGACGGCGTTATCCAGGTTGGTGGGCCGATGGCACTGGACCCAGCTGGCTGTATCCGCCGGCAACCCCGCGATGAATCGTTCCAGGACCACCTGCTCCACTATTCCCGCAGCTGATCTTATTTCCGGCCGGAGCCAGCGCCTCGCCATGTCCGTCAGCCGCTGGGCGTAGGCGAACGGACGGTCCTCTTCCGTCAGGGAAGTCTCCCGGAACCGACGTCGGTGGTCTTCCGGGCTGAATCCCGTTCGGTCGAGGACCGCTTTCTTTATATTGCGGAAGTCCGCCCGAGCGGCTGCCGGCAGGCTATGTGCAGCCTTCTGTGCTTCCCCCGATAAGAGGGGCAGGAGGCGTACTGACCACTCCTCTAGTGGCCACCTGCACGCCCCCGCTGCCACCTCAAATGCCTCTAGGAAGGCTTGAGCGTCGTCGTCCGCGGTCATCTTGGGTATATGAAACTTTGGGGACGCGACGCTCTGCCTTCCCCTGGCCTCCCCGGAAGCAGCCAGCTGTAGTAGCGCCTGGGTCTGGAGGTTAGCCTGCGCACGCAGGGCTTCCATCTGCTCGGCATGAGCAGCCGACTGTCGCTCCTGCATGGCAGCTAATCCCTCCAGCATTTTCCCCAGCGCTACTATGGATGACGACTGCTCCGGCTGTTCCTGGCTGTGGTCCATCCCGCCTCTTAAATTCTTATATTCCCCGTACGGGCCACCACTGTGGCAAAGTGAGTGCCACCCCTCGGTTCAAGAGGCGGAAGACAATAGTTCGGTTGGAGATAAAATCCGTTTATTTCAGATCCGTTTTACACGGGCGGTTCGTCTCTCCCTCGAACTCCCAGCAGTCTTCCTTTATGCCCTCAGGCTCACTGTCGAACAATCAAAGCAATTGGTTAATTACACAATTAATAAACAATCATCAATCACCAATTGCATGATTTCCGGCAGCTGTGCCGGCTCCACGAACCACACGAGTTCACTCTCTCTCTTGCCGGCAGCACCTAAAACCACGCCCCCCTACCACAATTGTCTAATTGACCTAGTGCATTAGAGCCATTACCTATAATACACCTTCCAAACTTCATACTATGTTTAAGTACGACTGGACCGGGCATTCTCCATGACACCTGTGGCCATGCTAGGTAATCTTTCAGGAAAGAACAATCTGTATTGACTACTGGAGTACTCAAAAGTGATTTAATGGCACAGAGAAATCAGCTTTTTCCCACCGTATTCTCAGTCCCACCAAACACGTTGAGAGGTCCTTCTTCAGATTCTGCACCTGAAGAAGAGGGCCTGCTGTGGAATGAGGCATGTGAGAGCAAACATAACAAGACCAGTTAAAGTGCTGTTTTGCAGTCCACTCAGCATAACGCCACCAAGAATTAGTAGCATAATTATGCTTCACAGTTCCTGGTGTCAGCCAAGCTTCATTCCCGGTGGTGACATACCTTTTAGTCCTACTAGTCATTACAACAGTACCGTTTGGTTCACTGGTGTTAATGGTGTAGAATGTCTCATGAATCAGGATAATGGGCAGAACAGTGATGAGTGTAATGAGGCCTAGTATCAATAGGCCTACCTTCAGGCTGCAGCCTAATCTTCTCAAAGGGTTGTACCCCTCGGTGTTCCTGCTGTCGTCTGGCATGTTGGGAGCAGATATTACTGTCACATGCTCCTTGAAGTGGTGGTTCTCTGAGTTTTTAAACTCCGTGAGAACTTAGTCGTCCCTGTGCGTCGGTCGAGCTGGGTCTCTCACCCTTATCCCTCCCTTGGCGCTGGTGGAGCTCTTTTGCAGTGGCTGGCGTGGACCCAAGAAGCACAGCCTTCCACTCGCACGGCTGTGGGCGTGGTGAGTAGTATCTGGAAAGGACCCCTCCACCTGGCCTGGTGCCACTTCTTCCTTCTGAAGTCTTTTATCACCACCCAGTCTCCTGGCTGCAGGTCATGTAGAGGCCCGCTGGCTGGGTCTGGGAGAGCTGCTTTCACCTGTTGATGCACAGATCTCAGAACATTGGTTAGCTGAACACAGTAACTCACCATGCGAGTGTCAGCTAGCTCTTTGTCCAGTATCAGCCCTGGGGGGTGACATCCAGTCCTCATGGGCCGCCCTGTGATGACTTCATAGGGCGACAACCCTGTAGCAGCGTGGACCCTCCCCCGCATACCTGTAAGGACAATTGGCAGGGCCTGGACCCAATCCAGACCTGTCTATGCCATCACTTTAGTTAACCGGTTCTTAATGGTTCCATTTGCCCTCTCTACCGCCCCTCCACTCTGAGGGTGGTAAGCACAATGGAACTTCAACCTGATCCCCAATTGCTCGGTCACTTTGTCCAACACCTTGTTTAAAAAGTGTGAGCCTCTGTCTGAAGACAGCTTCCTCGGGATCCCCCACCTAGGAATAAGCTCTGTTAGTAGGGCTTTCGCCACTGCTGCAGCATCAGCTTTCCCTGTAGGAAAAACTTCAACCCACTTTGAAAACATGTCAACAAACACCAAACAATATTTCTTACCCCTGCATGGGTTAAGTTCAATGAAGTCCATAATCAGGTACTCGAAAGGCTCCAGTGGAGCCGGGTGGGCCGCATTTGGAACTTTCTGACCCCTCCCAGCATTATTTACAACACAGATAACACACTTTTCACAAAAGTTTTTTGCATAAGTAGAAAATCCGCTTGTGTCCCAGTGTCTGGACATTAAAGATATCATCCCTCCTTTTGACACATGATCCAGTCCATGAGTCAATTTAGCATAATAGGGAAATAAAAAACGAGATAAACAGGGTTTACCAGTAGGGCCTAGCCAGACCCCATCAGTGTAGGTGCCGTCTCGCTTCCATTTGGCCTTTTCCTGGGGTATGGCCCCAGCTTGGCAGTCCTGTACAGAGGCCATTGGAGTGTCTGTGGGAACAGCAGCCTGTGTGAGCAGACTGAGAGTTGTGTGAGGGGGGGCGATTGCAGCTGCTTTGGCTGCCAAGTCAGCCTGTTCATTACCTTGAGAGATAGCATCAGTCTGGTTTGTGTGAGCGGAGCACTTACATATAGCAATGGCAGCAGGCAAAAGAATTGCCTGTAGGAGGCAGCTCACTAAGTGTCCATTCTGTATAGTTTTCCCTGTAGAGGTAAGGAAGCCTCTATGCTGCCAAAGAGTTCCAAAGTCGTGCACAACTCCAAAAGCATATCTGCTGTCAGTGAAAATATTTACAGTTTTACCTTCAGCCAAATGGCAAGCGCGTGTAAGAGCGAATAGTTCAGCTGCCTGTGCTGAAAGGTGTCCAGGAAGGCGGGCTGACTCCAGAACCTGGTGTTGTGTCACTACTGCATAGCCAACCTGACTGTCACCTGTGAGGGGACATCGACTGGCAGAACCATCAATAAACATATCAAAGTCTGCATTTGAGAGAGGAGTGGTGGCGAGGTCAGGACGGGGGGAGAGAATTTGATCTAACACATGAACACAATTATGCGGCTCCCCATCCTCAGGTGTAGGTAAAAGAGTAGCGGGATTCAGAACATTGCATCGCTTGACTGTAACATTTGGCAAAGAGAGCAACACATGTTGATAGTGAAGCATTCGGGCTGGTGAGAAATGGGCTGTCTTTTGCTTTAACAGAATTTCTGCTACCGCATGAGGAACAAGGACAGTGAGAGGACGATAAGCAACAAGTGATGCAGATGCAGTTACCGCCAAAGCCGCTGCTGAAATGGAGCGCAAACAAGGAGGAAGGCCCCTAGAAACAGCATCAAGTCGCTGAGAATAGTACGCCACAGGCCTGTGTTTATCACCGTGCTTTTGCAAAAGAACAGCAGACATGTAGCCGCCCTTCTCATCAACAGTCAAAAGAAAAGGTTTAATCATGTCAGGCAGGCCCAAAGTAGGAGAAGAGGCCAATTGTTGTTTCAACCTCTGAAAGGAAATTTCAGCAAGCTCTGTCCATGTGACATTATCATTAGCCGCTAGATCATGGCCATGTGCCAAATCTTGCAAGGGTTGGGAGATTTCAGCGTAATCAGAAATCCATTGCCTACAGTACCCTGTCATGCCTAGAAAAGACATTACCTGCTTTTTTGTAACCGGTTTAGGGAGGTCAAGAATCGCTTGGATTCTGTCAGTTCCCAAAGATTTGCCTTCTGCAGAAATAGTGTGTCCTAAGTAGGTAACAGTAGGTAACGCAAATTGCAGTTTCTCCTGTTTAACTTTGTGGCCCTCTGTGGCTAGGAATGTCAACAGTTCAAGTGAATCCTGAATACAGCTGTGCTCGTCTGGAGAGCAGACGAGGAGATCATCAATGTATTGAATCAAAGTACTTTGGCCTGAAGAAAACTGGAACTGTTCCAAGTTTTCCTGCAGCGCTGCTGAAAAAACTGCTGGTGATTCAGCATACCCCTGGGGTAATCGAGACCAGGTATACCTTTTTGCCCTGAAAGGCAAACCAGTACTGGGAATTTACATCAACAGGAATACTAAAGAATGCATTCGCTAGATCGATCACAGAAAAATATTTAGCATTACCCGGGACCTGTGCAAGAATGGTAGCGGGGTTAGGCACAACAGGAGCGCGCTGTTGAACGGCGCTGTTCACAGCTCGTAAATCTTGTACGAACCGCCAAGACCCATCAGGCTTTTTTACAGGCAAGATAGGAGTGTTGCATGGAGAGTCAGGACAGGGAACCACAACACCAGCTTCTAACAACGCATTAAATACGGGGACAATGCCGTCTTCGGCTTCTGGGCGTAGGGGATATTGACGTTTGCATGGTCTGTATTCAGATTTAGGGGTAACTTGAAGTGGAGTAACTCCAGCTATGAGCCCCACATCATTTTGGGACGTTGCCCACAATTGAGAGGGAATTGCACTGAATCTCGGGTCTGACAAATGCAAATAGGCTTGGGTGTCACACAACAACTCATGAATGCTGCAGACAGCTGTCAGAGAGTTCGGAAACTGGTGCGCAGTGACATGCAGAGAGGGAGAATATTTTGAAAATTCCCCTGTCTTTTCCCAGTCCGTGGTGTCCAAACATAATTTCACCCATGGCCCTGTGTCCTCCCATTTTTTATTTGAGGCTTTGCACAGTGAAACATGGGGTGCACTTCCCGCTATGGAATAGAATTGCTGCTGTGCTGAGCTCAATTGTACAGACAATACACAGAAATCGCGACCAACAAAAAACAATGTCGAATTTAATTCAATTCAATGCACAGAAATCGCGACCAACAAAAAACAATGTCAAATTTAATTTACAATCACCGTACCAATTCTTCTCAAATTCCCAATCTCTACCTCGACTAAAATGTGCTGTTACATGTAGTTGTAATTCTGTCAGTCTGTCGCCAGTGCCTGTCCACTCAGTTCTGGCCATTTGTATGGCTTTAGCTGTGACTGAGGATCTGTCCAGATCCCAAGCATAGTAAAACATTTCTAGAGTTTCTGCCGTAGCAGCTCTGTCAATAGTTAAACCGTCATCAGTACACTGCACACTCAGACCTAATTTGCACATTAAGTCTCTGCCAAGCAGGTTTACCGGACATACAGGGGAGAACAAGAACGCATGTTTCAAAGTAATATTTGAGCCCGTATTGAAATCTTGCACCAGTAATGGAGCTGTAAATTTCTCTGTCGTGGTATTTCCACCAGCATCTTTGCTGAGCATGGTTTTACCACTAAAAAGAGGAGGTTTTGAATCCCATGATTTAGCTGTTATTACAGACCGACCAGCTCCCGTATCCACAATGAAGTCTAATGCTCGCCCATCAACTTTTAATGACCAAAGTGGTAACGCATTTGGAGCCGTACGGTAAAGGAACCCAGCGAACTCACCCTTGTCCGCATGCGTTTCCTCGTCCCCCACAAAATGTCATTGTCCAGGTAATCCAGTTTGACCCCCAGGATGTTGGAAAGTAACATTCCCTTGGGGTGCTGTGTCCCAATTATCAGCATTACCGGAAAATTTACAACCGCAAGCCCAATGTCCCTTTTTTCCACATTTTCGGCAAACATCATAATCCGCCATGGTAGTGGGTCCCATGGAGTTGGGTCTCTGTCTGTTCCCTTGATTCCGTCCTCCACGTCTGCCGCGGCCTCTCCTTTGCTGCCGCTGTCCACCGGCACCGTCTCGGTTCCCCTGGTAGGACTGGAGCTGGGCCAGCTGCAGCTGAGAGGTCATCTTGTCGCTCTTCTTTTTGTCTTTGTGTTGCTTGTTGCGGTCCTGTTCTTCGCAGTGAACAGCATAACAGAGAACGTCCTTACGTCTCCGAGTCTGCCAGCCAACACAGGAGGTCTTAATAGCGGTTGCAAGGTGTTTATCCAATCCATCCAGGAAACAGTGGGTTAGCTGAGTCTCGTACGGAGTAAGAGTCTCGCTGTTTTCCGGTTTGTCCATTCCACTGTGTGCGTCGTACTTCTCTGAAAGTCTCTCAAGAAAATCATTAACAGTTTCACCAGGCTTCTGTTTAACCTGTCTGACTGCTTCCCAGTTCAGACGAACAGGGAATTTGGTTTCCATACTGGTTTCCAAAGTATCTATTTGTTTCACATACTCAGAAGTAGCACCATCATTGTATGGATGGTTCGTAGACCGAGTTCCCCTTACGTTACCCCACCGTAACTTCAGTTTCTTAATCAGTACAGTTTGTAATTCGCCTGCAGTTGGGTGACAAGTTCTTACCAGATTTCTCAAAGCTTCCATGAACTTGGCACCACCCACCTGGGTTGGATCCGGCAAATCTTCGCAGACAGCCTGTAACTCCGACACCTTCCAGGGCCGATATACCAGGACTGTCTGACCCTGGTCGTCTTGTCCTGCCCTGGGATTGGGGCATTCTAGCATAGGGTACGTGTCTGGCCCCCAGGATGAGTCCCGTCCCGGCACAGATGCCGACGTCTTCGGGCCGTACGCGGTACCTCCCCTGGTGTGCGGCGGGGGTAGGTATCTCAACCTCGTGCAGTTTGCCCTTATGGGAAGTTACCTGTACTGTGGAATCTGGGCCTACTGAAGCTGCAGGTCTCGCTCTGGTTGCCGGCCCACTCGCAGATGGTTGTGCAGCAGCACTGGAATGCACTGCCTGGGGAGCAGGGGCTGAGGGATGTCCGTGAGCTCCTGCCGCTTGCTGTGGGACATAAGCTGGAGGACACGCAGGACAGTCCAAGTCCAGGTTAATTTTGTGTATGCTTGCAAGCTGTGCTACATTGGGATACAAAGAGCCGCCGGAATGCACAACAGGAGATAGCACTGAATTATTTTGTTGGGATTTCTCCACAGTATTTTTATTTTCTCCCTTGGTCTGTTTTTCCTGCCTTAATTTTGATTCCTTTTCCCACAAATCTACTACATCCCAGTCGGGTTGCCATTTATTTTTACGTTTACTATTTTTAACCTCATATGACCGCAGCCGCATTTTTAGGTTATCAATCTGATTTAGGCTAAAAGAGCCTTTTTCAGGGAAACCTAACTTTTGCCATTTAACACGCTGGTGTGTGGTTGCCGGACCATATTTGTCATGCATTATTTTCATTGGACCCGTAAGTCATTGGAGTCCTGTTTCTTTGAATTTTTAGAACCCATTTTCGTGCGTTTGTCCCACAACCAAACTATGCCTTTTAATTTTAAGGTTTTTTTTTTTTTTAAATGTAAAAAAACAAAAAAACATTTTCCTTTTAGTTAAGCCTATTTTAGTCAGAATCAGTTTCAGATTCTGCACTATCCTCTGGTTAATTGCCCTCACTTTCAGGGTGAACGTTTAGCCTAACTTCTATTAATGCCGTTTCATTCTCTTTTAACCACTCACCTCTAGGTATAGCTACAACAGAAAAACCACTTCCAAATCCGTCAACCTCATTAAGTGTCTCGTACAGGTATAAATGACCATAATCATCTCCTCTGCAAAAATGCCTCTCCTGTACTGGTCCGTGTATATCATTTGCCTCTACTGACAATACATGATACCACATTACAAAAATGTTTCAGAGCTCATTACAAGAGAAAGAAAAAGAGAAATATTAGTCCATGGGTGGGAGCAGCATACAGCCTCCACAGTTTGAATCACTCCACAGAGTGACTGACCCGTCGGTCCCTAATCAAACTTTTTAGAATTTGAGCGCAATACAGCCTCAAGTTACGTTTTGCTGTGGCGGCTCACCTGTGATTCTCTTTCTATGGATTGCGTATTGATCACCCCAGACAGACGTCTTACTCTCCTCGGTCCGGTCGCCGCCGTCCTTCCTCTAGGTGACTGGTTACAGTTACCTCTCTGTGAGAAAGTGGGTTGCGGTCTCGGGGTTTGAACTCCCGGCAGTGCGCACTGTCTAAGCCGTTCCGACTTGAGAGAAATCTGCATAGGAGAAAATCAAGTTAGCAATCCTGCCGACTACACCATATTGTCGTGGATTTTTCCCTTTCAACCCACAGTGAGCAAATCTGTCCAAACAGAACCACAACAAAACCATGTAATAGAATAAGAAAAAGAATTTCAGTTTATTTGGAGATAAACTCAGAATGAGAGAGAGTCTTATCAGAATCTCTCTAACTTGAAGAACAGAATACAGAGGAGATTTATACACAATCTATCATTGCTTTACTGATTTGCCACAAGGGGCGGTTTCTAAACATACAGAGACAAGGGTATCCATTTCTTGGTGTTTAGTCTTTCAATAACTATCAATAACCTTCAACCCAAGTAACGAAAACATCTGCCTGTCTCTGCAGATTGTGAAGGAGAGACACAGAGGGAGTGAACCACAGCCTACTCAGTGTTCACAGAGAATACATTGTTTAATTACTTAACTATATATATACTTGATCTATTATATTAAATGCTTAATGATAATCATGTGATTGTCTCTATGTTAATACACACATATTGTAAAACAGAAAATTCCTTCACAGGTATTATTATAATAATAATAAGTAAATTATTAAGTAACACTGTTTTAGATGTAGCAAACTTAGCTAATGTTAGCTAACATAGCCTACTTGTTGAATCTTGCTGTCGCTGTCGCTTCTGGTTGGTTTTGTTGGCTAATGTTATTAACTTTTTATTTTATGTCTAATGTCACCCTTCAACTGTGAGGTAACGTTAGCTATCTAGAAAAAGTTACAGCCAAATGAAGTTAATTTAACTTGATAACTTACTGGAGATTTAAATGTTACATTCTGAGAGCTAACGTTAGTTAATCATCATGAATGGACGTTTTATATCTTTCTGGGCATTGTCACGAACGTGAACATCTGCCAAGTTAAGAGTGTTATTTACTTAATTAGAAAAACGATGACGATGAAAACGGCAATTAAAGGCCTTATGATAATGGTGACTTCTTATCGTTCAAAAACAATAGTTAACACCAGTTTTTATTCATAGTCAGTGTTAACATTATCAGATCAAAAACGTCTACGACGTAAAAAAACGCCAAGTTACTCACGCATAGCCTACATAGTGCTGTCCATAAGTTCTTAATTCCAACTTGCAAAAACTAGGCATGCCTTTAAAAGTCTTGATATCAAAATGTGGCCAAGTTACAACTAACAATATTGCCTATCGTAGCTCACACTAAATAAACTAGCTCTATTCCAAAGCAATGCTATCCAAACTTTCCTAAATTATTTAATGCAACTTGGCCCTGTGTTTCTTCATCTTTGCATGTGAAGAGATTCTGCCTCATGGAACAACATATGATTTAAATGAATGTTTTTAACAGTTGATGAATAATTACACTCCAGAAAGGATATGGTTGTACTTTGTTGGCAAGTTTACTTTAGAAAATGTACAGGTTTTTAAATGTTAACTGCTGCTACAGCATTCTTTACAATTCAGAAACAGACATTTATATGAAGAAACATCATGTACAATAGAGAAAGGGGTGATGAATAAATAAATGCAGATAAAAATGAGTAATATTTTAACCTAGATAATAGCATACATAAAGCATTTTTACAAACGTATCCAGACATGTTTGTGGGTCAGATGGTGGCAAATAAGTAATAGTAGCAATTTTCTTAACATAATAGTATTTATGATATTTGCAAACAGAATTTTGTGAACACAAGGATATCTATGCTCTGTAGGACCACACAGGTTTTGATAGAAATCCAAATCAGAAACACAGTTCCGAACAAAATCGCCCAAATCTCCATACACGGAGAAATAGCACAAAAGACGAAAGGACAGTGTCATGGTTTTGACCCTGTTTCCCCTTGCGGTCGTTCTCTTTGGTGGCCACGCGAGGGCGCTGCCCTTTTGGTAGATGCTTGCTCCGCCCTGCTGAGTTGTCGGATCTTTTGTTAAGCGTTTACACCTGTTGCTTGTCACCTGGAGAGGGGTATATAAGCCTACCGTTTTCTACGTTCGGGGCTTCGACATTGATTGTTAATTGTATGTACTGTGGTGTTATTGTTGGCTGTGAATTTTTGTACCGTTTTGGCTATTCGCCCATTGTTAGCGTCTCTTTAGAGACAGGGCTTATTTCTTGCTGGCTTGGTGGTTGGTTTTCTCGTAGGAGTTTGGGACCGTTAATCTCTGCTCTATTTTTGCCTTTATTTGTGCGTTTCCTCCGTGTATGGAGTTTTGGGCGATTGTGTTCAGAACAGTAGTTCTGCTCGCCTTTCGGCACATATCTTCCCATTGGGAGATCAGGCGTTTCGCTTCTACTTAGTTATTTGCTCGTAGAAGTATAGAGCAGCAGCTCTTTGTTCCATTTTCGCCTGTTTGGTTTTCTTAGAGACCTGGCGTTTTGCTTCTACTCAATTCCGTTTTACTGTGAGCCAGTAAGTAGCCGTGGTACGTTTATTCCCTGTTGTCCTTCTCGTGGACTACGTTCCCCTTTGTTGTGACTCAGGGTTTTTATTTATATTGAGGCTGTCGTGCTATTTTGCGTAGGTCTTTTGTTGCAGCCGTCCTGTACGTCCTTTTTACCTGCGGGACGATTTTGTTTGGAACTGTTGTTCTGTTTCGTTCTCCGGGTGTGTCTCTTTATATGGAGCTTGGGCGTTGTTGTGGACGTGTTTGTGTGTGACTGCGCGTGTCTTTATATAGCATCGGAACGTTAGCTCTCTGTTCCATTTCGCCTCGTTTAATTTATTCATTTATTTAGAGGCTAGGGCGGTTGTTCCATTTTAGCTTGCGTTAGTCTGTGCATAGTAAAGTTTTATGCATTGGACTGCGAGCCTTTTATATCGCCATGGAACGTTAAATCTCTGTTCCATTTCGCCTCGTTTTCATTTATTCCTTTACTGAGAGGCTAGGGCGGTTGTTCCAATCTAAGTTTGCGTGAGTCTTTTGGATAGTAGTTATGGGACGACGGTGCTCCGTTCGGCTCACCTGTAAAATGTTTCTCCTTCCTGGGAGATCGGGTGTTTACCGCTTTGCTTTCTGCATTTGACTGCTACTTATTAAACTAGCCATGGAACGTTAAATCTCGGTTCCATTTTCGCCTCGTTTAATTTATTCATTCCTTTACCGAGAGGCTAGGGCGGTTGTTCCAATCTAAGTTTGCGTGAGTCTTTTGGATAGTAGTTATGGGACGACGGTGCTCCGTTCGGCTCACCTGTAAAATGTTTCTCCTTCCTGGGAGATCGGGTGTTTACCGCTTTGCTTTCTGCATTTGACTGCTACTTATTGAACTGGCCATGGAACGTTAAATCTCGGTTCCATTTTCGCCTCGTTTAATTTATTCATTCCTTTACCGAGAGGCTAGGGCGGTTGTTCCAATTTAAGCTTGCGTTAGTCTGTGGATAATAAAGTTATGGGACGACAGTGCTTCGTCGGCTCACCTGTAAAATGTTTCTCTCTCCTGGGAGATCGGGTGTTTACCCTCTTGGTTTTATTCATTTGACTGCGAGCCTATTTATCTCGCCATGGGAACGTTAAATCTCTGTTCCTGTTCGCCTCCTCTCTTACCATCGTGTTATTTTGCGGTGTTTGTTTATTGTTTAATGTTTGCCTTTACGCTACTCGCCCGTTCTGATTTGTCTCGTTGCCGAGACAGGGCGCGTATTATGTCTGGCTGTTCAGATTCCTGTCCTTGCGCTCTACTTAGCGTTTGACAGTTAGCCGGTTAGTAGCGTCTGTGGTGTGTTTGTGTTCCTTGTCTTGTCTCCTCCCTTATCTGCGGGTATCCCGCCTTAGTGGCCTAAGGGCTTAATGATTCCCCTTGCTGCGTTTGGCTCCTCCCATCTCACACGTCACACCCCATTACAGACAGCTGCACCGAAACTGTCGGCTATCTGACTAACACAAGCACTAACACAAATACAAGCCCTGCCTCTCAGTAAGGGGAAATGTAACGAGGCGAACAGGAACAGAGATTTAACGTTCCATGGCTATTTAATTAGTTCGCAGTCTGAAGCAGAAAACAAAGAGGTAAACACCCGATCTCCCAGGAGAGAGAAACATTTTACAGGTGAGCCGACGGAGCACCATCGTCCCATAACTTTACTATCCAAAAAAGACTAACGCAAAAATAGCTCGACAGCCTCTAAATATAAACAAAAACCCTGAGTCACAACAAGGAGGAACATAGTCCACGAGAAGGAGACAACACAGGGAACAAACGTACCGAAGCTACTAACTGGCTCACCGTAACCTGGAAATGAGTAGAAGCTAAAACGCCAGGTCTCTCAGTAAGAAAACCAAATAACAGGCGAAAATGGACCAGAGAAACTACTACTCTATACTTCTACGAGCTAAGAACTAAGTAGAAGCGAAACGCCCGATCTCCCTATGGGAAGACATGTGCCGAAGGGCGAACAGAACTACTGTTCCGAACAGAATCGCCCAAAACTCCATACACGGAGAAAAAGCACAAAAAAAGGCAAAATAGAGCAGAGATTTATGGTCCCAAACTTCTACGAGATAACCAACCACCAAGCCAGCAAGAAATAAGCCCTGCCTCAACTAAGAGACGTTAAAAATAGGCGAGTAGCCAAAATGGTACGAGAACTCACAGCCAACAAAAACACCACAGTACAAAACAATGAACAAACGATGAACAATTAACAATTAATGTCGAAGCCCCGAACGAAGGAAACGGTAGGCTTATATGTCTCTCAGGTGACTACGCACAGGTGTAAACGCTTAACAGAAGCTCCGCCAACTCAGCAGGGCGGAGCAAGCATCTACCAAAAGGGCAGCGCCCTCGCGTGGCCACCGAGAAAAACGACCGCATAGGGAAACAGGGTCAAAACCATGACACTAAGTCTAGATGCATTTAAATCTTACATGAAGGATTTAGAGCAGGGGTGGGCAACTCCAGGCCTCGCGGGCCAGTGTGTATGCAGGTTTTTGCTGCCACCAGTTAACAATTATTTAATTAGCCCAATCGTTTACATGATCTGATATTTTAATCTACATATCCGCGATATGAACAGAAGCTGATGAATGTTCTTGTGCCGGGATGCGTGTATTGTAGCGTTTTATCGTTCTGTAATTTATGAGTGAATCGTGATTGTGTGTATGACTAATTAGCTGATCGAGCTGTGGTAACTGGTGGCAGTAAAAACATGCATACACACCGGCCCGCGAGGCCTGGAGTTGCCCACCTCTGATTTAGAGGCAGATTCGTAGCCTATTTCCCAATGATCCTTTTTTTTTTTTTTTTTACTAAAAACCTATCTAATAGTCTACTCATTACTGTAATCATCTAGTATAATTAACAAATCATTAACAAGTCATATGAGGGTAATTGGGAAATAGGCTATTAATCTGCCTCTAAATCCTTAAGATTTAAAGGCATCTAGTGTTGTGGTAGCCTAATATATAATAGACTTACTACATTATTACAGTAATATATCATATTAGATTGTTACAGCAATACATAGTACTAGATTGTTACTGTAATATATAGACTCTTAGATGGTTATGTATAGATGTAAATTGTTTTGGTCACAGTTCGTTTTGGACACAAATAAATACGAGATTCGAACTCTCAATGCATTTCATGTTCATGTAGTGAGGCTTCTATCAAGCGTGAAGCTTCTCCGACCCTGCAGCTGGCTCTTATAGGGTATATTCGGCTAATTGTCAGCCTCTTACGTGTATTTAAACAGATGCATTTATGCTATGCTATGTATTTAAACAGAATTTTAATGATCTAGGCCAGGTGCAAATTACGGCGGTCAGGGGGGCTAAACCCCCCGGATGTGACGAGAGCCCTCCTGGAGATTCACCAGGGGAACACTTTGGGGGAGTCTGTTTTAATAAATCTATTTGAATTCAATTTTTAAGATTTAAATGTTGATCTGCGACGTAATATTGTATATAAACTGTGTATTACAAATTTGACCACCCCTATGGTGGATTATACAATTTCCCCCAGACGTAGCCTACTGCAGTTGTCGGCCAACCCTAGGGAGGCGTTGTGTAGAGAGCAAGAATTTTTTCTTTGTGAAAATCGTTTACGTTCTCACACTTAGATAACGTATATTGGCGCCACATACTTCAACATTTCATTATTTCTTTTAAAAACGGAAGAGAAAACAAATAACACAGTGTTGGAATTCAGGGACTGGAAGATGTAGGGCACACAGGCAGGTAAGACATTGTCCAAAATCATGATCGACAGCCAAATTCACATCCCTACCTTGACCGAGTGTGAAAGGAGGTTTTCAGCTGCAAATGACACAGACAGCAAGTCCCGTAAAAGGCTCCAGGCAAAAAGCCTGTCTGCTTTACATTCGTGGACATTAATCAAATTTGACCCCAACCCCTTCGTAATATCGTGGATTAAAGCAGGCCATCATCACTTAGCTGCATGGGTGACGGAGAGGCGAGCACAGACTGCGGGACCGAGGCGTTTGTGGTCGATGAATTTGGCTGAAAGTAACGTTACGCACATGGTTGTTTATCTGAGTAGCGCCGTCTACTCTGACTAATTGCTCAGCGTTGTTGACATTGTATCGCATTTTGTCAGCTGTCAGTCAGCACTGGTGTGAGCAGTACCGTTTTTGATCTGTTGTGTAGCTTCGTGCGTGACTATAACTTTTTTTATTGACAGAAACGCATGGAAATTTCTAAAGGATTAGTCTACTGAAAAATGCTGGGAAACCATTTACAAACAGAAAGGGACAGAATTATCCTAGGAAATGCCGCCAAAATGGTACGTTTTGATTTATGGTCAATTGTATAACGTTAGCTTATTTACAGCTGGTTACTTAGTTAGCAAGTCACAAACAGCCTACGGCACTGATTAAATTTAGCGCACGTTTATCAACAAGATGATGGCCGTCATTGTAGCCTACATAAAATTTCTTCATTTTTACCTGCCTGGTAAAATAAAGGGTAAATAATGACCGACACATTTGCGCCATTTCCCGACGTTTTCCACGACGCTGAAGTTGGCTCCCGATTCGGAATTGCCGGTCCACCTTAAATCGGTCGCGAAAAGCGATTGTATGCTTTCACGGTCATCCTTCTGCTTTTTTCTCCGCTAAATCTAATTGGCTCAACATTCTGACAGCCAAGTTGTGTGTGTGTGTGTGTATATATATATATATATATATTTATTTATTTTATTTATTTTGGATACTGCACCGTTTTGAAATAATCGCACTCCAAACTTCCTATGTCCACCAATGTAAATTACTGAAAAAGGTGACATTTTGAATAGGATTTTCTTGCCAATTTTAGAACGTCTCAAACTTTTGACACTGGGGTATGAGAGAAGAGGTCCTCCACTATATCTGACCCGAGTTGGGTGAAATATTACTGTAGCATTTTGAAATAATCCCATTTCAAACTTTCTATGTAATCCAATGTAAATCTACTGAAAAAGGTGATATTTTGAATAGGATTTTCTTGCCAATTTTAGAACGTCTCAAACTTTTGACACTTGGATATGAGAGAAGAGGTCCTCCACCACATCTGACTCGAGTTGGGTGAAATATTACTGTAGCATTTTCAAATAACCCCTCTTCAAACTTTCTATGTAATCCAATGTAAATCGACTGAAAAAGGTGACATTTTGAATAGGATTTTCTTGCCAATTTTAGAACGTCTCAAACTTTTGACACTTGGATATGAGAGAAGAGGTCCTCCACTATATCTGACCCGAGTTGGGTGAAATATTACTGTAGCCTTTTGCAATAATCCTACTTCAAACTTTCTATGTAATCCAATGTAAATCGACTGAAAAAAGGTGACATTTTGAATAGGATTTTCTTGCCAATTTTAGAACGTCTCAAACTTTTGACACTTGGATATGAGAGAAGAGGTCCTCCACTATATCTGACCCGAGTTGGGTGAAATATTACTGTAGCCTTTTGCAATAATCCTACTTCAAACTTTCTATGTAATCCAATGTAAATCGACTGAAAAAAAAGGTGATATTTTTAATAGGATTTTCTTGCCAATTTTAGAACGTCATATGTATGAAGAACCACTTAAAGATTACTTTTATGTAATTAACTAATTTTTGATAAAAATGTCAGATTGAACCTTCTAATTCTCAGCTCACGAAATGTACAATAAAAAGTTAATCAAAAGAGCTAAAATGGTCTATTTTTCATTGTGGAACACTATTTTTCATTGTGGAACATTTTTGATAAGATCTATTTTACATACATAACACTTCTCACAACCTCAAGCCAAAATCTCAATTTTGTTCAGCTCAGTTCTTTCTACAACCAACTTTGGCCACCAATATCACGGGATATATCATAGTTTCAATGTTCAAACTGCACAAGTTTAATGTCTCTGAGACTAATACAAACAGGCATTGGTAGCATGTACATATAATCTGTTTTCTGAGAATTTGTCATAGAATTCTAGGAAAATGCATGTTTTTTACTTTCTTTGAAAGTAAAACCATATGGGATAGGTGGTTGGTGAAATCAACCACATCATTGTACCACGTGAAAGGGCTCGTTTGTCCCAAACTTTTTATACCAGGCTCAACCTGTAGCCATGATTCCTTCTATTTCAAAATAAATGTCAAACATAGGCATATATTGATGCTCACGGATATAGTTTAGCGCAGTGAAATTGACAAACAACATTGGCACACACATGTTCTATATAGTAGTACAACTGACAATGTATACTCATAATTATGATGAAGATATAACATTGAAAAAGTTGGGAGCATTCAGCCATCTCCATCTGTATGGGACCCTAACCCTTTCCGTTGTCAGATTGTGAACTTCACTGATGATGTGATTTCCAATGTTATATCTTAGATTTTGAACACAACTGCAATGTATCTTTGAGCCCTGAAATTTTCATTTGTCTAGCACCTTTAGTAAGAAGCTATGAGGGCTCAAAAATGACTGAAGATTTAATGCGAAATAAAAATTGTCAGAATTTGAGCTACCCCTATGTACTTCAAGGGGCCATAACTCACAAGATATTCATAGTATAAAGTAAAAATTTTGTATAGCTTCATTAACCCTATTTACTTCAGTTTTTATTTACCTTCAGAGGCAATTTCCTCCTGGTTTCTACTAGTTTTATTTAAATGTCAATATCTAAAAAAATATTCCCTGCACATCCATGGTTTTAAGTTCGAACTGAAGAAGAAGCTGTATCATTCAGAAATTTGCTACAGAATACATTTATTTCAGAATAGTCACATACAGTATGTAAGCAATAATCAACGACGAGGTGTGGATTACACGGTTTTATACCATGGCTTGGCTAAATACTCGATTCTGATTGGCTGGAGGGTGGGCATTTATTTCGTTAAACCGCCCAGCAATGAAGTAGCGCTGGCAACATTTTAATCACCGTTCTAAATTAATACGCCGTCTACGTTATCTGCTGCCAGCGCCATTAGAGTCAACACTTTTATGAATGGTATCCATAGCAACACCAACAGCTGATTAATAAAATCAGCAAATAACGCTAAATCCGCTGATTTGAAAAGTTTGTCTTCGCCAAATATCTTAATTACAACAACTTTAATCTAGCAAAGAAGTTTTGTGGTTAGAGGTGCAGTATTTATTCAGTTTGGAAATATGAACGTAACATAGTAGGGCTTTACCTAATGTAATGTAACGCTGACGTGAGCAACGCCGGTTGCGAATGCGAACAAGTTACTTCACAAAGCACGTTAATCTGTATATTAAAAAAACATTTTATCCAGCGAAATGTCTTAGATATGACAAGTTACATCTAACAGTAACAAACTCTGTATCTACAGTAGGCTATTTTTTTCAGATGTTCCCATCTCATGATGCAGATCGTGAAATGCAATTTCCTTAGCCTGGGCTGTTTAAAATAGGCTGCTTGACCAAAGCATTTTTAAAAAGCAAGACGGAGAGAGGGAGGTAAATTGAGTTGCGGTTTCATGCAATTTTCTTAAGTAATCTAACTAATGACAAAAATAACCAAAATTGGTGCTAATTTTATGGTATAAAGTTGAGAAGGAACTATTTGCTTCCATATAGAATCAATTGTTTTCAGAACTACCAACGAGAGGTTTTAGCATAACTAGCTACGGACAAAATAGAACTAGTAACGAGAAATAGAATTAGCAACGAGATGTTTTCTGTTCAAATAGAACTATCAACGAGCAGTTTTGCAACGGCAAACTACATGCCAAAATGGCCTCGGAAGGATATTTAAATTTCAGCTGATAAAGTCGATAAAAATCAATAAATATAAATGTGACTATATATAATAATTGTTGGTAACCATGGTATAAGCGCAATAATGACCTCGGAGCCGGGCATTACACAGTTTAAATGCCCTTCGGCTGCGCCTCGGGCAATTTACTACCTCCGCCTCGGGCATTTAAACTGTGTAATGCCCGGCTCCTCGGTCATTATTGCTTACTTAACCGCACGACGTTGAGGCGAAGAACGCGGAGGGTGGTTGCCTCAGCGGAGTGCGGTTAAAACCGTGTAACCCCTAGAACCCACCAGACGCGCAAGCACAAGCGCACGCACATGCGCACTGCTGCGCTTCACTTCCGCTCCCATGTTAACGAATTGCCGCGGTTCTCACTGGCCACGCACGCACGGCAGGCGGGCGGACGGCTCGCGGGCGTGGAGCTGATTTTTCCGCTCCGGGCGGAATTTCTGGCCATTCGCATGCGCAATCTCATAGAAATACATTGAATATGTTCAATATCTGCATTATATCACCACATTTTAATGTTTTTCAACCTACTAATATTTTTACAATTGTTATAAATTATTTTAATACATATTATATTTTAATATAGGCCCTAATGAAAATGTGAACAGAGACAATCACCATTGTCCATTGTGGGATGAATTAAGTTAAATCAAGTCATACATTTTGCATATAACCAGTTATTCTCGTTTTATAATGCTTTTTCTTTATTATAGTATACATACATACATACATACATATATATATATATATATATATATATGTTTAATGAATTAACCCTATGCTTACTTCTGTTTTTATTATACTGATATCACTGTATCGATTTAAGGTACTACATAATCAAAATAGCTGCTAATTCTGCTAAAATTAAATGTTTAGAACATGTTGATTACTGTCTTAAATAAATAAATAATATTAAATGGACTTTATAAAGGAGGCATTGTCTCGTTTACTACATTTAGCTTTAAAAAACAACATTCTATATAGTTTAGATATTTGTTTTAATATAATCAAAAGTGTGATCAAAGTAAAGTGTGATCAAAGCAGTTCATAGGGTGTAGCTACCCACATTCTTCTCCTCAGGAGCATTTGGAGCAAGAGGTGAACCGTAATTGCCTTCCTCATGTTTACAACTCGTATTGAAACAAACAAAAAAACTACTATATGAATATTGCGAGATAAGGTAATCACTCAACTGATTTCGTTATAATGACATAATTACATTATCTATAGGCTACGAAGTAAAATCAAAAGTAGGCCATTTGCTGCCAGCCAGTGAAGACTTGTTTGTTGGTCTGATTCATGTGTAGCTATTTTCCCATGTACTATACAGTCCCGGCCAAAAGTCTTGTCGCATGAGTGGACAAAAGTGACAATTGCTAATTACCCAACTCTTAATTAGCTAATACAGTTAGGAAACAACACAAATTAATCATAAGTGTCTAAAGTTTATTTAGATACTAGCAAAATTACATTTCAAAATTGTTACTAAATGTTACAGCTTGATAATGATCAACAGGCCAGTTTTGGCCGGACAAAAGTCTTGTCGCAATGGCCAACTCCAATTTCTAGGCCACAGTGAATAAGGAAGAAACAAACAAGGGGCTTGATTAGTCAGCTGTAGGTAACTTTGAGCTATAAAAGCAGACATTTCACACTTTAAGCCAAGTTCATGCTCAACATTGCTTCTGTCAACATGCCCAAGATCAAACCAGAAACCAAAGTGCTGATCATCAAGAATCTCAAGTCCAAGTCTCCTGCTGAAGTTTCAGACATCTTCAATGTGTCTAAACGGCAGGTGGAGAGGATTCGCAAGCGCTACCAAGAGACTGGCGACGTCCATGGCAGACCCAGGTCGGGCAGACCGCGCAAGACAACTGCTCGAGACGACAGCTTGCTGGTCCGATGGTCAAAAGCCAGCCCCAGGGAGGAGTGGACGCCAGCAACGCCTGTTTCGTCAAGAACTGTACGTCGGATTCTTGCTCGCAATGGTCTCCACGGTCGTATTGCTGCCCAGAAACCAGCGCTAAACAAGAGCCAGCTAAGAAACCGTGTTGCGTACGCCAAGGCCCACAGCCTGACAGAAGGTTGGACAGCAGAAAAGTGGCAAAAAATTTATTTTTCAGATGAATCGTCAGTTGAGCTCCATCCCAAGCACCGCCAATATTGTCGACGACCCTCTGCGGCCCGTCTGGACCCACAGTTCACCCAGAAGACAGTCAAATTTGGAGGTGGAAAGATTATGGTTTGGGGTTACATCCAATACGGAGGTGCCAGGGAGATCTGTAAGGTGGATGGTAACATTGACAGTGCCAAATATCAACAGATTCTTGCCTCCCAGTACATTCCCAACTACAAGAGGGGTCAGATTTTTCAACAGGATGGAGCTCCTTGCCATACCTCAGGTTCCACTATGAAGTTTCTCAGGGGGAAGAAGATCAAGGTCCTTCAGGGATGGCCAGCACAGTCTCCAGATATGAATATTATTGAGCATATCTGGGGAAGAATGAAGGAGGAAGCTTGGAGGACCAAGCCGAAGAACTTGGAGGAGCTTTGGGATGCCTGCAAGGTGGCCTTCCATGCCATCCCCGACGACTTCATCAACAAGCTCTACGACTCTCTGCCAAACCGGATGGCAACTGTTCTGCAGGCCAAAGGAACCCATACAAGATATTAATTTCTTAACTTATAGTCCATGATTTGGTATTTTATTAACTTTTTGAGAAAGATTAAATTTATTGATTATAATTTGATTTGCAACAAGACTTTTGTCCAGGTAGAAACTGGCTTGTTCATCATTATCAAGCAATTAACCTTATAAGCATCTATTAAATTTTTGTTTTGCTAGTATCTAAATAAACTTTAGACACTTAGGATTAATTTGTGTTGTTTCCTAACTGTATTAGCTAATTAAGAGTTGGGTAATTAGCAATTGTCACTTTTGTCCACTCATGCGACAAGACTTTTGGCCGGGACTGTATATTGACAGTATGCAAGTTTTCATTTCAATTAACCTGTCAAGCAGTAAGACATATGTAATAGCAATATTTACTTATCCATTATTAAGCGAAGCTCACAAATCCGGAATGTAGACTGTTTGTTTGTATAGCGTGTCTCGTGTGGTTCACGGAATGCGCTCCGAAAAAGCAATAAAAGCGCTTGTGCCTTTGCGCGTCTAGTGGGTTCAGTTCTGCTCAAATCTGCGCGCGCAATAAGCGACTGTGCACTTGCGCGTCTGGTGGGTTCCAGGCGTCATCCACACCTCGGAGTTGATTATTGCCCTTATACCATGGTTACCAACCATGATTATATATAGTTACTTTCATATTTATAGATTTTTATCGATTTAATCAGCTGAAATTTAAATATAGCCTACTTCCGCAGCTCTTTGGGCTTGTTCTTTTTGCGTTGTCATGAAAAACAGCTGGTTGGTAGTTCTAATTGAACAGAAAACATCTCGTTGCTAATTTTATTTCTCGTTACTAGTTCTATTTAAGTGTGTTGCTATGCAAACCCTCTCGTCGTTAGTTCTGAAAATAATTGATTCTATCGGGGGGAAAAATAGTTCCTTCTCGGTTATAACATACAATTGGCACCAATTTTGGTTATTTTTGTCATTATTTAAGAAAATTGTATGAAACCATAACTCAATCAGATTCAACATTACCTCCCTCTCTCTGTCTTGCTTTTTAAAAATGGTTTGGTCACGCAGTGTGTAGCAGATTCGCATCATGATGTCCTATGGGACCATCTAAAAAATACTACGGAGTTTGTTAGATGTAACTTATCGAAGAATTTTTGCTGGATAAAAAGTTTTCTACATATAGCCTATAGGCTACAGATTAACATGCTTTGTGAAGTAGTCTAGCTTGCATTCACAAGCAGTCAGCGTGTTGCCGACGTCAATTTACATGCAAATTCCTACTATGATAAATTTGCATTTCCAACTGAATAAATACTGCACTTCTAACCACAAAAATGTTTTGCTAGATTGAAGTAGTAGTAACTAAGATATCTGCCGAATACAAACTTTTTTAAATCTGTAGATTAATGTTGTTTACCGATTTTTATAAATCAGATGTATGCTGTTGCTACGGCAACGTTAACTTCTACCTTAGAGACGGATTTATGGCTCGCAGTAAAAAAAAAGATTAGGCTACGCATTGCACATAAACACCAGGCGCTTTGCTAACTCCATGATAATGTAACTATGGCTAGCTATATAGTTACCTCGCCACGTATTGCATTTGCATTATCTTAAAAACAATGACAAAAGTTCATCGTAGCCAAAGTTAGCCTACTATTTGCAGCATAACTACGAGGCGAAGTAGCCGTCTGCCGTAGGCTACAGTAGCCTAACTTTAGTCACTGAGGAAAATAAAGTAGGTAGGCTACATTCGTTTACTTTATTAATTCACTTTATTTATTCCACTTATTTTCTAGAACATCTTGGACTCTGAATTGACCAGTCATGTTTGCCATTCCCAGGTTGCATAGTACTAGCTGGCCAGGCAGGCAGCGCATTCATTTAGAACTGTGATTAAACTTGTGACCCGGATGACTGACCGGTTATACAGAATAACGACCAGTCATTGACCAATCAGAATCGAGTATTCACCCATATCATGGTATAAATATATAATAACCATAACATACGCCGCCTAATGTATTTAAATACGTTTAAAAAAGAACGTACAAAAGCGCGTGTGTATTCACACAAGTACAGCAACGTATTTCAGCCCTAAGTGCGAGGGGTGGTCGCTGCGGAAATGTCGACTGTACGGGACTTTGGCGAAATATAACAAGATAAACTCTTCAGGGTTCATCACAAAACAGCTGTAGCTGAATATACTGGTAAGTACTTGGTTTCTTAAACAAATTTATACAAGAGATTTTGGAGAAAAAAATGAGGTGTCTTCTAAACCGAAAGTGCATCAGGTACTGTATATAGTACAGTAAGCAAGGGAAAACGGCGATTGCTCATTTGTACAACTATTTAAAAAAATATTATTGTTTCTATACGTGAACATGATTTTCTTAGCGTGTATAAACGGTGCATTTTATGCATTTTACAGTCTGTGGCTGTAGCCAGAGGAGGGTCGTAAGTGCTTTGGGCTATTAATAACGCCCTGCAGTGTTTTTATTAATTTATTGCACTGCAGTGTAACTGGAGAAGCTGAGGTTTTCGCAAGAGGCTACCCTTTTAAAAAATACTGCGTCAAAATTTACGGGGTTTTCTTAAAGTTGTAGTTTATATTTTCAGATGAACATGAATACTGTAATTGAGACGCATGCGTCTCAACCACTAGGGGTGAAGTTTATAGAGTTAAATAGATTATAGTTCATGTACAAAAAAATCAGGTGATTCTGAGGGGGTCAGGTGGGAACTTTTCCCAGAATTGATTGATTTCATATGGAACGACCCATATACATAATAACCATAACATAAGTAGCCTAATGTATTTAAATATGTTTTTTTTTTTTTTATGTACAAAAGCGTGTGTGTTTTTACACAACAACAGCAACGTATTTCAGCCCTAAGTGCGATAGGTGGTCACTGTGGAAATGTCCACTGTACGGGACTTTCGCGAAATGTAACAAGATAAACTCTTCAGGGTTAATCAGAAAACAGCTGTAGCTGAATATACTGGTAAGTACTTGGTTTCCTAAACATATTTATACGAGAGATTTTGGAGAAAAAAATTAGGTGTCGTCTAAACCGAAAGTCCATCAGGTACTGAATATAGTACAGTAAGGGAAAATGGCGAATGCTCATTTGTACAACGTTTTAAAAAAATATTATTGTTTCTATATGTGAACATGATTTTCTTAGCATGTATAATCGGTGCATTTTATGCATTTTACAGTCTGTGGCTGTGGAGAGAAGATTGGTCGTAAGTGCTTTGGGCTATTAATAGCACACTCTTATTTTATTGCCCTGCAGTGTAACTGTAAAAGCTGAGGTTTTCGCAAGCGGCTACCCTTTTAAACAATCCTGCGTCAAAATTTATGGGGTTTTCTTAAAGCTGTAGTTTATAATACTGTAATTGAGACATATATGTCTCCACCACTAGGGGGAAAGTTTATTAGGGGTTGTTTCACACCTGCCTTGTTTGGTTCAATTGAACCACCAAACTTTTTTGGTTCGATTGAACCAACAATGATTTTTGCGCACCAAAAACGGACCAAACAAGCGGACCGAGACCTTGTTGCAGAGGTGGTCTCAGTACGCTTCCAAACAAACTCTGGTGCGGTTCATTTGTGGTGAGAACGTGATCCGACCTCGGTCCAACCCAACTGCAGAAAGCACTGCGCATTTTTGGACTAAACAAGCTCCCGTAGCCAGCTACGCTGTGCATTATGGGATGAGGAAGACGAGAATTTCCCCTTTCGCAACAACAACAACATGCGAGCATGACGAATCCGAGTAATCACGGACAAACGCGTCTCCAGTGCATCAGGACATTATTTTCCTGCCGCAGCCATGCCTCATTTTCAAACTGTATCATTTGCCTAAAGTGATAAATGCAAACGATGTCATAACCGATGACCAACGCCAAAATCAACCCGCACAGTTGTCTCTCCATAGTGAATCACAGCAAAATTACTTGTGGTGCGTTGTCTACTCTTCTACTTCCCGGAGTTTCTTTCGAGCTTTTCAATCATATGTCTTTCTTTCAGCTAGAATGTGTTCGCATCTAGCCTATTGTGTAAGGGGGAGTGTAAGGTTCGGAGAAGAGAGATAAGGATTTCTAATCCAATCTATCTAAAGAGATACGCCACAAAACGCGGAAGTAGCTAACCAGCACTGATATAACACAGGATCGGGAGGCAAAAACAAAGCAACCTCCAAAAACTGAGGCGATCTCGATAAACAGCGAGAATAACTAACAAAAGAACCTCACACACTAAATAATTAGGCGTAACAAGAGGTTGTGAAACAAAACAAAAGAAACACCCTGTAAAAACTGGCGAGAGAAAGAAAATGAAACTAGAACCTGTTACCTACAGCTCTAGGTGAAAACGAGCTGAACAAAAAGGTAACTGGCAGAAGAGTACAAAGGATAAAGAGAGAAAGGAAAGAAAAAGACTAAATAAATCTTTCTCCTAACTCTAAACCGGACTTGCTGCGTTTCCTATTCGTACAAACCAGAAATGCAGCGACCGAAATTCCTTTACCTTACCGACTTCGTATGTCAAAATAACATGAGACAATATCGAAGTGCGGAAATGCGGAAGTCCTGCGGTATTTATAGCCAACAGGAAATGCAAAACAGGTGCAGAGAATAATTGTCGGGCAAAACACGAACCCCGGAATGGAGGCGGAAAAAATCAGATAGAGAGTCCCGACGACGCCAAAAGGAAAACCGAACGCAGAAACAGCAGAGGCTGCTAGAAACCATGACAGGACCCCCCTTCTAAGGGACAGGTCCAGGCGACCCTTCAGCCTTGTTTCTACGAAACACTTTAATTAGAGTAGGATCCAAGATGTTCCTGGAGGAGACCCAGCAACGCTCCTCAGACCCATAACCCTCCCAGTCCACTAAAAACTGATAACCTCTGCCCACACGTCTCTGAACCAAAATACACTGAACGATATACACCATATAGGGAGACATGGAAGGTGGGATGGATGCGCATGGAGGAAGGCAACTGGAGACGCACAGTAACCGGGTTGAGTTTTCAAATTATTTTAAAAGGACCCACGAACCGAGGCGCAGAGATTCAACTCGCAAGGGAAGGTCCGGTGTGGAAAGCCACACTCGTTGCCCCACCCAGTAGGAGGGAGCAGGGCGACGACGCCTGTCGGCCACCGCCTTCTGCGTAGCCGAAGCGCGCAATAGAGAGGCACGCACACGCCTCCAAACCGCTCGACACCTGCGAACAAAGGGAACCTCCGCATCTCTCTCCAGCTCAGGAAATAAGGGAGGCAAATAACCCAACTGACCCTCAAAAGGAGAGAGACCAGTGGAAGCGTTACGCAGGGTGTTATGAGCGTATTCAGCCCAGGTGAGGTGACGACTCCAGGTCGCGGGATTGGCTGTGGCCAGGCACAGAAGAGTGCTCTCCATACTCTGATTGATGCGCTCCGTCTGTCCGTTAGTTTCGGGATGAAACCTGGACGAAAGACTGACAGATGCCCCCAACAGAGTACAAAAGGAGCGCCTGAATTTAGCGGTGAATTGCGGACCGCGATCCGACACCACATCCAGGGGAAGACCGTGCACCGTGCACCCTGAAGACGTGGTCTACCATTAACTGAGCCGTCTCAGGTGCGGACGGCAGTTTGGGCAGGGCGACAAAGTGAGCCGCCCTCGAGAACCGATCAACCACCTCCAAGATAACGGTGTTCCCATGGGACGATGGCAGACCAGTTACGAAATCGAGAGCGATGTGACTCCACGGACGACTGGGAATGGGAAGTGGACGTAAGAGACCCGAGGGAGAAAGCCGCAAGCAACAAATTCCCGCACATCACTCTCGAGTTTAGGCCACCAAAACCGGCGAGAAAAACCGCAACCGAGAAGGTACAAACAGGCAATGGGGCGGACCCCCACCTGGGCCGGGATCAGAACATATTGCCTTCTGCACGGCCGGCTCAATAGCCCACCTAACTGGGGCCACAATTTGAGAGCTGGGAACCACAGACTCGGGGCGTGACTCCTTGTGTTATGGTTACGCGGATATCTTCAGTAAGAGTCTGCATGTATTCTGTATGCAAGTCTCCCTTGATGTCATTACCTTCATGCATTATCAGCATTAGCTACCAAAAATAAGTGATATCTCAACAAAACACGTTTTCAAGTTACAACTACCAATATTGCCTATCATCGCTCACACTAAATAAACTAGCTCTTTTCCAAAGCAATGCTCTCCAAACTTTCGTTAATTATTTAATGCAACTTGGCCCTGTGTTTTTTCATCTTACCATCTGAAGAGAATTTATTTATTTATTTATTTGGAATATTTGGATTTCTATAGAAACCTGTGTGGTCCTACAAAGCCTAGACATTCTTGTGTTCACAAAATTCTGTTCGCAAATTATATTATGTTAAGAAAATTAGTACTATTACTTATTTAGCATCATCTGACCCACAAACATACAGTAGGCTATATTAACAGGGCAACCATGTCTGGATACGTTTGTAAAAATGCTACATGTACACTATTTTCAAGGTCAAATATTACTTATTTTTATCTGCATTTATTTATTCACCCCCCCTTTATTGTAGATGATGTTTCTTGATATAAATGTCTGCTTGTGAATTGGAAAGAAATCTGTAGTAGCAGCAAACATTTTAAAACCTCTACATTTTCTAAGGTAAACTTGCCCAAAAAGTATAAACATATCCTTTCTGGAATGTAATTATTTATCAACTGTTTAACCTCTTGCTGCCAAACGCCCCCTAGCGGTAACGCGGGCGTTACGGAAATGATTAAATTATACATTTCATTGATTTAATAATATATAATAAACTGCTCACCTCAATATTTTGATTAAATATCCTTAAGATATATCCATTCCTTCTGCGAAAGTGGTTTTTAAAGTGATACTGCAGTCAAAAACCGACTTTTCCCGTTGAAAACCTATGTTTTGAGTTAGATTATGATCATACACAACTGTTTATGTCTGAAAATTTAATGTTTAGTCAAAATGGTTTTATCTGAGTTTTAGTGTAGACTTACCAATATGCTGGCTTCCGGGGATTTGTGACGTCACGAAATCCTTAACATAAAAATGGGTGGACTTGAGGTGGTCCTAGGGGTGGGTCTTGGCTGGGCACGTGGTATAAAAGCAGAGAACGACGATTATTTTTTTTTCCTTCTGAGACTGAGACCCTTGTTCTGCTAATTAGCTAGTTCAAGTTCAAATGCGAATTGCTTTGTATTATTGCTAACGTTAATATTACGACTTATATCGAGCTACAGTTATTCATATATGACGTCTTACTACTTGGTATATTTAGCTAACTTGCCTGCATTATGCCAAGGAGTCAGAGATGTATCGTTCCTCGGTGCAACGCCACCAGCTCTGCTAGCTTTCTTAATCTGCCGAGAGACCCAACGCTACTTAGCCAGTGGCTTCAAGCTATCGGTGTAGAGCACGCGGACTTGCCGAAGAAAGCCCTAGTGACACTGTGCAACGCGCACTTCACACCGGACTGCTACCACAATTTAACTGGCTTTGAGATGGGCTTCTATAAAACTGTCGCTGAAGCCAGGTGCCATCCCAACAGTGATGGATGTAATTTTGTAATCATTACATCAGCTAAGTAAAACAGCTAAGTACAATATACCTATTACATTGTATTTGTGACATTGTGTAATTGCACATGTATTGGCCACTATTATACAGTTGGGCCAAGCATGCCCGACTACGGCACCGCAGTATTAGACAAATCAAGAATAGCTTCATAACTACGCTGACATAACGTTACCTCAGTAACCTCACGGCAACATAGGTTTTCTGGAGGGGACAGGTTAGAGCAGTGGCCACAAGCACACCTGTTGGGACATTAGTTTGTTTCTGTTTACATGCAAGTTATCTGTACAAACTACAACAAAAATGCTTTTGCAAACGGTTGACATTACTGATAGGTAATACCTAATGTGAGGTTGAAGGCAACCTATTGTGTGAGCTATCTTTTATGAATACGTAATGTTAGCTAATAAACGATAGCAATAATACATTTGATGTAGCCCTAGCATAACCAGTTGGTCAGTAACTCGGACGGAATGTATCGATAAGTTAGGTAATGCAAGGCAGTCTATTGTGTGTGAGTTTAGCCCCGTTTGGTCCAGAGAGAACTGGTAACTTAGCTAGCTAGTTATATTAGCTATATCATTTATGAATAATGTTAGCTAATAAATGATAATTCTCTCCGGACCAAGTGAAGTTATGAGGGCGCTACAACCAGCCATGTTCAATATACTAACGTTACTGTGTGACTGGGTTTTGCTGTGTATTTGAATGTATTCAATAGTAACGTTACTTTAGGCAGACAAACAAGCTAACTTAGCTAGGTAACGTTAGCTTTACCATTCGGTTACATCCCGGGTCCTCTCCTCGCGAAGACGTTGCTCAACTAATACAGCCATTTTATTTAGTTGTGAGGAGAGAGCTGGAAGGGGGCTGAGTCAGTTCACCAAGACACACCCTTTCACTCCTTGACCGTATGAATATTCGTAATATGACTACGTGGCATCATCGTCATATGACCACACCTACTCACGAGTTTCAGTTCAAATTGAAGCGGAAAAAAGGGCCTTAGAAAAGCCTCTGCAGTATCTCTTTAAGCCCAAAACGTCGAGATAAAACTTTGTAAATAACGTTGGAAACTCTGACCTAATTCTCAAACATGTATTGCAGCTTGATGTCACACCATAAACAATGTGAGGGTAAACTGTTCAGCTTAATTGTATTTCACAAAACTTTGGTTTGAAAAATCATTATACCTTTAGGCTTCAAGAAAAAATACTTTAAAACTTTCATAAGGCTGTACATGATTTTTTTCCAATTTTAAACCGACTTGTGCTTTTTTGCACTTGATTACGACTCGTTCGGCTGTGTTCACTTTGGCGTTGTGAAACTCAGCCAGTTTCTGGAGTACCAATCCCGTGGCTTAGTATATGTTAGCCAGAGTGGTTTTGAACTTGTTTGCAGAGAATTATGCAAAACCATCGTCAATTGGGTGTATTTCTTTGACTGATAGCACAATAGGCCTATCTGAAGTGGGAAAAACTGTCTTCGACCTGCCTCCACTCCGAGTATTATTTGCTTTCCATTGGGTTTTAAAACTGTCTGTCAAATATTCCAGCCAATAGCCAAGACTCTTATCTTTCAAACAAGCCCTCATTCAACACAATGCCGTCGTAAATCAAGGAAATACAGCCCTGCGTATAAGGAAGTGGCAACCACGCGTAATTATCGAACCAAGATGGCGCAGTGTTTTTACCTTGTAGGGTAGCTCGCTACATTCCGTTTAGCAAAGCACAATTCATAAGGTAACTGCGCTGTTTATCTTTTTACTTTACAGTCTCTTTCATATAGTTTTTGGTTAGTTATGTCTAGGTTATTCAGGAGTTTCTCTGTGCAGCAGAAATATGGTTTTGCGGTCTCAGTGACGCAGAGTGATATAAGGTAACAGATTATTTTGCCGGTATACCAGTGCGAATTCACTGTTATGTAAAAAACGAATCCCTCTGAATTAAATGAATATAGCTAACATTACTATATTGTAACAATGGCAAGCTAGCCAGCAAAATTACACATAGCAGCTAGCTATCTATTTGTGTCTGAGACAAGTAAGTGCAGCCCTGTGTAAGAGGAATTATCAAACCGAGATGGCGCAGTGTTTTTACCTTGTAGCGTAGCTCGCTACATTCTGTTTAGCAAAGCACAATTCATAAGGTAAATGCGCTGTTTATATTTTTACTTTACAGTTTCTTTCATACAGTTTTTGGTTAGTTATGTCTAGGTTATTCAGGAGTTTCTCCGTGCAGCAGAAATATGGTTTTGCGGTCTCAGTGACGTAGACTGATATAAGGTAACAGATTATTTTGCCGGTATACCAGTGCAAATTCACTGTTATGTATAAAACAAATCCCTCTGAATTAAATGAATATAGCTAACATTACTATATTGTAACAATGACCAAAAACACACCTAAATTAACTTTTATTGCCAATTATCAGATTTTATTGTAAAACTAAAAAAATAAATGATATTGAGACTTTTCTGGAACCTGGGCCTTGCACAATTTGGCACAATTTGTGCCAACTTTGGTAACCGAAATGGTTCACCTGAAAAAAAGCTCTGTAGAATTTGAATGATTTGAGATATTGACACCATATCTTTAGCAGAGATAGGCAGCATATTGAGGAATCACAAAGAGGAGTTATTTCCTCCATAGCTATTGTAGCTCATCAGGTAAAAAATCTGAAATTTGAATTTAGGTACCCGTTTTTTGTTTTTTCACAATTTCTGTACATAAATTGTTGTAGTTAAGTAGCAAGAAGGGTATGTATATGAATTATGACTACTTAGTCATAATAGTGCAGTTCTCTGTTTTAATAAAAGCTATGAACCGTATTTGTAGCCTTTACAGTTTTTGAGATAAACAGCTTTGTTTGTCACTAGTAAAAACAGGTGAGAATTGGTATATTTTGCCCTTGGTATTAAGAGGTTAAAACATTCATTGAAATCATATGTTGTTCCATGAGGCAATTTTTGTTTTTTGACATTTACAGTTTTAATGACCACAATCTCTTCACATGCTAAGATGAAAAAACACAGGGCCAAGTTGCATTAAATAGAGGCTAGGCAAGATGGCAGGGTGAGCGGTCGCATAAATGCAGGCGTGGTCCACATAACTAGTTTTTTTTACCTTAAAAATGTGTTAGATCAAACCACCTACTCCAAAAATTGACATTACATTTTATGTCTAACAACTAATTCGTTTTTTGAACATTTGGGGGTTTTTATTATTTTTTCTTATGTCGTGTATTTGTATGCCAAGCAGGCCGCAAGCTAACATTAGCAAACATACTGACATGGCTAACCGAAATGACGCCAGTGGTAACGAGGATGAAATTGAGATTGACCCAGCTGAGACTTCCGTAACACTGACTCGGAATCGCAAAAGCTGATGAAGCAGTAACCCCAGTAAAACAACGTGAAGCCAAGAGATCTAAGCATAGTTCTTCAGCCATGGAGACTCCGATCTCTAATTAAGTTTTCCTTAAAGCCATTCAGTCCCTTAGTAATAAATTCGACGAGCAGACAGAAAGGCTATGTGCTTTGGAACACCAAATCAGAGAAAATATGTTGGCCATAGCAAACGTCCAAAAAGCAATCAAATTTAATTCAGGCAATATCAGAGAAAACTCCGTAAATATAAAAACATTGAAAAGTCAAGTAAACCTTCTGCAAATTGAGAACTCGGCTTTAAAAGTTTCAAGTCTGGAACAAGCACATTATAAACGGAGATGGGACCTGCGACTGAATGGGGTACCCGAAAAAGAGGGCGAGGACACCAGGGCTGCGGTAATCAAAATAATTACCAAGGTTGTCCCTCAGTCATCAGAAAAACTGCGCAACTATGTGGATACGGTGCATCTTCTTGGGCAGAAGAATCCGAAAATGAACAGACCCAAACAGATAATTATACAGTTTGGATTGAGGACTGTTCGTGACCAGGTTTGGAGCCTCTCCAAGAACGCAAGAGTCTGCAAAGAAATGAAGATCCACTTTGCGGAGGACTTTTGCAAAGAAGACCATGAACCCTGGGCCAGGTTGTGGCCTAAAGTTGCAGAGGCAAGAGGTAGAGGGCTTAGAGCCTTTTTGAGAAAGGGGTATGCCATTATTGATGGTCGCCGTGTGGACTCTTGAGGAAAAATGGAAAAAAATCCAGGTAAAAGTTTGGATATAGGATAGCCATTTTACAACAGGTAGCCTGTTGAGTCTTATTTTTATTCGATATGTAAACGTAGGCTTTAAAACTGTTATCTGTTAAATCAGGTTAAAGGTCTCTGAAATGATTATTCTGAAATGATTATTCTGAAATGGCAATTTTATAGGTTTTGGTTCATGGTTGTTGGGTGGGTGGAGGTAGACGTTTTTTTCATGTTTTTTACTTATGGGTGGGCCATATTCTCCTGGCTTTGGCTATCTTTAGTTTTTATTCTATAATAATTAATTTTAAGTTGAAGGATGAAGCGGACTATTGTAGTCACGGACAGTAACATACTGTGTCTTTGTTTGGTAGCCCACGCAGCTAGCCTATATTCTTATAAACACGTGGCTTTATCTTTTTATGATATAGGCTAGGCTACACATTAAAGTCTGTGTAACAGTTTTTTAAGGCTCGAGTCTATAATGTCATGATGTTGTTTATTTTATGAATACATTTTTACTTTATGGAGTGGAAAATTGGTTTGGTCCTCACAGTAGCGACATCGTGTTGCCTAAATATGTTCTGAAGGTTATAGCACTTATTCCTGCATTTGAAGTAGGCTTATTATCAAACACATTCAAGTTTTTTCCAATAAGGTTAATTCTCTTTATGTTATTGGTGTTATCGTTAAATGTCAGGGGACTAAGAAATAATACCAAACGAAAAGCTATTTTTGGAAATCTCAATGGGGTGATAACATGTTTTTCTGTCATGGAACTTCACACTCTACAGGGGTAGCTGTTATATTCAACAGATTTCCTGGAAACGTGATCGACTCCAAGTGTGATAACGATGTCACGATTCTAGCCTGTCATGTCATGTTATGTTTAATTTCTGTCTTTGTTAGATTTCTTGTAAATGTCACGTATTATGTTTAGTCTAGTCACGCCACGTTTTATGTTTTATTCTTGTTACGTTTCATTCTTATGTCATGTGTCGTGGATTTTTCCCTTTCAACCCACAGTGAGCAAGTCTGTCCAAACAGAACCACAACAAACCGATGTAATAGAATAAGAAAAAGAATTTCAGTTTATTGGAGATAAACTTAGAATGAGAGAGAGTCTCACCAGAATCTCTCTGCCCTAGAAACAGCATACAGAGGAGATTTATACACAATATCGTTGCTTTACTGATTTGCCACAAGGGGCGGTTTCTAAACATACAGAGACAAGGGTATCCAATTCTTGGTGTTTTGTCTTTCTATAACTATCAATAACCTTCAAAACAAGTAACGAAAACATCTGCCTGTTCTCAGCAGTTTGTGAAGAGAGACACAGAGGGAGTGAACTATGACCTACTCAGTGTTCACAAAGAATACATTATTTAATTACTTAACTCAATATATAATTGATCTATTATATTAAATGCTTAATGATAATCATGTGATTGTCTTTATGATAATACACACATATTGTAAAATAGAAAATTCCTTCACATTTCCCTCCTTTTATCATTTCATGATAACTAACAATTTTCTGTTACAATCTACCTAATGTACTCAATCAATTAGTAAGTGATTCATTTTAATAACATCATAAATGATTACATGATTATACAGACCAAATACAATAATTTTGTGTGGATATGTACAATACTCCAATAATCCAGGGGGAATTGAAAAACTGGCAGACTCAGGACTTATATGGGACAAAACTAGCACAGAGCCAGAAAACCCAATCAGTTCCGGAAAAAATAATCCCCCGATCCCCTCCCTTAGGGCAATCAAGCTTCGCTTCCGGATATTAGCAATTATCGCACATCATCCATATCTGATTAATAACAAGAATCAACATAGGAAAAAATAAAAAAATAAAAATTAAATCATAGTGAATATAGTAACAGGATTGAATATAGTTGAATATAAAAATAATTTTCACTATAATGTACTACTGATTATTTAACATATAAAATTATTATCAAGAGAAAGTCTGAAAGACTCGGCTTCTGGGCGTAGGGGATATTGACGTTTGCATGGTCTGTATTCAGATTTAGGGGTTACTTGAAGTGGAGTAACTCCAGCTATGAGCCCCACATCATTTTGGGATGTTGCCCACAATTGAGAGGGAATTGCACTGAATCTCGGGTCTGACAAATGCAAGTAGGCTTGGGTGTCACACAACAACTCATGAATGCTGCAGACAGCTGTCAGAGAGTTCGGAAACTGGTGCGCAGTGACACGCAGAGAGGGAGAATATTTTGAAAATTCCCCTGTCTTTTCCCAGTCCGTGGTGTCCAAACATAATTTCACCCATGGCCCTGTGTCCTCCCATTTTTTATTTGAGGCTTTGCACAGTGAAACATGGGGTGCACTTCCCGCTATGGAATAGAATTGATGCTGTGCTGAGCTCAATTCTACAGACAATGCACAGAAATCGCGACCAACCAAAAACAATGTCGAATTTAATTTACAATCACCGTACCAATTCTTCTCAAATTCCCAATCTCTACCTCGACTAAAATGTGCTGTTACATGTAGTTGTAATTCTGTCAGTCTGTCGCCAGTGCCTGTCCACTCAGTTCTGGCCATTTGTATGGCTTTAGCTGTGACTGAGGATCTGTCCAGATCCCAAGCATAGTAAAACATTTCTAGAGTTTCTGCCGTAGCAGCTCTGTCAATAGTTAAACCGTCATCAGTACACTGCACACTCAGACCTAATTTGCACATTAAGTCTCTGCCAAGCAGGTTTACCGGACATACAGGGGAGAACAAGAACGCATGTTTCAAAGTAATATTTGAGCCCGTATTGAAATCTTGCCCCAGTAATGGAGCTGTAAATTTCTCTGTCGTGGTATTTCCACCAGCATCTTGGCTGAGCATGGTTTTACCACTAAAAAGAGGAGGTTTTGAATCCCATGATTTAGCTGTTATTACAGACCGACCAGCTCCCGTATCCACAATGAAGTCTAATGCTCGCCCATCAACTTTTAATGACCAAAGTGGTAACGCATTTGGAGCCGTATGGTAAAGGAACCCAGCGAACTCACCCATGTCCGCATGCGTTTCCTCGTCTCCCACAAAATGTCATTGTCCAGGTAATCCAGTTTGACCTCCAGGATGTTGGAAAGTAACATTCCCGTGGGGTGCTGTGTCCCAATTATCAGCATTACCGGAAAATTTACAACCGCGAGCCCAATGTCCCTTTTTTCCGCATTTTCGGCAAACATCATAATCCACCATGGTAGTGGGTCCCATGGAGTTGGGTCTCTGTCTGTTCCCTTGATTCCATCCTCCACGTCTGCCGCGGCCTCTCCTTTGCTGCTGCTGTCCACCGGCACCGTCTCGGTTCCCCTGGTAGGAATTGAGCTGGGCCAGCTGCAGCGAGAGGTCATCTTGTCGCTCTTCTTTTTGTCTTTGTTTTGCTTGTCGCGGTCCTGTTCTTCGCAGTGAACAGCATAACGGAGAACGTCCTTAAGTCTCCGAGTCTGCCAGCCAACACAGGAGGTCTTAATAGCGGTTGCAAGGTGTTTATCCAATCCATCCAGGAAACAGTGGGTTAGCTGAGTCTTGTACGGAGTAAGAGTCTCGCTGTTTTCCGGTTTGTCCATTCCACTGTGTGCGTCGTACTTCTCTGAAAGTCTCTCAAGAAAATCATTAACAGTTTCACCAGGCTTTTGTTTAACCTGTCTAACTGCTTCCCAGTTCAGACGAACAGGGAATTCGGTTTTCATACTGGTTTCCAAAGTGTCAATTTGTTCCATATACTCAGAAGTAGCACCATCATTGTATGGATGGTTCGTAGACCAAGTACCCCTTACGTTACCCCACCGTAACTTCAGTTTCTTAATCAGTACAGTTTGTAATTCGCCTGCAGTTGGGTGACAAGTTTTTACCAGATTTCTCAAAGCTTCCATGAACTTAGCACCACCCACCTGGGTTGGATCCGGCAAATCCTCGCAGACAGCCTGTAACTCCGACACCTTCCAGGGCCGATATACCAGGACCGTCGGACCCTGGTCGCCTTGTCCTGCCCTGGGATTGGGACATTCTAGCATAGGGTACGTGTCTGGCCCCCAGGATGAGTCCAGTTGCGGCACAAGTGCCGACGTCTTCGGGCCGTACGCGGTACCTCCCCTGGTGTGTGACGGGGTAGGTATCTCTACCTCGTGCAGTTCGCCCTTATGGGAAGTTACCTGTACTGTGGAATCTGGGCCTACTGAAGCTGCAGGTCTCGCTCTGGTCGCCGGCCCACTCGCAGATGGTTGTGCAGCAGCACTGGAATGCACTGCCTGGAGAGCAGGGGCTGAGGGATGTCCGTGAGCTCCTGTCGCTTGCTGTGGAACATAAGCTGGAGGACACGCAGGACAGTCCAAGTCCAGGTTAATTTTGTGTACGCTTGCAAGCTGTGCTACATTGGGATACAAAGAGCCGCCGGAATGCACAACAGGAGATAGCACTGAATTACTTTGTTGGGATTTCTCCACAGTATTTTTATTTTCTCCCTTGGTCTGTTTTTCCTGCCTTAATTTTGATTCCTTTTCCCACAAATCTACTACATCCCAGTCGGGTTGCCATTTATTTTTACGTTTACTATTTTTAACCTCATATGACCGCAGCCGCATTTTTAGGTTATCAATCTGATTTAGGCTAAAAGAGCCTTTTTCAGGGAAACCTAACTTTTGCCATTTAACACGCTGGTGTGTGGTTGCCGGACCATATTTGTCATGCATTATTTTCATTGGACCCGTAAATTCAGAGTCCTGCTTCTTTGAATTTTTATAACCCATTTTCGTGCGTTTGTCCCACAACCAAACTATGCCTTTTAATTTTTATTTTTAAAAATTAAAAAAAATTTTTTTTTTCCTTTTAATTAGGCCTATTTTAGTCAGAATCAGTTTCAGATTCTGCACTATCCTCTGGATAATTGCCCTCACTTTCAGGGTGAACGTTTAGCCTAACTTCTATTAATGCCGTTTCCTTCTCTTTTAACCATTCACCTCTAGGTATAGCTACAACAGAAAAACCACTTCCATATCCGTCAACCTCATTAAGTGTCTCGTACAGGTATAAATGACCATAATCATCTCCTCTGCAAAAATGCCTCTCCTGTACTAGTCCGTGTATGTCATTTGCCTCTACTGACAATACATGATACCACATTACAAAAATGTTTCAGAGCTCATTACAAGAGAAAGAAAAAGAGAAATATTAGTCCATGGGTGGGAGTAGCATACAGCCTCCACAGTTTGAATCACTCCACAGAGTGACGGACCCGTCGGTCACTAATCAAACTTTTTAGAATTTGAGCGCGATACAGCCTCAAGTTACGTTTTGCTGTGGTGGCCTTCACACATGTCACGTTTATTGTTTGATTATTGTTACAATTTATTTTCTTGTCATGTCACGTTTTATATTTTATTCATGTTACGTTTTCCGTTCTTTGTTTAGCATACACATTTCCGTGTTTTTCCGCAGCCTTGCGTTCATGCTGTTTCCCTCTCTCTCTCTCTCTCTCTCTCTCTCTTGCTGTCACTCACGCTTCCCTAATTGTTTCATTCTCCCATTTCTATTTACTCATCTACTAACATTAGATCAGGATTGGGTAATACTAACTCTCTAACCATGTGTTCATGTTTACTTTATGTTTCTCGTGCATGTCATTTACTAATTTACTAACGCTAGGTCAGGATAGGTTAATTACTAACGATTACTAATTATCTTGTTACCTCGTCAGCCTTCCACACCTGATTTCCATTCGCATGCTGCTCTCAAGCTAAGTGTCTGCACCTGTCTACTCCTGCATATAAGCTCAGTGTTCATGTCTTGTCTTTGCGAAATTGTTGCCTCCTGTTTACAGTGCACTCTTGAGCGTTTATTCCAAGCCTGTTTTTTTTGTTACGATCCTAGCCTGTTTATTGACCATTGTTATTGACCTCTGTTTTGTTGACCACTGCCTGCCTGTACCACAAGTTTTTGCCTGCTGTTTTTGTACTGTTGCCCCACGGAGCAGACTCCGGTCTTGACTCTTGCACCGTCTTAGACCCCGAGCCTGCCTACCGTCTGCCTGTACTTCTGCCCCGCTGACAGCTACTCTGGTTACTGGACTTTTTGCATGGTGTACCGATTCCGAGACTGCCTTCTCCCTCGGTACTGTACTTTGGTTTATTGGCTGGATTATCCGTATATGAACTTTGCTTGTTTTTTGACTACGCGCTTTGGATATTCTTATAATAAAGCCCGGAAGGGACTTTATCATCAATCACTGTTTCTGAGTCGTGCATTTCGGGTCCTACCCTGACCAACCCGTCTCAAACGAGGGTCACTGGATAATGGTTACTCTAGAGATGGATGGTCAGAACTACATTTTGGTAAATATTTACGGTTTTAATAACAGAGCAAAGAATAAAGAATTATTCATCACTTTAGCCAATCTGATTGCAGACTGAAAAAATATCTTTCTAACCAACAAAGTTATAGTTGCTGGAGATTTTAACATGACTCCGGATGACTGGCAGGATTGTTTCCCTCCCAGGGGTAATTATTCTTCATTCAATCCTTTTATTAATGATTTTTCCGGATCGTTAGATCTTTTAGATATTTGGCGTTTAACCTATCCCCTTAAAACTCAATATACTTGGTACAGTTCGGCAGGAAGTTCTCAACGATCTAGGTTAGATTTCCATCTTATTTCTAGTAACCTAGTCAATTAGGTCTCATGTGGCATCCTTCTCCTCGCACGGATCATTGTGCTAATACTTTACATTGTGCTATAAATTAATGTACTTCTAATATTAAAACCCACTGGAAATTTAATTGCAAGTTGTTGAGGAGCAATTTGTTCTGTGAGGAAATAAAATCTTTAATCCAGGAAATAGGAAATCTCGATAATATGTCTCTTAAATAAATTGGAATGGTTCAAACATAGTGTAATGAGAGTAGCAATTAAGGTAAGTAAAGAGGCTTCATTATTTAAAAAAACAAACACATTGACATCATTAAGAAGATAAATAATTTATGTAGTAAATTGGATTTAAATGCAGCAGAGAAAGCCGAATTATATTCTCTGCAATCCCAGCTAGATGAGTTCTATATTGACAAGGCAAAGGGGGCCTTTATTTGTTCTAGAGCAGTGGTTCCCAACCCTGGTCCTGGGGACCCCCTGTGTATGCTGGTTTTCGTTCCAACCACAATTGCAATACCAGAATTTTAACAAGCTGTTATTTTTTCTTAATTAGGTGTTTTTATTGTATAGAGAGAACACTTTAAACTCTACTCTCTTAAGCCACGTTATGTTAGCAATAGCTATGCATGCCATGAAGAAAAAAAAAATCCCATGTTCGTTATGCTCATTGTGTTATATTGCAAACAATTACAAAGAAGAAACAACTCAGGTGATTAGGCTCCTAATTAGGTAATTGAACGCAAGTTTAAGTTCCTTCATAATTTTTTCCTTAACACAATGCAGGTTTGGCTCGTTATCATTTGCTTTGTCTTTGAATTCTTCATTATTTACGAAACGGTTAGTTTTATTGGCCATGTGTCCACAATTTCACCAATTATGAGCCTATTGATTCACCTCAGTCTTTAATTTGATCAGTTAAAACATTTTTTACCTCCTTTTAATTGTTTACAACACAATGTGAATCTTGGACTTTTAGTCTTCGTGGCATGCATAGCTATTACTAACATAATGTGGCTTAAGAACGTAAATAATCCCTCAACATTAAAAACACCTAATTAAGAAAAATTAACAGCTTGTTAAAATTCTGGTATTGCAATTGTGGTTGGAATGAAAACCAGCATACACAGGGGGTCCCCAGGACCAGGGTTGGGAACCACTGTTCTAGAGCCAAGTGGATGGAAGAAGGTGAGAAGAATTCAACGTATTTTTAAATTTGGAAAGAAACAGGCAAAAAAATAAAATTATCTATTGATATTATAAATGACCAACTATTGATAGAAATTTTCCATTTTTACAACATGCTTTATAAGTCAAAGTTCTCCAGTAATGATTGTAATTATTTCTGACTCCATAAAGGATATTCCAGCCTGAGCGAATATTGGGTCAACATTCTATTCCATTTTATTTCTTAATGTGCGTTGCAAAAATGTTTGGTGTGATCATATTACATGAGATACCTAAACTTTATATACCATTGCAAACAGGATAACTGGGGCTTTTAAGTGATATAAAAAACAATAGGATTACTTGATGGCAATATCATCAATTATGGAAATACATTCACCAAATAAATTTATAAAACGGCTATTTTCTAATGAGAAACCTACTATTTTACCCATTTCATGTTCAAGATAGAGGGAAACTTAGTGTATGATATCTTCACCATTGTGTGAGTCATATAGGAATCAGAATTGGTTTATCTTCTACTGCTCAAAAGTTATAACCACTTCAGTGATGGGTAAGAAAAGGCTAAAAAAAAAAAACACTTTAGAATGGTAGGTTCATTGAAAATATGACATGTATGCAAAACTGTTTGTGGTGTGATCATATGTCACACCCCTAAATATAATATACCATTTTAAACAGGATAACTGGAGCTTTCCATTTATATACAATAATATGCTTTAACACAATATCATCAATTATTAAAATAATTAAAATAAATATAAACTTTCTAAATGGCTATTCTCTGAGAAACCTAGGTTTTTAAACATTTCATGTTCAAGATCGAGAGACAAACTGATATCTTCACTATTTTGTAAGTGATAGAGTACAAATCAGAAGAAATTTATCATTTACTGCTCAAAAGTTATAACCTCTTAGTGATGTATGGAAAAAGGCAAAAAATTAATTTTATTAGAATGTTAGGTTCATTGACATTTCACATTACCACTTATCCATATTCCTAATGGGCCACTTGAGAATCGGTTGATATAATGCAAAATTGAAAGACACATACACTGAAATATACAATTTGTGTTCAATGAAACACTATTTTTTTTTAAATGTATAGTGAATGAATGTAACATGTAACATAGTGAATGGATGAACTAAGTAAATGGATAACATTGCAAAACAAATAAAAAGATACAACCCATGGCAAATATCAGTTTAGATGCCTGTAAAATGAATGCATTGGGTTTATTTACAGTAAAATCATTAATGTATTAGTACAGATACAGCAGACAAATCCATGGTCAAGCATAAATACCTTCAATATATTCAAAAATCAGGAAGATAGTAAGTGAATGCCCTGATGGTCCTCCGTGTCATGCTCTGCAATGACCATCAGCACCCCACTTCTCTATCAAAAACATGAACATTTGTGTAAGGCTCTAGCCTCAAATGAGAAGCCACTGTGTATATAAGTGACTATATCAGATGGCTAAATGTCCATCCTTTGCTGCAATACATACATATGTAATTATTTACCATTTCATTAATCCATAATATATCATATAAAACCATTTCTGAGTCATTAACCCCTTGGCGCGGATGGCAAATGTCACCTATTTAGGGGGTGCTCTGTTTAAGGCTTTATAACTCCAGGTGTGAAGACCACATAAACTTGGTAAATGGCTTAAATGAAACAAGACAAGTGTACCATTTACAATACTAACTTAGATTTGTTTATTTAAATAATTTAAGTCAAAATAAAGTGCCACAAATGCAAAGAAACTTTGGGAAAAAAATAAATAATTTTAATAGTTTTTTTTTATTGTGAAATCGGTAATATATATACATTTCCTGGATCATAAACTCCATGTCCACAAGTTTTGCAAAATCTGAGGATGATATGCAGAACTACTAAAGGTCTATGATGCAAAATATAGCAGTGTACCCTGTTGTCCATTAGTGTCTCCAAATCTATCCAAATGGCTAAATTGTGCACTGCTGCAAATTTAAAAAAATTATGATATGTTTAACTACAAATCAACAGTTTTGGCTCATAAAACTCACTTTTGCATAATTTCCAAGTGATAATTACATATTTTCATCAGTATAGGGGGGTAGATATCTATGGGTCCAAAACCCCTATGCAAAACATGTCATAAAATGAATAAAATTAGTTTTGTACATTATAACGCATATACATTTGCTCCTTCTGGTGGCTTAAGATAAAAAGCATTGATATCACAGTGTTACATACACCTAAATATGTTGCCTAATCATTCACTCTTGTACCTCAATAAAACATCACTTGTCCCTGTACTCTACAGTATGTATACTTTTGTCCTGGGATTGCATTTTTCTGTAGTTTGTTTTAATTTTCCTATTCATAATGACTCCAAGGAAATTTTTACCTTAATCTACCACATATCAGCACACAGTAAATTGGAATGAGCATTTGTCATGCCCTAAGAGACAAGTATACGCCATTGCCTATATTATGTACGATAACATGAACATAAAATAGTATTAGACCATCTGCAAAATGCTGCCAAATGTTCTATCTTCAATGAACACCGGTAGTCTACATCAAAAATACATTTAACGATTGCACTACAGTATGTGAACTGCACTCAAAATGTGGCAATAACAATAGGGCTATAAAACATATTGGAAAGACTGTGCTCGAGTGGAAACGCGAACGTACATATGTAGCCAGCGAGACCAACACCATTTTAGATGCAAAAATACTTACATATCGGAGAAGGGAAACTCCCCTCCTTAATGCGTATTCTATAGAGCTTGCGTAATACTAGACAGTTAAAACGAAAACTGCCGTTACGCTGGGCTGTAGTACATTTATCAAAGCACCCAAAAAGACCTGGCATATGCCGTTGCTAAGGTTATAACTCTACTAACTATACTCTATTGGATAAAAAAGCCGACAATTAAACCAGAATGAACTGTAATGAATGAGACAGTCTTACAGGGCATGGGGGTATTACGCGGCGACGTTTCAGATAGTGTAATAGCGGTATAAAGTGTTGTATATTTCTCAAACCGATTGTACCAGACAATAAATGACCACTGAATTTTGAAAGGAACATCTCGATGTGTAAAACCGATGGTAGGATTGTATATTTATTTCATATTTAGTAGCATATATTGCTAGTAGAATACATGGTAGAATGAGACAGTACTTTCACAGTTTATTTTGATTTTCTGGCATACAATCAGGCTATTGTTGGGTTTATCGCGTTGCTATGACGTTATTCTAATGTTATATGATGAATAAATATATTTATGAACTCAAACATAGACGCTATTGTCCACTATGTCACGCATGGGTAGGTATAGACTAGGTGGGGGGTTGCTTGTTAAATGGATTTGCTACGGGGAAATAGTGACACTTAGAAACTCGGTATTCAGCAGAAATCGTCACGAACCGTCTACCAAAAAATTTAAAACAGAGTTTGCGATTTCCAATCATAGTTTGCCTGCAGTAGCAACGAATGTCTCAGTTGAGCAAAAAAGGTCCCGCAGGCGGGACTTCTACGCAAAGGAGTTAAAGGGCTGTATACTTGCAATAATAACAACATCTTACAGCAAACACTTTATGCTTATGTCAGGAAAAGATAAAATAGCTATTCTCGACACAAGCATAATGTCCATACATCGCTGTAATAGATAAATATATTATCAGTTGCCATTTCATTAATCCATAATATATAAAACCATTTCTGAGTCATTAAAGGGCTGTATAGTGAGAATGACATTTTACAGAAAACACTTTATGCTCCAGAATAACGTTAGATAAAAACTCAACAATAACACAATGTTAGACTACATAGTGTCGGGTAAGTGAGGACTAGGTAAAATGTGTATTTTCTGAATCCAGCGGTTCCAACAGTCAATGCCCTTGTTAAAACGTTCAGCACTCTGAATACTGAACACAAGCGATATTGCGTGCTAGAACCCCTCACTTAACCTACATTCAAAATAAGCTTTACGTGATTTAATTTAATTATTATTATTAAGAATTACAATCATCAATTAAATCGCCAAATTCGTTAATAGGTAAGTCGAACAGTAACCTGGTGGATCAACCAACAAGCCAAAACAAAGTCTAAATCAGGTCTTGAGATTAAATAATTTTATTAAATGAAAAACATTCAATTGGAATAATGAGTTGAAATCATACATTCACTAAGGAATGTAGGCTGACTACTTACAATTTACAAAATGGAAGACATTAAACCAGACATTAATTAGGAAATACCAGTAAAGAGAGAGATAAGCCAAAAAATTGCCAAATTATTTACCCTCCAGCTGAACAGGAACAAAAGGAAACGCACGAGGAACCAAAAAGAATGACTTCTCCAAACAAACTCCACAATTGACTAACTTCTTTTTCTGCGGTACACTCATAAAATACCTCCACAGGAAGACCATCCCTGTCCTGATTGGGTTAAGGTGTGGGGGAGGGGGGGGGGAGGGGTCATTTATGACAAAGACTGGCTTATCTTTGATGGGGGGTTGAGAATGAGAGAGAGAGACAGAGATAGAGAGAAGGGGGGAAATATTAGATATCCTACAATAGCATAATGTACATCAATGTAAAATTTTGTTCTGAATGAACGGACCTAAATCATCAGTGACATTGGCTCAACTGAATGATGTATTTTTGTCATATTTGTCTAAACAGGCTAATCTTGCTCAAGTCAAAAACGTGAGTCAGAAAAAGCTGATGTTACATTAGTAAATGTTTGCTGTTTAGTTCCCTACTCCATTCATTTGACAGGACTGATCAACAACAACCTTCAAATGTATACATAACGTTATGTTAAAACACTAGCTAGTTAGTACTTGCTATTGATAAGACTAATAGTTGAGTATAACATTTATAAAGCTAGCAAGACAGACAGCAGAGCTAACTTTTCAAATTAGGAAAGCAAAAGCGCTTCAGAAAATAAAATTGTTTGCGCCGCGATGCTGAGAGTTCGTTGTTAAGATCAGTTTATAGTCGCAGCGACATTTGGTTTATACTTGGGCGACTGTCGTCCTGTGGTCGCTGCGACGGTCGCTGAAGATGTCGCTGAGACATGAAATTAATTCAACTTTGACCCTGTCGCTGCCTCTGTTATGGTAACGTTTGTCTCGGACAGCGGAGACTTCACTCAGAGATTTTCTTATAAAGGGGGAGATGGGAGACTCCGCGTCTTTTGCATTGTGAAAAGCGTAACAGCTAGCAGTAGCTTAGCTTGGATCACGTGCACCATTGCTAGCCAATCGTTTCAAAGTATTGACGTCAGTGAGACTGTGACAGTGAGAGTTTTTCTATGGCAACAGTTATCTACGGCATTTGGCAATACAGAATTGCATGCGCCCGTTAATATTTTGAAAGACAGAAAAACGACCATTTATGATATTACCACTCCGTGCACCTATAAAGAGTGACTTGCTTACCACTGTTACACTGAAATATCGGTGTTTACCGAAGACACATGGCCACACTTTAATTGCATTAGGAAGGGAAACCGTTTTTACAGGTGCTACCTAGCTAGCCTATGTAACGTGGGCCTACTGCAAATCATCGGAAGGAAATTTTAAAAAGTCCTTGTCTCGACCTATTATTACAATTTAACGTTACCGCTGCACATAAACGTGGCATGGCGATGTGATCTATATACTGATGTTTTGGTAGAATGTTTGTGGGAAGGGAAACCGTTTTTACAGGTGCTACCTAGCTAGCCAATGTAACGTAGGCCTACTGCAAATCATCGGAAGGAAATAAAAAAATAATTTAAAAAAGTCCTTGTCTCTACCTATTATTACAATTTAACGTTACCGCTGCACGTAGACGTGGCATGGCGATGTGATCTATACACTGATATTTTGGTAGAATGTTTGTGGAATACAATTCCAAGAGTAGAAAAAAGAGCGCAAATTTGGATGTTTAGCTATGTAGCTAATTAGCTAGCTAGCGATGGTATAAGTTACCGTTAAACATACTTTCAAAACCGGACTCGCTAACAAACAGACACACAACCTAACACCAATTTATATTTTATTATTAATGTCACGTCACGCCATGTGGCGCTGTAATGGCAACATGTAGTCCAGCTGTCTCTTGTGTTCGTGTCTGTTAATTTGAATGTATTTCGTTGTGTCAGGCTTTTGCCTTTTGTTTTTCTCATGCGCTGTGTATCTGCTGTGGGACGGGGAAGCGGGCTGGAGATTGTTCAGGGCACTCATGCTGCTCGTTTTGATAATATTAACGAATTGTATATTCGGGATAATTTTGTTTGTGGTCGTCACCATGGAGACGCATTCACAACATATGCTCGGGAATGTCCGTTGGATCTGCAGCTACAAAGTTTACCATCGTTCTTCACCGGACTTGAAGATGTCGGGACTCTGGACTGATCTAGGACTGCAGGCAATCTTCAAAAAGCCACCAGAGAAAAGAAAGGAGAAGATAATGCGGGGGGAGGAGTGAGTCGACGAAAGGCTGACGCAGTTCGGTGCTCCGTTTTTGACAGTGTACAGAGACCACAACACTGCGTGTATGGAGTCGCGGAGGCGGAGTTTTTGTTGGACTGCTTGATAACACTGGACATCTCGGGACAGCGGGGGCTATTTTTAATCATGACGTTTGGCTGTAGGCTATTACACTTTAATTCACTTAATTAGTTTGATTATTGCAATGATGAAATTGAATGTCTTTGTTTGATATGTTTGTGTGTTGAGGGTCTGCCCCCCGCTGTCGATGTCTTTTTTGTTGTTGCTGGGGCTACAACTGAAGTTCCCTTGCGGGAAAATAAAAGTTATTCTATTCTATTCGATTCTAAACAATGGTATACAGGCATGGAGCAATCGATTTGAGATACTTATCCCACAGTTTGGGTGCTAGCTCGGAGACGCTGGGCCTGTAGTGTCGTAAATGAATTCTAACTGCTGCAACATTCCCTACTGTCTCGCATCTCACAAAACAGTATTTTTTTCATCGTAGACACAACATAGCTCGCCCCAAAATGAATATGTGATGACAAACATGTTGAAGATGAGCGACAAGGCAGTCAATTTATTATGTTACGAACAGTGTCCACAAAACAGAAGCTTGTTCAGGGTGCTAAGGGATCTTCTCCATTGACTTCCACTCAAAAAATACAGCCCAAAACAGCCTATGGTCTCTCTGAGGCGTTTTAGACCAATGATTGTGGTCACCCCCTAGGGGAGGGTCTCTGCTTCACTCGAGCTGTCAACTTACTAGCTAGCACATAAGCTAACTGTTAATGGACAGATTTCTTTGTTTGAAAACTTTGTGCGTGCAGCCATAGGGTAGGCTTACCTAGCCATAGCTTACCTACCTAGCAAGCACGTGAATATCATTATAAATGAGCACAATTTAATATTTTTATTAATAGCCTAATCATAATAACGATGTAATTTCACAGATTGACGCTTTGCTAGAGGTTGAGAAAACGTTACAATCCAAAACAAGAAGCAGCTCGCTTCCAATGCTACAAGTTAGCCTACCAATAGCCTATTAGTCTGTAGGTTATTGTGAATGGTTACAAAGACACAGTTGCAGCTTGACTACACATTTGTAGCGTTGCTAGCTATTTACATCTCTAACGTAGGTTATGCCCTCCGTGTTTTCTGACTAAATAACGTTTAGACGTTGCATCAATGTTGAGGTTTAATTACAAATGTTTTATTTGCTACCTCGTTCAAAACCCACATAGCCTACAAGTGTATGAAAGACGCAGTGAATGATATTTCAAACAATAGGCTACGGTGCCCTTGAAATTGACATTTATAAACTTTATTTCAGAGGCCTCCGACAAAAAAAGAGGTAAAGCAGAAGACATAATGAGATGTAGGCTAGCCTATTAAAGCTGCTTCCTCCTCCATTGTCCCCTGAGTGTAAACTGTCGCTGGAGTGTATGTATAGTGTATAAGACCACAGTGTATGTAGCGCGACAATAGAATGTTTATGAAAGTTCTGCGATTTCAATCGAGCGACAGACTGTCGCTGGACTATAAACTGGCCTTATACCATGGTTTGGATAAATACTCGATTCTGATTGGTCAATGACTGGTGGTTATTATGTATAACCTTCAGTTATCCGGGTCACAGGTTTGATCACCATTCTAAATTAATGCGCTGCCTGCCTGGCCAGCTCTTTTGGTCTCTGCTAGTAGCCTACTACACAACCTGGGAATGGCAAACATGAACAGTCAATTCAGTCCAAGACGTTCTAGAAAATAAGTGGAATAAATAAAGTGAATTAATAAAGTAAACGAATGTAGCCTACCTACTTTATTTTCCTCAGTGACTAACGTTACTGTAGCCTACAGCAGATGGCTACTTCGCCTCGTATGCTGCAAATAGTAGGCTAACTTAGGCTACGATAAACTTTTGTCATTGTTTTTAAGATCATGCAAATGCAATACGTGGTGAGGTAACTATATAGCTAGCCATAGTTACATTGTCACGGAGTTAGCAAAGCGCATGGTGTTTATGTGCAATGTGTAGCCTAATCTTTTTTTTACTGCGAGCCATCCGTCTCTAAGGTAGAAGTTAACGTTGCCGTAGCAACAGCATACATCTGATTTATAAAAATTGGTAAACAACATTAATCTACAGATTAAAAAAAGTTTGTATTCGGCAAATATCTTAGTTACAACTACTTGAATCTAGCAAAACATTTTTGTGGTTAGAAGTGCAGTATTTATTCAGTTTGGAAATACGAATTTATCACAGTAGGAATTTGCATGTAAATTAACGTCGGCAACACACTGACTGCTTGTGAATGCAAGCTACTTCACAAAGCATGCTAATCTGTAGCCTATAGGCTATATGTAGAAAACTTTTTATCCAGCGAAAATTCTTTGATAAGTTACATCTAACAAACTCCGTAGTATTTTTTAGATGGTCCCATGCATAGGACATCATGATGCGAATCTGATACACACTGTGTGACCAAACCATTTTTAAAAAGCAAGACAGAGAGAGGGAGGTAATGTTGAATCTGATTGAGTTATGGTTTTATACAATTTTCTTAAATAATGTAATGACAAAAATAACCAATATTGGTGCCAATTGTATGTTATAACCAAGAAGGAACTATTTTTCCCCCCCCGATAGAATCAATTGTTTTCAGAACTAACGACGAGAGGGTTTGCATAGCAACGCACTTAAATAGAACTAGTAACGAGAAACAGAATTAGCAACGAGAAGTTTTCTGTTCAATTAGAACTACCAACCAGCTGTTTTGCTTGACAACGCAAAAACAACAAGCCCAAAGAGCTGCGGAAGTATATGTAAATCAGATCAAAAACGTCTACGACGTAAAACAAAAAGCCAAGTTACTCACGCATAGCCTACATAGCGCTGTCTATAAGTTCTTAATTCCAGCTTGCAAAAACTATAGGCCTGCCTTTAAAAGTCTTGATATCAAAATGTGGCCAAGTTACAACTAACAATATTGCCTATCGTAGCTCACACTAAATAAACTAGCTCTATTCCAAAGCAATGCTATCCAAACTTTCCTAAATTATTTAATGCAACTTGGCCCTGTGTTTCTTCATCTTTGCATGTGAAAAGATTGTGCCTCATGGAACAACATATGATTTCAATGAATGTTTTTAACAGTTGATGAATAATTACACTCCAGAAAGGATATGGTTGTACTTTGTTGGCAAGTTTACTTTAGAAAATGTACAGGTTTTAAAATGTTAACTGCTGCTACAGCATTCTTTACAATTCACAAACAGACATTTATATGAAGAAACATCATGTACAATAGAGAAATGGGTGATGAATACATAAATGCAGATAAAAATGAGTAATATTTTTACCTAGAAAATAGCGTGCATAAAGCATTTTTACAAACGTATCCAGACATGTTTGTGGGTCAGATGGTGGCAAATAAGTAATAGTAGCAATTTTCTTAACATAATAGTATTTATGATATTTGCAAACAGAATTTTGTGAACACAAGGATATCTATGCTCTGTAGGACCACACAGGTTTTGATAGAAATCCAAATAAATAAATCAATAAATGCATAATAATAATAATTATAATAATACATTTTATTCATTCTGCGCTTTTCATAGACCCAAAGCAGTGGATGCAGACAAGTGTTCAAACATGCCCTATAGTGTAGTAATTTTTCTGTTTAATTTCTAAGTACAACACATCTGAATCAGAGTATTTCCACTATAAATTATTTTAATTTTGCAGTTTGATGTGGCACATACAGTTTCATTGACCACATTCTCTTGAGATGGTAGGATGAAGAAACACAGGGCCAAGTTGCATTAAATAATTTAGGAAAGTTTGGATAGCATTGCTTGGGAATAGAGCTAGTTTATTTAGTGTGAGCTACGATAGGCAATATTGTTAGTTGTAACTTGGCCACATTTTGATATCAAGACTTTTAAAGGCAGGCCTAGTTTTTGCAAGTTGGAATTAAGAATTTATAGACAGCGCTATGTAGGCTATGCGTGAGTAACTTGGCTTTTTTTACGTCGTAGACGTTTTTGATCTGATATCACTTATTTTTTATAGCTAACTAATGATGAATAATGCATGAAGATAAACACGGAGAGAGACATGCATTCCAAAGAAATGTATGCAGTCATTCGCTTAACCATATCGCCCTCTATTGAAAAGAATGAGAACAGTTATCCTATTACAGACAGCACACAGTTACTGTACATTAAAAGAGTTTGTAGATGAGCAGTATTTAATGTGTAATGAAATACAATGAACAGCACCACCTGAGCTATGAATCATGAAGAAGCATGTAAATTAATGAACCAAGTGTATATGGAGACATGCATGCACAATGGGCTAGACGCAAACACATTCTAGCTGAAAGACATACAGCCTAAATAGCTAGTACAGCCTAAATAGTTTGCATCAGTAAAATATGGAAATACAGTTTTAAAATAGGGCTATTAGTATTCTGTGAAATACATTTAACGTTAGGCTATTCAACACTGGATTGCCGGATGCGTAACTCCAACCTTCCATGTGTGGGCTACGAGCTAGCGAGCGAGCTAGTGAGTTTCTGCACAGCAGAGTTTTTTTCCGGTAGTGTAGAACGTTACCTGCGGGAAATGTTTTGGTACCGGACAGCTAGGTTTAGTTTAGTTTAGTTTTCTGTAGTGCAATGAATGTAGGCTATAATGCATGGTGATTCGCTTCGTAGTAGCCTAGCTTGTATCTGCTTCCTGACGAGAAGCAGGAAGTAACGTTGGCGAACAAGCTTAATTGGAGAACGCATATTTCCCAAGAATCTTAGCCAGAAAGAAAACAATAGATACTACTAAGAAAGTACATACCAGAGATTATTCTTCTTCTTCTTCTTCTTATTATTATTATTATTATTATTATAATGAAAGGTGTTTGCAGTAAGATACATTATCAGGAGAGTAGCATAGACTAGAGCCACATTCAGAGGCTATCTATTTATTTAAAAGTGACTAACCATGAATCAGATATGTTTGGGGAATTGGTGGTTTATAAATCCCATCGCTTAAAGGCTTGCAGCTTAAAAGAGGCTTGTGGTAGGGGGGCGTGGTTATAGGCGCTGCCGGCAAGAGAGAGTGTGAACTAGGGTGGTTTGTGGAGCCTGCACAACTGTCGGCAATCACGCAATTGGTAATTAATGATTGTTTATTGATTGTGTAATTAACCAATTGATTGTTCGACAGTGAGCCTGGGCGCATAAAAGGAGGCGGCTGGGAGTTTGACGAGAGAAGACGAACTTGTGTGTGTGTGTGTTTGTGTGTGAAACGCCGATTGAAAGGCGGTACGCCTGAATAAACGGAGTAATCTCCAATTGAACTCTTGTCTTTGCCTCTTGAACCCGAGGGGTGGCACTCAATTCGCCACAGTGGTGGCCCGTACGGGGAAAGATAATATAAAGTTCAAAAGGCAGCATGGACATCAGCCAGGAACAGCCGGGGCAGGCGTCATCATTGGTAGCGCTGGGAAAGATGCTGGAGGGAATAGCTGCCATGCAGGAGCGTCAGTCGGCTGCTCAGCTGAGCAGATGGAAGCCCTGCGTGTGCAGTCTAACCTCCAGACCCAGGCGCTACTACACCTGTCTGCTTCCGGCGAGTCCAGGGGAAGGCAGAGTGTTGCCTCTCCAAAATTTCACATCCCGAAAATGACCGCGGACGACGATGCTCAAGCCTTCCTAGAGGCATTTGAGGTGGCAGCGGAGGCGTGCAGATGGCCACTAGAGGAGTGGTCAGTACATCTCCTGCCCCTCTTGTCGGGTGATGCGCAGAAGGCTGCGCATAGCCTGCCGGCAGCCGCTCGGGCGGACTTCCGAAATCTAAAGAAGGCGGCCCTTGACCGAACGGGATTCAGCCCGGAAGACCACCGACGTCGGTTCCGGGAGACCTCCCTGACGGAAGAGGACCGACCGTTCGCCTACGCCCAGCAGCTGACGGACATGGCGAGGCGCTGGGTCCAGTGCCATCGGCCCACCAACCTGGATAACGCCGTCACCCTAGCGGAGGACCACCTAGCACAACATCCCTTAACCCAGCAGCAGAAACCGGAGCCGGCGCCCCAGAAAAAGTTTTTTTCCTGGTCTATTCCACTTCCCGTTTCCCGTCCCCAAAACCCCTCCTTCCCTCTTGTTAATTTCCCTCATTCTTCTTCTCCTTCTCCCCACTCAGGCTCAGTGGCGGTGCAGTCCGGCCCACAGGGAGCTCCTCAGACACCTGGACCGGGGTGTTGGCGGTGCGGACAGCCGGGCCACCTGTGCCGTGATTGTCCACTCATGGAGGTGGGGCAGGTGGTCCGTGTTGTCGGCCCGCCCACCTCCGCTCCCGATCCAGACGGGGCGTACTGCATTCCGGTAAGGGTGCAAGGGAGTGAACACCGGGCGCTGTTGGATTCAGGGGCTAGGCAGACCATGATCCAACAGAGCCTGGTTCGACCAGAGGCTTTGGTACCGGCACGTTGGGTTACGATTAAGTGTGTGCATGGGGATATACACATGTATCCTATAGTACCAGTGGAAATTCACATCAAAAATAAAACACATATTTTGGAGGCTGCGGTTAGCTCCCTCTCGCTAACCGCCTCTCGCACCCTCTGATTTTGGGCACTGATTGGACAGGATTTAAACTGGTAGCTGAGAAATTGATGGGGGTGCGATCACGACCGCTAGGGAAGTGTGAGGTCTGTGCAGTGGACAATGGTGACGCAGGGTCGTCCAACACTGCCGAGGGGGGGGGCGGCATCGGGAGAGCCTCCGGTGGAGACTCTCCAGGTGCCGGTGTTCCGCCCCGTGGAGGATTTCCCACTCGCTCAGTCTTGTGACGATACCCTACGCTTCGCTTTTGACCAGGTGATATCCGTTGATGGTCAGCTAGTGCGCCCGGATGCTGCACGATCTCACCCATATTTTGCAATTATTAGGGACAGATTGTACAGAGTGAGTCGTGACACTCAGATAGGTGAGGAAATAACCCAATTGTTGATACCTAAAAGCCGCCGGGAAATTATTTTCCAGGCGGCTCACTACAACCCCATGTCTGGTCATTTGGGATATGAAAAAACACTAAACCGGATAATGGCCCGTTTCTACTGGCCGGGCATTTGGGCGGACGTCCGTCGGTGGTGTGCGGCCTGTCCAGATTGTCAGCTAGTGAATTCCCCAGCTATACCAAAAGCGCCGTTGCGCCCTCTACCGTTAATTGAGGTCCCTTTTGATAGAGTGGGCATGGACCTCATCGGGCCATTTGACAGGAGCACCCAGGGTTACCGATTTGTATTAGTTCTGGTGGATTATGCAACCCGGTATCCCGAAGCAGTGCCGTTGCGCAATATCTCGGCCAAGAGTGTTGCGCAGGCATTGTTTCAGATAATCTCCCACGTCGGAACCCCGAAAGAGATTCTGATGGATCAAGGCACCTTGTTTATGTCACGAACATTACGCAAACTATATGAATTATTGGGAGTTCAGTCCATTAAAACCACCGTATACCATCCGCAAACGAATGGGCTCGTTGAGCGTTTTAATAGGACTTTAAAATCTATGATTCAGAAGTTCGTACACGATGATAGCCGAAATTGGGATAAGTGGTTAGTTCCTCTGTTGTTCGCAGTGCGAGAGGTTCCCCAGGCCTCCACGGGATTTTCTCCCTTTGAATTGTTGTTCGGTAGAAAACCATGGGGTGTCTTGGACCTAGTTAAAGAAAGCTGGGAGGAGGGTCCAAGTCCCAGTAAAAACAAAATTCAATACGTTATGGACCTACGAGCAAAACTCCATACACTGGGTAGATTGTCACGGGAGAATTTGCTCGAGGCACTACAATAAAGGAACTAAGCTACGGCAATTTTCACCGGGAAATAAAGTCCTAGTATTGCTCCCGACTTCCAGCACAAAATTACTCGCTAAGTGGCAAGGACCCTTTGTGGTCACACGACGAGTGGGGGAAGTCGATTATGAGATGGAGCGATCTGATAGAGAGGGGGCGAAACAGATTTATCATCTCAATCTATTAAAAGCATGGAAAGAGGTGGTACCGGTCTCCCTGGTTACAGTCGATCAGGAAAGAGATGAGCTGGGGCCAGAGGTACCAAATTCTACCAATCAAACCTCACCCCTTTCAGATAGCCATCTCTTACCGAATCAGAGAGCGGATCTTGCCTTGTTGCAAAAGCGGTTTGCAGATGTGTTTTCCCCTCTACCAGGTCGCACTAACCTCATAAACCACCACATTGAGACAACCCCGGGCGTGACGGCGCGTTCACGGCCCTATAGACTGCCGGAACATAAAAAGAAATTGGTTCAGGCAGAAATAAAGGCAATGCTGGAATTGGGGGTAATAGAGGAGTCTAACAGTGCGTGGAATAGTCCCATCGTGCTAGTGGGTAAGCCTGATGGATCTATTCGGTTCTGTGTGGACTATCGTAAGGTGAATGAAGTGTCACGATTTGATGCCTATCCAATGCCTCGGGTCGACGAGCTCTTGGATCGGCTAGGCACGGCTCGGTTTTTTTCGACGCTGGATTTAACCAAGGGCTACTGGCAGATTCCCTTGTCTCCAGAGTCCAAGGAAAAAACGGCTTTCTCCAATTCCGGACACTTCCGTTTGGGTTATTTGGAGCCCCTGCCACGTTTCAACGTCTGATGGACAGGGTGCTGCGTCCGCATGCTGCTTTCGCTGCAGCCTATCTGGATGACATCATCATCCACAGCAGCAGCTGGGCTCAGCATGTGCGGCATGTGGGGGCGGTGCTCGAGTCCCTGAGACAGGCGGGGCTCACGGCTAACCCAAAGAAGTGTGCAATTGGCCGAGCGGAGGTACGGTATTTGGGGTACCACTTGGGAAGTGGACAGGTGCGGCCTCTCGTGGATAAAACCACAGCGATTGCGACCTGTCCCCGACCCAAGACAAAAAAAGAGGTGAGGAGGTTTTTGGGACTGGCCGGCTACTGCAGGAGGTTTATTCCTGCTTTCTCAGAGCTGACCAGTCCCTTAACCGACTTGACTCGGAAAGGTGCCTGAGATCCGGTCCAGTGGACGGAGCTGTGCAGGCAGGCGTTTGAGCAGGTAAAGGCGTTTGAGTGGGTTGGTCAGCGGCCGGATGGCTTCCCGGCCTAAGTCGGGCAGTGGGGGTATGTGGTAGGGGGGCGTGGTTTTAGGCGCTGCCGGCAAGAGAGAGAGTGAACTAGGGTGGTTTGTGGAGCCGGCACAACTGTCGGCAATCACGCAATTGGTAATTAATGATTGTTTATTGATTGTATAATTAACCAATTGCCTTGATTGTTCGACAGTGAACCTGGGCGCATAACAGGAGGCGGCTGGGAGTTTGACGAGAGAAGACGAACTTGTGTGTGTGTGTTTGTGTGTGAAACGCCGATTGAAAGGCGGTACGCCTGAATAAACGGAGTAATCTCCAGTTCTTCGCCTCTTGAACCCGAGGGGTGGCACTCACTTCGCCACAAGGCTATCCTCAATTCTTAATGTAGGCTTTTATCGTAAATTCTTAATTTCCCTGGTAGTTCATTTTATGATGACCTTGTGTTGTGTGAAAAGGATAAAGTGAACAGAGCTGAAGTGAAGAAATTAATGAATAAAGAAATGTTGGCCGAGGCAAGGGGTTTCCACAGTCAGTCAGTCATGATCGCAAGAGCAGAGCGTAACACCCTCCCCAAACCAGACAAATGTGAGTGTCCGCGGTGAGGCAAATGTAAGTAAGTAAATTTTATTTATATAGCGCCCTTCCCAGCACGGATGCACAGGGTGCTTTACAAACCATGAGTATAAAATAAAAACATATTAAAACAGGAATAAAACAATAACAGTCAGTCAGGACCGAGAAATTGGCAGTGAGGCAACAGCAATAACAGTCAGTGAGAGCCTATGAAGGTCCGAATGCCTGCCTAAACAGGTGCGTCTTCAGCTGTTTTTTAAAAAGAGTCTCTGATGGAATGTTTCTTAGGTCCAGGGGGAGTGCATTCCAGAGCCTAGGGGCCGCCACCCCAAAGGCTCGGTCACCTTTCGTCTTCAGCCTGGTCCTGGGCACCATCAGGAGCTCCTGGTCGGCTGATCGTAGTGACCGGCTGTTGGTGTAGGGGTGGATGAGGTCCATGATGTAGGCTGGGGCTAGACCATGACATGCACGATGGGTGAGAACCAGAACCTTGAACTGTATCCTGAACTGCAGAGGGAGCCAGTGCAGGGCGGCGAGGATGGGGGTGATATGGCATGATTTCTTGGACCTGGTCAGCAGTCTAGCAGCGGCATTTTGGACAAGTTGGAGTTTGTCGACAGATGATTTGTTAAGGCAGGTAAACAGAGAATTACAGTAATCAAGTCTAGATGAGATGAAAGCATGAACAGACATTTCAGTGTGGGATATGATGGACCGGAGTTTTGCGATATTTCTAAGGTGGAAAAAGCAGGTGCGAGTCAGATTTAGTACATGTTTGTCCAAAAGCATAGACTGGTCAAAGATGACACCCAGATTCCTCAGGTGAGGACGGACATTTCCCTCAAGGGACCCCAGGTGGGCAGCAACCCTGGCAGCGACTGGTTGGGCAGCTACAATTAGCACCTCTGTCTTTGCTCAATTGAGTTGTAGGAAGTTACTCCCCAACCAGGACTCAATGGCGGATAGACATTCCTGGAGGATGCTCAGTTGTTCTAATTTGCCTGGCTTGCAGGAGAAATGCAGCTGGATGTCGTCCGCGTAAAAGTGGTAGGAAATACCCTTGAATTTGCTGATCAACAGGCCTAGAGGAAGCATGTACAGAGCAAACAGGATAGGGGCCAGCACAGATCCCTGTGGCAGACCACATGAGAGGGGAGTGGGGTCAGATTTAAAAGGGCCTACAGCCACAGAGAAACTTCTATCTACAAGGTAGGAGGCAAACCATTTAATGGCGCTCCCGGAGATGCCCACCCAGTCCCTGAGCCTGTCTAACAGGATGGAGTGGTCTACCGTGTCAAATGCGGCACTGAGATCTAGCAGGACCAGGACTGAGCATTCACCAGCGTCAGATGAGAGCATGATGTCATTGGATACTCTGAGGAGGGCCGTTTCAGTGGAGTGTCCCTTACGGAAACCGGATTGAAATTTGTCTGAGATGTTGTGGGTTGTAAGATGGGAGATGAGCTGGGTGGCTACCACCTTCTCTAACATCTTAGAGACAAAAGGAAGTTTGGAGATGGGTCTATAGTTTTGGGGCAAAAAGGGATCCAGGTTGGGCTTTTTAAGGAGGGGCTGAACGGCCGCCTGCTTAAAAGAGGATGGGACTGTGTCAGACGCTATGGACATGTTAATGATGGCAACGAGATTGGGGCCAACAGTGGGCATAACCTGTTTTAGCATGGAGGTGGGCAGTACATCTATGGGGCTGGAGGAGGTCTTCATGGAGATTACAATGTCAGTTAAATCATCCAATGAGACAGGTAGGAAACTGCTCAGCAAAGGATGGGAGACTGGGCAGAGGAGTTGGGGCGAGGTGGATGGGGTGATGCTAGCCCTGCCATCAGCAACTTTGTTTACAAAGAACAGGGAGAACTGGTTACAGTCATCATTGGAAAACACAGGCACAGATGGAAGAGGAGGAGAGACAAGTGTATTTATGGTACTAAATAACACTCTGGGGTTGTGCCTGCTGGATGAAATGAGATTTGAGAAGTAGGAGGCCCTCGCACTTTTAACTGCATCATTAAATTCTGCAATCAACTCTTTGTGATACAGACGATGGACTTGGAGGTTGGTAGATTTATGTGGTTGAAGTGCGGTTTTATCTAGTCGTCTAGAAATAAATCCCCGCCCACTAAGCTCATGAACCAATTATATGCAATTGTAGCTTATTTTGTCATCTGTAACTAGTAATCAGTGATTGGACGGCAGAGATATTATTTGTCAAACCATCAGGGGTGCGTTTCCTGATAACGATCAATTTTAGGGTTAAGTGCGATTTCAACGAGCGATTCTACGATGGCTCTTTAATTTGTAACACGCGTTTCCCAAAACAGTTCTTAAAGCGTGAACGCGCAGTCACCTCTTAAGTGCTACTTAACCAGAGGTGTAAAATCCGGCTTCAGAAAGTAAAAAGTCCAATTAGTTCCAATCACTTGGATTTGCTAATTTGCACAATTCTTCAGCTAGGAGGTAGAACTAATTAGTGAAATCAGATGGCTGAGTTCATGGGTGGAAGAAACAAATAGGACTTTTCATTTCCAATCCCTGGATTTTACATCTCTGTACTTCTGTCTGTGGTGCTGCTGATACGAGACGAGGGGCGACAGATTGGGAGACGCGAACCCCATTGTGATGCCCAATACATGGCCGGTTAGGCATGTAAAAGTTTCTTTTGAAATAAAATCTTTTTCCCACTGATTTTTATTTATAGGGCTATTTAAGGAATGGCTTTTATGGGTAATTTCCAAATATATAAAAATAAGTAAATAAAAAAATACCTCTAACATCACTATAAAAAAACAGTCAGTGGTTATGGTAACTGTAAAATGAAATGAACACTAACACGACAAATCTAATAAAGTATGTGATTTATGGGCTTCTAAAACGCACTTAACCATCTACGACTGGCCTGGAGTAATCGTTAATCTATGAGCGTTTCTCAGAGCGTCTTAAGTTAAGATGCTTTTGGGAAATGCACCCAAAGTTCAAGAAGCTTCGTACAAAGGGTTTAACGACATCTTAGCCAAACAATGCTTATGGGAAACGCACCCCTGAACAATTGTTCTGAAATTAGAACGTTCCGGCTTTAAAGGGTTAAATCAAAAGAAATGTGAACTGTTACCGGTTCATTCTTGCAAGTGTCCCAATACAGTTTTTGCTCCACCCTCGTAAACTTCACTTGGGAGAATGTGACGCACATACCAATAAAACAGGAGTATACACTTGCGTTTAGCGAGTGGGAGGGACCGAGGGCGGAGTGGGTTATTTGAATTGAGACGCACTTCACCCCATCTATACTCGGAAGTTAACCATGCTGCTGCACAGTGGCGTATCGTGGGATTGCAGATCATGTAAAATGCCTGTCACCGTAGCCTACCTTTAAACGGATGAAACTCTCAACCTATTTACATTAATTATCAGTCAAGCAATTGATTTGCTGAATAACAAATAGCCTATCTATAATGGGGGGAGTTTGGTTCGGAGGGCCAGATGCAACAGAGAGAAGTCAAAAAGTATTTCCGATAATCGGAAAAACACCACTAGAGCGAAACGTATTCGCGAACAAAGAGAACAGGATAACAAAGAATGAAGGAAAAGACTCCCGGCGCAGAGCCAAATGAAAAACAACCCTAAAAACAGGGCGAGGCTCAACACTTTGAGCAGAATATCGATAAACAGAAATTACCCTTGAGTCTCAGTAGAAGAGAGAACTTAAACGAAGGGAGAAAAACAGAAATGAAAATAGTATTTCCGCGATACTGGAAAAAAATAAGCTCGTAGATACGAGTGCAGACAAAGGAAATGCCTCAACTCCTCAAACGAGGGTTTAGTAAAAAGAGGTGAAAAGAAGCCAAGAAAATAATTCCTCCAGCTCGCAAAACCCAGCGAGTAACAAATAAAGAGGAAGTAGAAAGAAGCATAAAATATAGGAATGCCTCTTAAAGAACAGAAAAGGAGGAAGAATAGCAAACAGAGTAGCCTAGTGAAAGGGAAATGAAAAGATCAAACCCTAACTCTAACCGGACTTGTCCTGCTTTGCTTATTAGTAACAGCAAGAAAAGCAGTCTCCGTATTCCTATACCTTTACCGGCTACGTGTCAATATCGAAGCACCGGAAATTGAAAACCCAGAGCTATATATAGCCGGCAGGAAACCACAAACAGGTGCGAAGGATAATTGCAGTGCGAGATGCAAATACTGGAACGGAAGACGGAAAATTCGATAGAGTGAACGACGCCGCTAAAAGAAAGACCGACCGCCGAAATAAAACAAGGCTGCCGAAAACGATGACACTATCAATACATTTTTTGTGTTTTGTGGGCTAGCATATTTATTTGTGTCATAAAATCGTGTAGCATTTAAATATGTAGGGCAGCCCGTACGCTGGAATAAAGCATTCAAACCGAACATATTCTCAACCTGTTTCCGTTTATTTTTCTTGCTTATGTCAATCAAACAAATTCCCTGAATAATCAAGAACAATTATGTAGCCTATAATGATTAACAAATGACAATGACAAAGAGATAACTAACGTGAGATTGTTTAATAAGGGTGGCAATAATTCTGAATAATTACTGGCAAAATGGTTACACAGGGACATTTTGGGACTCTGGCTTTCTGATCATGAGATTGGGCCTCCTGCGGAGTCATTCACAATTAACACTCCTGATCAACCGAGGCACAATGGAGTGTCTGTCCAAATTTTTCATGTGACTCTGAGATGAACACAGACTGCTTGATCAATCAGGCAGCGGGTTGGGCAGGAACACCCCCCTCTTTAGAGACGGAGAGGGGAGATCCCAATTTAACTCACACACACACCCACAATAGCTGGTCCATCTATGTTTCATTGTTGGTTCCAAGGGAATGAGCCAATCTATTGTATGGGTGCCCTAAAGCCATCTACCAATTGGGATCAAAGGGATTTTGACCATAAAAACCCATGTAACTTTACCAACTTTGCTCTGATGGGAAAGGCGCAGCCTTACCCCTACCAGACGCACCTGGACGGCTCTGATGGGAAAGGCGCAGCCTTACCCCTTACCAGATGCACCACTGAAACCCTGACGAACTTTGCGTTTCCCAACCCGCATCTCGCCTGATCACCGAGACAGAGTTGGCCTGCCACCGTCCATGAAATAAACCAAGCTGGTTTATTTTCAACAGCTGTTTTGAGGACACGTTTCTTCCAATTGTTCCTCTACTGTCTCCCTTGTGGCCGGACCCAATTGGAGATCTGTGCATGTCCACGTTGACCTGACTGGAAACCTGTCGCGACCCAACGTCGGTGAAGAAGTCTCCAGGAGTCCACGCACCTGCCGGGACCTTGGACCAGCTGACGAGCTGACATCACTTACGGAATCGGGACTGGCCCTCCCTTTGTTACCGTTAAGTATTGAAACGCATTTTATTTAGTACTGACATCAATTTATAGGCTAGCATAAAACCTGTAATACCCAGTTGAGGTAATTTTACTGCTGGTTCCTACTGTTGTTTGTATTTTGTTTTGCTATGTGCGTTTCGGTCGGGAATAGCCAATTTCCCTGACCTTATAGTTTTACACTGTTAAAACTTTATATGTATGAGACTGATAAAACGAGCTAACCACAAAATATAGTTTAACGTGTCATTAACCCATAACACAAACTAACCTTTGTTAATGGTAGGACTGTTAGCTTCTATATTTAGCCATCACATAATGATCATTCCCTCTGATTAAGATTAAGTCATAGAATGCTATATCAATTATTGTTTCTATTATTCACATATTAATAGTTGTAGCCGATAAAACGTATGTAATTTTTCCAACCCATTGTCGTGTCTACGTTATTTCACTAAGTTGGGCGTATAGAATTCTAATTGAGTGTTAAACTCAATTCATTCTGAATAAAAGTGACCAAACCTCACTACAACGTTAAAGAATGTCATTAATTTAAGACAGCACTCGATTTAGTCAAAACGATTTAAACATTAGAAAGCATACATTTAAAAAGGAAAACCTCTTAAATTGCTGGAACCAGCATTGAACGCAATGCATGCTTTCAAGCTAGAAAAATTTATTTACCCAAATATGTGCTGTCCATTGATCACTTCGCATGACATAGGCTATTAACCCATTTTGCGTCAGCACACATGTGAATATAATAAAATGCTGCACACGTTTATTTACCTATTCGTATTGGTTATTGAGAAATTCAATTGTTAGGCTAACTGGCAAATTATAGCCTACTGAAAAATATTGAGAGACGAGTAGCCTAATAATACATTTAAAAGCAAGATTAACTAGCCTACAGAGAACCTGGTAGGCCTACATTCCACAGTACGCTACTCTGTTGCTGCGGAACGCAATTTGCTAAACCATGAAATACAAAATAGCAAACTACTAGATTAACCTGTATTTATTAGCTTAAACACCGTCTTTTCCATTCTGCATGTATAATACCGCGATAAACATTAACGTGATTATCACTGAACAGGACGTTCGATGTGAATTGTGGGTAATATGAGCTTGCCGAGTCTGCTCTTTTGCAGACTCGTTCCCTTGAGAAAAGTTGAGGGTGGAGGGGCTATGTCACAAACTTCACTTGACTTTCTAACGGATTGGACTCACACTTAAAATGGAGACCGAGGGTACATCCTGGTCTCAAAGGGGATTCCCTCAAGTGAAGTTTGCAAGTGAAGTTTACGAGGGTGGAGCAAAAACTGGATTGGGACGCAGCCATTGGCTGTGTCTGAATCAGAGCCCTACACCCTTTTGAGTACGCATATTTGAGTCCACTTCGTCAAAAAGCTCTTGAGTGGGCGACCTTTTCTCACAAATGGGGGCACTTAAAATACCAGGATGAACCCCTTATTTCCGGGGTTTTGTTGAGGGAATTCAGGAGCACACTCATCTGTAGAACTGTGCACTCACCCAACAATTTCAGTAAGTAACTCGGAAGTAAAAACGTAAAAGACGTAGAGCGTATATGCATATTTATGGTACAAGAGTAGGTCATATTACGAAACTTTTTATTTTTGTTAATTCTATCTTCATTCATAGTCTACACTTTGTAACAATTGTCATATGTTAACTGATTGATATTCTCAATAAAAATTAAAAAATTAAAAAAGATATTACGAACTATTATTTTGGAAAGAGTTTTGCGGGATTTCTTTCGCACACTGCTTGCAATGTGAGGGGACAGGTAATTCAGGTATTGTAAGACATATTTCTCCCCTCATTTTCATTCATAGAAAGATTGCAGTCTCATTTATTGATTAAATGAGATAACTAAAAATGTAGCCTAGCCTAGTTGTAAGCGATATCCCTATGGTGCCGTCTCATCTGCCATAACGAAATGGGATATCCAAGTCCGTTCTCGTCAATGTTGCCAGAAGCCTGAATTAATTCCCCTCCGCAAAAAAATTCAAAAAACCCCCCATCTTCAATTGACTACCATACAATTTTCTCACAATTCATCCCCCATTCCTCCGCTTAAAATCCACCATTGACTCCTTTTAAATGGCACCATTTATTAAAAACATTTAGGGGTTAATCCCCCAGTCTGGCAACTCTGTGTTGGGAGAGGGTGCATCCGATGCACCCTCGCATTCTTGGAACAGAACTTGGCCGTTAAATATTACGTCACACAAGTTCACAAGTCCGCAAGTACAGACATTGAGAAACACCCATAGTGTACTCAAGTGAGTATGTCAGTCGTGGGCGGAGTCTGGTTTTGGAAGTAAATTCCCTATGGAAGAATAGAATGGGCTTCGGAGACTATCGACTATTTCTTGAAATCTGACCCAGCTAGCCCATGGACCTGTGCCGATTCCGGCTGAGTGTCAGCACTGTCAGCTGAGTGTAGGCTACGGCAACAGTTATCCGGGCCGATTCCGGCCAACCTTCGGCAGAGTCGCCTGATTCTAAGATGCGGCCGGCTGTGGCTAGCCACACTCGGGCCGATTCTGGTTTGAGGCGTTTCGCCCAGATCTGGCAAACGTGAATCGGGCCGATTCTGGTTACTGCTCAGCATGTTATGGAAACCGGCAAGGATTAAAAATAAAACAATTTCCGATTAAACATTTGTGTATGTTCTATGTTTGATCCATCTTTCCATCAATCAGCAGGCAAGTGATCCTAGTTATTTAACCTATTTTTATTGATTTATGTACTTATTTATGAAAATCAAAGATTGCTTAACCTTTAAACGGTCATACTTTTAACCAGTTATTATATTATTTTGGAGCAATATTGATTAAAATTTTTAAAAGTGATTGAATAGCCTATGTGCACTTTCGCTAAGGGGGTGGATTCATTTCAGCCCAGTTGGTGCATCCAACAACACAACTTCAGCAGTCACACACTTGGTCATAAGTAAACAAATAAATAATGACAGTTATAACGTGTCTTCATTATAACTAACGAGTCAGATCAGTGACGTGAGAATAACTGAAACTGCACGTGAAGTCTGCTCACTGTGAGACAGAATAAAGCTCACACAGTTGGGTAGCTAAGTATCGGCCAAGTTTATTTTATTTAACATTAGCAAAACCAAATTTTCACATTCAGTTTACTTTATAGTTCATTTAAGATTACATCTATAGCTAAACACGTTTATTTTCTGGTTGTCTGTTGATGTTCACCAAATTCAGGAAAACATTAGCTAGCTATCTCTCTCAGAACTTGTCTTAACCATTTGCTGCTTGGTTCTGAGGTAAATTGATGGAAGCGACAGCTTGCTAGGTTGGTTTTCTAAGGTTAAGGTAATATTTAAATGCCAAATAAAGTTAACGGTAAATTGGCTGTAAGAATAACTTTCGCGAAATATATTCAGAGACCATTTGACAACATGAATTTTCGTCTAATTTCTTAGCCAAGTTACTTGGTCGTTAGCTACATGCTAGCTGCACACTGCACTCGGCAGCTGGCTACAGCGAGCTTACAGCAGCCCCGGTTCTAGACTGCTGTGATTGGGGGGGCAGACAGAAATTTTGGGGGGGCACCTTTTTATTTAGGGCACTGTGTGTGCCATACAGTTCCCAGGCTTTTTCCCCTCGTTTGCATATATTTGTGTGTGTGTGTGTGTGTGTGTGTGTGTGTGTGTGTGTGTGTGTGTGTGTGTGTGTGTGTGTGTGTGTGTGTGTGTGTGTGTGTATCCTTGCAACCACACGCACGTGTGTCTAGATGGGAGCAAGGCCTATGATATTATATACTTAGACTTCCAAATGCATTTCAGAGTGGGTTCGGAACTGGTTACGGGATAGAACACAAAGGGTAGTAGTAGGAGGGATCTTATCTGAGCAGGGTAAAGTGGGAAGTAGAGTTCCACAGGGTTCGGTTCTGGGTCCACTGCTCTTCCTCATTTACATAAATGACCTAGATGCGAATATTGAAAGTACATTAGTTAAATTTGCGGATGATACAAAACTGGGAGGTTTAGCCAACTGTCTGGAAGCTACTAAGGTAATCCAAGAAGATTTAAACAAATTCCAGAAGTGGGCAGAAACCTGGCAAATGAAATTCAATATAACTATATGTAAAGTTCTACATGTGGGGAATAAAAACATAGGGCAGGATTACTTTATGCGGGGTACAAAACTAGAATGTGCACATGCAGAAAAAGACTTGGGAGTAATAGTCGATCAAAGCCTATCAGGGTCTGGTCAATGTGCTGTAGCGGTAAAAAAAAAGCTAACAGGATGCTGGGATACATAGACAGGAGTATTGAGTATAAATCTAAGGAGATCATACTCACACTATACAATGCCCTTGTCAGACCACATTTAGAGTACTGTCTGCAGTTCTGGGGACCTTACTACAAGAAAGATATAAAGGCGCTGGAAAAGGTCCAAAGAAGGGCAACCAGATTGATCCCGGGTATAAAAGATAAGTTTTATGAGGAAAGGCTTGAAATGCTAGGACTTTTCAAGCTTAGTAAAAGGAGACTTAGGGGGGATTTGATTGAGGCGTATAAATTTATTAAAGGGATCAACAAAGTGAACTACAGGAAATTATTCAAGTTGAGCTCGGTTAGCAGAACGAGGGGGCATAAATGGAAACTGGCAAAGAATACATTTCTCACAGACACTAGGAAATATTTTTTCACACAGAGTGGTCAATACGTGGAATAGCTTGCCTGAACATGTGGTGGAGGCAGAAACACTGGGGGTGTTCAAGGCCCGGCTTGATTCAGTGTTAGACACTATTAGTACAGTTTAGAGGTAAGAATAGACAAGCATTGTTGGGCTGAATGGCCTGTTCTCGTCTTTCCTTGTTATGTTATGTTATGTGTGTAGGGGTGTTCAGAGAGGCCACTATTTGTATTTCTTGAGGCCTAATTATACGTGTTTGTATTCAGATAAAAATGAAGTTAGCACAGTTTGCAGCTTTGCAACAAAAAAAGAAGGAAACTTGGCAGACAATACTGTTTTTTGGCACTGACATTCCTATTGTTGGAATATTACATCATTTAACTCACTTTTCTATAATAGCCTAACATAATATTTGAAGTATAACAACAGTCTTACATGTTATGCAAAAGTAGAAGGCTAACAGCAGAGCTAACTATTGTATACCACCCTGGCAAATGACAGCTGCTTTATGCAAATAAAATGGGGTAAGCTCCACAAAATTAATTATGCTGTACCAAAGTGAAATAAGGTTATCCCTTTAAATAAAAGCTGAGTGTGCTCTTTAGCTAAATCAAGAAGAAAAAAAAAGTATTTGTCCCAAACATGGAGCTTACAGTTGCCTACATCACCCATTCAGTGATTACGCTGAACAACCACTACACCGAATCTCAGGACTGTTTTCAAGAAATAAAGCAGCAAGCACTTTACAAACAAAGGTAATGTCAAAAAAAAAAAAAGAAGATTTGTAGGCTATGGTTTCTCTTAAAACTGTTGGAGATTTCTAACAATATGGTTAAAAGAAAAAAGAAGGCCTAGCTATTCCCACTGCAAAACACAAAGTAATTGCCTCAAAGCATGAGTCTTCTGTGTGTTTTCATAAAAGCCCTAACAAACTCATCCAAATCAATACTCTTGGTTATTAATTATTCATGTGCCAGAATCACCAAATTCCTTTTTCTCTCATGCAGCATTGTGCGGCGGAAGGGTGTTAGGACACGTGTCAGAGTGGAGAAAGAACTCTCACATGATGCTGAGGATACTCCAATCACCAGTGCAGTTGCATACACTGCATGTAGCTCTGGAAAGGCTTCATTATAGCCCTGTATATGTCGACACACTGTTGACAGGTCCGCGTCAGTGGAGAACTTCTTGAGCAACATGGATTTTGCCACATCAATTTCATTTTTCAGATTATTGGTTGTTGCATCAGTACCGGAAAGTAGCTGCAGCGCTTTCAATAGGGCCAACTCTAGAAAAGACATAGACTGGGGAACAAGACAGCTTACTGCCCTCATCAGGTCAATATTTCTCCTCGAAAACCTGTCCTCAATCTCTGCAATAGCTCTGTCCAAGATGTTTAGGAGGGCTCTTCTCAAAGACTGTCTGGGAGTGTTGGAGGAATCGGACTCAGTGTGACCAACGGTGGAGAGAACAAAACTGTCTATGAGCTGTTTGCTCATTGTTCTCCTTCTTTTTGTAGCAGTGGAGCTGTCTAATATCTCGAAATTATCCCATGAATCATCTTCTCGGATATCTTTTAAAGCTTGCAGTGAGGCACTGATAACCTCCCCAGCACTGCAAAGATCCACAGCCTTAGCCTGCAGAATAGAATTTGCTGGCTTCAAGACACCAAAAATTTTGATGAGGAATTTACCAATTTCAAAAAAATGATGCTTCCTGAGTTGTACTAGGAGCCCTGATGCCTCTGTGCATAAAGCCATTGCTGCCACACTATCTTCAGAAATCGCTGACAAAATGTTCAAGATGGCATCCTCATTGTCTACCAGACATTTTGTTACATCATAATGACTGGTCCACCGTATCTCGAGTAACCTTTTAAGAGAGGGTGCATTATAGTTCTGGGCTACATAATGATGGCGAACGAAGGAATGTAGTGAGCCGGAGAGTTCAAAAAATGTTTTGGCTCATGGCTCTTCCTGAATGGCATGCACCACTGCTAGGTGCAGCTGATGGTTGTAGCAAAGTACATAAGGAATGAGCCTGCCAAGCTTCTGTTGCAACAATGCTTGAACCCCACCCCTGATCCCACTCATGACTGATGCGCCATCATAACATTGGCTGATTATATTATCAGCACTGTAACCTTCACTGGACAGGTGTTTGAGCATTTCTGTTGTTATATATTCTGCATCCAACCCACTCAAGTCCAGTATACCAATCAAATGCTCCTCAGGAACCGAATTACAGACAAACCGAATCACAAGTGAAAGATTCTCAACATTGCACCTGTCTCTGGTTCCATTACATTTGATGCAGAACCCTACTGTATCTGTGTTAATTATCTCATTTTGAATGCCTTTTGATGTGTACTTTGCATTCTGAGGGATGTTTTTTGCTATTTCAGCAAGTTTGGAATCCTTAGCCAGAGTGTACTCAAACAATTTCAGGAACAGCCCAGCAGAGACATCACAGTTATGGTTTATTTCGGACTGACTTTCAGTGCTTCCACGAAAAGCAAGTTCGTTCACAGCCAGAAACTGCACCACTTCCCCTATGCTTCTGATGTAGTATCGGTTTTTCTCAACCTGTGTTTTTCCCAAGAGACATGATATAGTGTCAGCAGTTTCCACTCTCGTGTTCAGTTCTGTCCATGATCGTGCAGCATTCAAATGGCTATGGCTAGATGAATGCCTGTATAATCCCCTGTCCTTTTCTAATGCCGTTTTCCAGTTAATAAACTAATAAAAGATCTCTGTCATTTGTGCTTGAAAACTTGCGACAGGGGAAGCAGAAACATGCATCTAGTTTCACTGAATATTCTAGCCATGATCGTGACTGATACCAGCTTGGGTTGAAAGAACGAGCCTTTTTGCCAAACTCCCGTTTGGGAAATACTTTTAGAACTGGCTGAGATGGTGTGTTATCATTTAAATCGTGGCCGAGATCCACGGAAGCACCCCCGACTGCCTTTTCTTCCGAACTGGGACTGGGCACAGGATCCGATACTGAGCATGAAGATTCTGAACTACCGGTATGTACAACTAGAGCTGCATTTGTGTTAACATTACTGTGCTTTGGTTTAGTAATCAAAAATCGATGCATAATGATTTAAGCTAATACCGTATAAGCAAGTAGGGTAACTGTCACCAAAAGGAAAGAAGAACCGTGGAGCACAGAGAATAAGAAAAGAAAGAAAAACACATTAGCGACCTAACCGTTAGTTAGCTTTAGCTATAACGGTGACAATTAGCTAGCTAACAGTTAACGTTACCTAGCTAGGTTAGCTAGTCTAACGTAAACTAGTACTAGCTAGCTAACGTTGCGTAAAACCACCACTACTAAGCCCCTCAGACAGTAATAACACTAAACCACTAAAATGAAACAAGACAAGACTCAAAATACACAGGCTTAATTATAAACTTTTAAACAGAATAACTTTTAGACCTATATTATTTTTATTTATTTTTGCTGTGGGCAAACGTTAACCTCTTCAAGTGACAGACAAACACCGACAAATGTAGAGAGTGACAGCAGATCGGTCCATCTCTCAGTTTTAAACTGCCAAACCAACCAATCAGAAATACATTGCCAAGTTGTTGTTTTTTGATATTTTGAATAGAACATTATGATTGGCTAAGTCTCCTGAACTGAGAAAGAATGCAAAATATCGGTTAAAAAAATAAAAAATAACTTGGATTTTTTCTAGGGATCGATCAAAGCAATTGATTATTTTAAGTCAATGGTCAAAGTTTTGGGGGGGCACAGCAAAAATTTGGGGGGGCACGGCCCCCTCTGGCCCCCCCTAGATCCGGCCCTGGCTTACAGACATTAGCTAGCTACCGTTCATTATGTAATACTATCAATGATCAGTATCTAGTTAGCTTATGGACGAGGAAACATTTACTCTCTGGTGAATAACTTTAGTTATACCATGGCTTGGATAAATACTCGATTCTGATTGGCTGGAGGGTGTGAAGTAGCGCTGGCAACATTTTAATCACCGTTCTAAATTAATACGCCGTCTACGTTATCTGCTGCCAGCACCATTAGAGTAGACCCTTTTATGAATGGTAACCATGGCAACACCAACAGCTGATTAATAAAGCCGGCAAATAACGCAAAATCCGCTGATTTTAAAAGTTTGTCTTCCCCAAATATCTTAGTTACAACAACTTTAATCTAGCAAAGCAGTTTTGTGTTTAGAGGTGCAGTATTTACTCAGTTTGGAAATATGAACGTAGCTAACATAGTCGGGCTTTACCTAGCTAATGTAATGTAACGCTAACGTGAGCAACGCTGGTTGCGAAGGCGAGCAAGTTACTTCACAAAGCACGTTAAATTTGTGTATTAAAAAACATTTAGATATGACAAGTTACATCTAACAGTAACAAACTTTGTATCTATAGTACCGATAGGCTATTTTTTCAGATGTTCCCATCTCATGATGCAAATCTGAAATGCAATTTCCTTAGCCTAGGCTGTTTAAAATAGGCTGCGTGACCAAAGCATTTTTAAAAAGCAAGACGGGGAACTGCGGTAAAGTTCGTTTTATATTCGATATTCGATGTTCGATATTCGATTTTCGGACGTCAATAGCTCTTCAACAGAACAAGCCAATGACTGCTGAAAATAACAGCTCTAACCCAGAGTAGCTCAGAGAACGCAACAAACGCTTCGTTTGATCTTTCATCGTTATTTTAATATTACGGGAAATCTCGTCAATAACTTTGAAATTACAAATGTGACACAATCCAGAACAACTGTGTTATAATGTGGGCCTTTCAGCACCAGGGCACAACATTTAATTTATCCATTAGGCCTAAGATTTATTTTTAAACGATATTTATATGTTCGCAACGATTATTCTTCATTTTGAGGCTCGGACTGCTCAAGTCAACACGTAGGGACCGTCTAAAAAGTGCGTAATTGGTTTTCAAGTTAAAATGTCAATAGACAGTGTGTGCGAACCATTTGTTTTAGGGTAAGGGGGTTATGGAGATATGCGCACAAGCTTTATTTTCGCTTCAATTTGGGTTCCTTTAATTTTTATAAAAAGTTTTTTTTTGTCTTTGTGGTATTACACCTACAGCAAAAGGTCAATAGCTCTTACATGACAACACGAACATGCTCCAAACCAATTGCATATTGATCAGGAAACTCTTTTTCAGATTTCCACAACAGGATTTTATTAGGAATTAACTGGTGTTACCGTATCAGTAGATCTTAGATTAGAGATAAATGTTTCTTTGGTTATAATGTGTATACCAGTTAACTTTACTGTAGTCTATAAGGTATGTATTGAGCACCAAAAAGCATGAGCAATGAATTCCATTGCAATCTCGTTCAATTTCAGTTTATCTACATCTATTTATTCCTGAATGCTGAGAAAAAGGGTGGAGTCGAAGAGGGCTAAAGTTGACGTCAATTTGGGACCTCAACCGACAAGCAATACATATTTGGTTTCTTTACATAACTCCTTATCTTAATCTTAATCTGTAGAAAATAGAAAATAATAGAAAAATAGTATATTTGTTTTCAATAGCTTCCAGGACACATGGATAATAATTTTACTTCTAATCCCACATAGGACACACCTCTTGTAATTTTAATGAATATTAATGGTAATTATAATTATATTATAATGGAAAAATTATAGATGTCTATTCTTTTAATAGGAAGATAATTAATTCTTTTCAATAGCTTCCAAGTCACATGATCCAATGACATAAAGTAGTAATACATTCTACTCTTAATCCCACTTAGGGCACACTTCTTGTAATTTTCACTTTGTCCATGTTTATTTTTTAATAAATATTTTAATGGAAAAGTTATAATTTCTTTTCAATAGCTTCCAGGTCACATGACCCAGTGACTCTAATCCGATGGCAAATAATTCTACTATTAATCCCACTTAGGGCACACATCTTCTAATTTTCACTTTCTGTATATTTATTTTTTAATAAATATTTGAATGGAAAAATAATAGATTACTGTTGTTTTAATAGGAAAATAATGGATTATTTTCAATAGCTTCCAAGTCACATGATCCAATGACATAACAGTGATAGTAATTAATTCTACTCTTAATCCCATTTAGGGTACACTTCTTGTAATTTTCACTTTGTGCATGTTTATTTTTTAATAAATATTTTAATGGAAAAGTTATAATTTCTTTTCAATAGCTTCCAGGTAACATGACCCAGTGACTGAAATCCAATACCACATAATTCTACTCTTAATCCCACTTTGGGCACACTTCTTGTAATTTTCAATTTGTGTATATTTATTTTTTAATAAATATTTTAATGGAAAATAATAGATTTCTGTTTTTTTAATAGGAAAATAATGGATTCTTTTCAATAGCTTCCAAGTCACATGATCCAGTGACATAATAATAGTAATAAATTCTACTCTTAATCCCATTTAGGGCACACATTTTGTAATTTTCAGTTTGTGCATGTTTATTTTTTAATACATATTTTAATGGAAAAGTTATACTTTCAATTCAATAGGTTCGAGGTCACATGACCCAGTGACTCAAATCCAATGGCATATAATTCTACTCTTAATCCCATTTAGGGCACACTCTTGGAATTTTTACTTTGTGCATGTTTATTTTTTAATAAATATTTTAATGGAAAAGTTATACTTTCTATTCAATAGGTTCCAGGTCACATGACCCAGTGACTCGAATCCAATGCCATATAATTCTACTCTTAATCCCATTTAGGGCACAATTCTTGTAATTTTCACTTTATGTATATTTATTTTTTTATAAATATTTTAATGGAAAAATAATAGATTTCTGTTGTTTTAATAGGAAAATAATGGATTATTTTCAATAGCTTCCAAGTCACATGATCCAATGACATAACAGTGATAGTAATAAATTCTACTCTTAATCCCACATAGGGCACCACTCTTTGTATTCTCAATATCTGCTTCTTTATACATAATACATTTTTTACTTGATACTTTATACTTTATACATTTTTCAAAAAAGTTAACTGGAAAAATCATAAATTCTTTTCAATAGATTCCAGGTCACATGACCCAATGACTCGAAAGCAATTGCAAATAATTTACAACCAATGAATCGTATATACTAATACACTAATATAATAATAATATTTAAGTATTTATCAGCCTTTATTTATGGGAGTTTACATTCATCTAGCACATATCAGCGCACAGTAAATTGGAATGTTCTAATTCCATTCCAATGTTCATTCTGCGTAATGTTCTAGCTTCAATGAAAATTGGTACATCAAACATAAAACATGACTGAACCACCAACGAACGCATACACTACAATGTGTGAAATGCACTCAAAATAACAATATCTAACATAGCCTACTGGACAAGACAGTGATTTAGTGGAAAAACTAACGTACGTACAGTACGTATCCAGCGAGAAGAACCGCATAATACAAGTAGTACTACTTTCATATCGAGGACGAAAAACTTCCGCCAGAGAATGCGTTTTCTGTAGCTGTTTGCATCATACATTGATACAATTTTAAATGCTGTTACGCTGGGCTGTAATTTATTGTTCAAAGCATCCAATAAGAAATTGCAAACTTTGTTGAGAAGGATATATTGTCCTTGGATAAGACAATTGTGTATAAAACTGGAATGATGTGAAATACTTCAGAGCTGCAGGTACAGTATATGGGGTTCTGTGTGCAGAAGTTCCAGTTAGTTTAATTGCGTTCTAAACTGGTGTGTATATCTCAAACAGCTTGTCCAAGACAATAAATGACCACTGAATTTTGAAAGGAACATCTCTGTGAAAAACCAAGGATAGGATTGTATATTTATTTCATATCTCGTCGCAGATATTGATATAGAATGATGTGGTATAATGATAATGACAATAATTGCACAGGTTTATTTAGCATTTTGGTTTTTCACAGCTATTTTTGCAAACGATCGGGCTATTGTTGGCTTTATCTTGTTGCTATGACGGAATCCAATTTTTGGTGGTAAAATATTTTTTTTTATGAACTCACACAAACACTATTGTCCATTGTGTCACGCATGGGTAGGTATAGTTGCAGGCAAGACTGGTTGGGGGGTTGCTTGTTATATGGACTAGCTATGCAAAAGTAGTAACACTTGTAAACTCCATATTCGGCAGAATTGTCACTAATCATATACTAATAAAGCTACAACATGGAGTTTCTTGTTTCCACTCATAGTTTGGCTGCAGGAGCAACAAATGTCTCAGTTGAGAAAAATCTTGGTGCTGGCGCCCTGGTCCCTAGGCATCTGCGCAAAGGGGTTAAAACCACTGGCAACATTTAGGTTGCGAATGATAGAATCCCCAATTACAACTGCGTTTGTCGGAGAGGAACAATGCATATAGAAAAATGCATATTGCTAAAAATGTTATTTTCATTTTAACTTCGCTTGACATTTTTCTTGCTGTGTTCAAGTGTGTTTCTTGCATAGCTTAGACTGTAGAAAGCTTTTCTTGCTCTCAACAGAGGTGAGTGGGCGGGGTTTAGGATGGAGGACTTATTTGATTGTAAACACAGGATCACAACAAGGCTAAAAATCTTGCATAGTGCACATTTAAACTTTGGTAGTTTAAATGGCAGATATAGGGAAATGGTCACCCAGCACCATTCTCTTTGTTTATAACCTCTAATTCTGCATTGTAACACCAGGGATTCGGCCCAAATTCTTGCTTTCAAAACAAAGTGGCTCATGACGTGAACCAATCAAAGAGAGAGGCCGGTTCCCGTCGTGAACCAATCCAACAATGACATTGACTGCGCATTCACATAACAGTACGCCTACAGCTAGGGTTAAAAGAGACTTTCCAGTCCTATCTGCATCGCCGAGCGGGACTACAGCCTGGCATAAGTTTATATACAGAATCTTAGGTCTTTATAAAATTGGCTTTCTATATAATTTCGCTAGCCATTACTGTCAATTGTATTGTTTCAGTAAAACTGGCTCACTGAGAGATGAGCGCCTTCATTTTATTTTCTCCTTTATTTATCAGTTATGAAAACGTCCTATTGTAAACGTCCAACAGAGTACCGAATTGGGGCTAGGCGTATCAGGCAGCTGTAATGTTGTCTGGGATAGAGGGTAGCCTTGTTCAACAATTTACATGTTTAAAAAATATTTTGTGAACCATCAGGTGACATTAGATAGCTAACTTTGATGGGTGTTATGAATTGCTAAATGTTTTCACAACATTTGTGACCGTTGAGAAAGTTGCCTACTCCAGCTTTACCTTTCTTGGAAGTAATGCAAGTGAATAACAATGTTACATGTAAGCTTGTAACATTGTAATCCACTTCCATTACTTCCATTAATCCACTTCCATTTACATTAATTAGTTCCATTTTGACATATTTTACACAAGAAAGTTAGTGACAACTTTTTTTTTGTTGTCATTTCATGTGCAATATCTGCACTCCCATTTCATTCTTTTCACACGGACATAAGTCTCCAGGCTCATGCCGATGCATAGTCTATGGAACCACCTGTTGCAGTGATCACAAGCAACCTGTAAAGGCACGGCAGAGATTTCATCAGTTTAACATTATTCTACATCAAAGAATAGTGTGTGTTTACTGGTAAACTACAGTACAACAGTGGTTTGGCTAGCATGACTATGTTATACAATTTATTACCATAAAGATCCAGAGTAACTGATCCAGGAAGGTATTACTGTTATTAAAGACTGTTTTATTCGATGCACTTGTACACTTTACAAATGCAGAATTTGCTTCACCACAGTTTTATTATTGCTTCTTACTTTTATTATTATATGTGTTCAAATCAGTGAATACAACACCACTTACCAAAATAGTTGCTTGATCACCCTCAGTCAATGTTATAGACCCACACAATGAACATTGTTCTGTCATTACTTCTGTGTTAGACAATAAGACTAATCAGATCAGATTAACATGAAATTTGGTATGGAGATCCATACACCCCAATATTTCATGCAATGGTGTTTTTGTTACAAAAAGTGACTATATACACTGTGAACCCCAATAGTATAGCACATTCATAAGAATAGACTGAATTATGATGAAAACCCTTGAAATAGTTAACACAACACAAAAAATTCAAGTACCATAAACTAAAATGGGTGGTTTGATTATCAATGACTCAATGATTATCTATTTCAGAGTGATATTTTACTCTATTTTATTTAATTTATTTTATGTACTAAACTCATACATGTGACCTTTCCTGTGTAATAACACACTCACTCAGTTATTGGTTAAAATCAACTTATTGATGACTGGCGGGAAAACCCAATTTAGTAAACAATGAGAAAATGCAATGCACAATAACAGAACAAAACTCAAAAATTGTAATGGCAAAGCTACTCAAAGGAAGAAATTAGACAGGTTTTTACAGAAAATGATGTGTAACATGTGTGTATATATCTGTAGGATATCTAATATTTAGATATAGGTAAAACTATCTAGCTCCTCCATCTCTTGCTCCCTCTCCCCCCTCGCCTTCTGTCTGTCTCTGTCTCTCTCTCACTCACTCACCCCCACAAACATCAAAGGGAATCCTCAAGTCTTTGTCATAAATGAACCCCCCCTTTCTCACACATTAACCCAATCAGGGCAGGGATGCCCTTCCTGTGGAGTAAGGTATTTATGGGGGCTGAAGGAAAGAAGCCTCAGTTCAGTCTGGAGTTGGTGAATTAAGTTTGTCCTCTTTTATCATTTTTGTGCTGGTGGTTCCTTGTGCATTTCCTTTTGTTCCTGTTCAGCTGGAGGAGGGTAAATACTTTGGCAATTTCTGGCTTATTGGTGGTCTCTCTTTACTGGTATCTTCTAATTAATGTCTGGTTTAATGTCTTCCTTTTTGTAAATTATAAGTAGTCAGCCTACATTCATTATTGAATGTATGATTTTATGATTCATTATTCTAATTGACTGTTTTTTCATTTAAAGGAGCACAGTCACGCTTATGCATGTTTTCTGCATTCTAATCTATTATTTCAATGTTTCATATTTTCCAAAAAATCATAAAGATTGGAATTGTGGTTTTTGAGATATGGGCCCTCAAGAACAGCTCCATCTCCAGAGCAGCTCCAGCCTTATTTACCACATTTCCCATATCTCCCTGCGCACGCTTAGGTTTGGTGTACATGAATATGTAATAGGGGGCATACACTGCTGCGAGCACGGTGACGAGCTAACTGTTCAAGTGAAGATACCGCAGAAAATTCTTGCGTGTCTGCCCAAAATGCCATCGTGCGCCGTACGTGGGTGCAATATTAAGTCAGGATACCCTTTGGCCAAAAATGAGACGAGGTGCATCCAGTGCCTGGCAGCAATGAACAACCCGATCTATCTGATAAATTTGCCAAAAAAGGATTACGACAAAGTTAGTGTTTGTTCGAAACACTTCAAGCCAGAGGACTTCCAGCGTGACTATAGTGGCGAATTACTGGGAGCTAAATCAAAGAATTTGCTTGTCGAGTCTGCGGCATCGATTCTGGCATTTTAATTTTTAATTTTACTTTATTTCATTTTACTTATTTTTAGACATTTCAGTATGTGTTGTTCAACTACTGCACAATAATTGCCCCCTTGGGGACAATAAAGACTTACTACTACTATTATTACAATATAACCTTTCTGTATTTTTTTTGTCTTTGTTTACCTTGCCATAATGAAGATAATCTTATGTTGAAGTAACAACCATTCCAAATAATCAATTACAATCCCAGTGATTTTATTGAATGTGATAAAGGTATGCATTTTCAAACTTAGACCTTGTAAACCAACAAATATGTTGGAAATTTATACTAAGCCAACTCAACAGGAGAAACAGTAACTATAGCATTGTATGTCTATTATTGAACACTATGGGCTCAATTTTCTGACAATTATGGCCACATTTTTACAATAATAAAACAAAAGTAAAGCGTGAGGTATCACAAAGTGCAGAGTCTGGTTCATTCTTCGTCGATGTCCAGAAATCCAACATATTGACCATTGGGAGAAGGGTATCTTTGACGTACTGCAGAGACTACACACGATGGCAGCACAACTCTTAAGGCCAGTTTATAGTCCAGCGACAGAGTGTCGCTGCGACCGACGACGTGCCATGGACATTTGGTTTATACTTCGGGCGACTGTCGTCCTGTGGTCGCTGCGACGGTCGCTGAAGATGTCGCTGAGACATAAAATAAATTCAACTTTGACCCTGTCGCTGCCTCTGTTGTTATGGTAAGGTTTGTCTCGGACAGCGGAGGCTTCGGTCGAGCTGTCAACTTACTAGCTAGCACATAAGCTAACTGTTAATGTACAGATTTCTCTGTTGGAAAAATTTGTGCGTGCAGCCATAGGGTCGGCTTACCTACCCATAGCTTACCTACCTAGCAAGCGCGTGAATATAATTATAAATGAGCGCAATTTAATATTATTATTATAAATAGCCTAATAATAATAACAATGTAATTTCACCGATGGATGCTTTGCTAGAGGTTGAGAAAACGTTATGATCCAAAACAAGAAGCAGCTCGCTTCCAATGCTACAATTTAGCCTACGATAGTCTATTAGTCTGTAGGCTATTGTGAATGGTTACAAAGACACATTTTCATCTTGACTACACATTTGTAGCGTTGTAGGCACCTGCGAATGCATTGCAAAGTTATTTGCTTTCACAGTACTTAGATTTGCCAGATTAAACTTTGTGCAACGACTCAGTGACAGCCCATCTGATCCGAATTGTAGGCTGCTCCCCCAATGAGTCCCGTCTTGTAACTAGCTATTTACATCCCGAACGTAGGCTAGGCTATGCCCTCCGTGTTTTCCTACTAAATAACGTTCAATATGAGTTGCATCGATGTTGAACGTTTTATTTGCTACCTCGTTCAAAACCCACATCCTACAAGTGTGTGAAAGACGCAATGAATGATATTTCAAACAATATACGGTGCCCTCGAAATGGACATTTATAAACTTTATTTCAGAGACCTCCGACAAAAAAAGGGTAAAGCAGAAGACATAATGAGATGTAGGCTAGCCTATAAAAGCTGCTTCTTCCTCCATTGTCCCCTGAGTGTAAACTGTCGCTGGAGTGCGTTTATACTTTTTGCGAACGACAATGACTACAGTGTATGTAGCGCGACAATAGAATGTTTATGAAAGTTCTGCGATTTCAGTCGAGCGACACTGTCGCTGGACTATAAACTGGCCTTTACACCTCTCCCCAGTCGTTCGCCATGGAGTACCCATTCCAATAGCCAACGATAAGCGGTCAGTGTGAATTGCCTAACGTTAAATAAAGGGGTGACAGAAAAAACTGGTTATAGTAATGTAATATCTGTTGTTGCACAAATGATGCTAAATGAGCAGCTAGATAGCCATCTAGGTATAGCCAACAAGCGACTGATTCGGACAGTAGCTAGCCTACCTGACGTTACATGGAATGTCCGAATCTTGGTGTCATGCTGGCAAGCACAACATATCGACTTTAACATAAGTTTAGCAAACGTTAGCTAAATTACAACTTGTAACTAATTACACTGGCACCAATTTATATTCCCACTTCTCTGCTCTCTGTTAGCTTCGGCTGGCTCGTCCTCCGCTCTCTGTCTCTCTCGCTCACGTAATTCTTCCTCTGTAAATTCCGGTTCAAAACTGTACGGTTGTATAATATAATATCTTCGTCAAAATCGAAAAGCTCGTCCTGGCTCTAACTCCGTGAACTCAGAGCTGTCCGCCATATCTCTCAGGCTATAGTCGTCGGCCAAGATAGGCCACGTGATATTTGTACGCGACGTTACCGTATTTTTGTGGGAGTGTCGCCTGGATGGGTGCCCGCCCATAAACCAGTCTCTGCGTTCAAGGGTGGAGTTTGAGCGCCCGTTAACTTCTGGGAAACACTGGCTGGAAATTCAAGCAAAACACGTCCAGTGACGTCACTGGACGTGTTTGCCCTTTGAAGTTTTGCCGCCGTATTTCCCATAAATAGGAAACGGTTGCACTGACGGTGATTTTAAAAAGGCCTACACACATAATTTAAGCATTCAATCCAAATAATCTCAATTTAAACAAGCGTGACAGTGCTCCTTTAATAAAATTATTTTATTTTTTGCCGCCGTGCGGCACGATGGTGCAGTGGATAGTGCTGTCACCCTACAGCAAGAGAGCACTGAGTTTGAATCCCAGCCGAGGGCCTTTCTGTTTGCATGTTCTCCTCCTGTCCGCGTTATATTAAATAATCCATTATTTTCCTATTAAAACAAAAGAAATATATAATGTTTCCATTAAAATATTTATTAAAAAATAAATATGCACATATTGAAAGTTCCAAGAGCTGTGCCCTACGTGGAATTAAGAGTAGCATTTTCTATTATAAGTTATATGTCATTGGGTCATGTGACTTGGAAGCTATTGAAAATAATCCATTATTCTCTATTAAGAAAACAGAAATCTTTTATTTCTCAATTAAAATATTGATTAAAAAATAAATATACACAGTCAAAATTACAAGAGATGTGCCCTATCTGGGATTAAGAGGAGAATTATATGCCATTGGATTTGAGTCACTGAGTCTTGTGACCTGGACGCTATTGAAAAGAAATTATTACTTTTCCATTCAAATATTTGTTAAAAAATAAATTCCAAGAGGGGTGCCCTATGTGGCATTAGCAGTCAAATTATTTGGTATTGTTTGTAAGTCATTGGGTCATGTGACTTGGAATCTATTGAAAATAATCCAATATTTTCCTATGTGACCTTAAAATATTTATTAAAAAATAAAGTAAATATTGAGAATATAAAGAGGTGCGCCTGATGTGGGATTAAGAGTAGAATTATGTGGCATTGGATATGAGTCACTAGGTCATGTGACCTGGAAGCTATTGAAAATAAATTATCATTTTTGCATTCAAATATTGATTAAAAAATAGATACGCACAAATTGAAATTTACAAGAGGTGCCCTATGTGGGATTAGGAATAGAATTATTTGGTATTGGCTTTAAATCATTGGGTCATGTGACTTGGAAGCGATTGAAAAGAATCCATTATTTTCCTATTAAAATAACATAAATCTATTCTTTTCTATTCAAATATTTATTTAAAAATAAACATGCAGAAAATGAAAATTACAAGAAGTGTGCCCTAAGTGGGATTAAGAGTAGAATCTATTACTACTATTAGTATTATGTCATTGGATCATGTGACTTGGAATCTATTGAAAAGAATCCATTATTTTCCTATTAAAACAACAGAAATCTATTATTTTTCCATTAAAATATTTATTAAAAAATAAATATACACAAAATGAAAATTACAAGAAGTGTGACCTAAATAGGATTAAGAGTAGAATTATATGACATTGGATTTGAGTCACTGGGTCATGTGACCTGGAACCTATTGAAAAGAATGTAATGGGGCGTGACGTGCGAGGTAGGAGGAGCCAAACGCAGCAAGGGGATTCTTTAAGCCCTAAGGCCACTAATGCGGGAAACCCCGCAGATAAGGGAGGAGACAAGACAAGGAACACACACACACACCACAGCTACAGACCGGCTCACTGTTACACACTAATGAGTGGAAGCACAAACGCCTGGCATCACAACAAGAAACCCAAACAAGGCGAAAGGGAACAAAGGACTACTACCCCATACTTCCACGAGCTAAGTAACCAATAAACGAGCCGGAAATACAAACGCCCTGTCTCGGAAACGAGACGCATAAGAACAGGCGAGTAGCATAATGGCACGAATACACACCAACGTACCGAAGCTACGAACCAGCACACTGTAACACGCAATTGAGTAGAAGCACAAACGCCTGATTTCACAGCAAGAAATCCAAACAAGGCGAAGGGGAACAAAGAACTGCTACCCCATGCTTCCACGTGCTAAGTAATTAAACAGCCAGCAATAATGAACGCCCTGCCTCAGTAATGAGGCGCAAGAATAGGTGAGTAGCACAAAAGGTACACATAAAACATATAACCAACAAACACTGAAAACTAATGCGAATTAGAATGCCAGGAGGTGAAAGGAACGGAGATCTAACGTTGCAAGGCTACTCAGACTCGCAGTCAAACGCAAACATGTCCACAACATCGCCCAATCTTCCCCACAGGAAGACATAATAATAATAATAATAATACATTTTATTTATATAGCGCCTTTCAGAACCCAAGGTCGCTTACAGAATTTGAGAGGGGGGAACAGAAACACAAAAGACAGCAAGACAAAAGGAGAGATGGTAACAAATGAGATGAAGGTGAAATAACTGGCTGGTGGAACACACAAAATAAACAAAAAACAACTGGGACAGTAAATAAACATGTACAAAAATCACAGAAAATAACATGGTGGACGGGGTGAGAGGAGAAGAGAGAGAAGAAGAGGGGAGGCTGAGCAGATGGTTAGGGTGGGAGGAGAAACGGAGGAGGGTCATTTAGGGGTAGGGGAGGTTGTAGGCTTGGGAGAAAAGAAATGTTTTTAGCCGGGATTTGAAAATGGGGAGTGTGGGTGAGTCTCTGACGGTTTGTGGGAGTGAGTTCCAGAGTCGGGGTGCAGTCCTGGAAAAGGCTCGATCGCCAAAGGTTTTGAGTTTGGAAAATGGTATGAAGAGGGTGGTGGTGGCGGAAGAGCGGAGGGTTCGGGTGGGGCGGAGGGGCAGGAGGAGGTCAGTCAGGTAGGGGGGGGCCAGGCTGTGGAGGGCTTTGAAGGTGAGGAGGAGAACTTTAAAGTTAATGCGCTCTTTGATGGGGAGCCAGTGAAGAGATTGGAGTACAGGGGTGATGTGTTCACGGGACCGGGTGTGAGTGAGTAGACGGGCAGCGGAGTTCTGGACCATTTGGAGTCTATGGAGGGAGTGGGAGGTGATGCCAGTAAGAAGGGAGTTGCAATAATCAAGGCGGGAGGAGATAAAGGCGTGAATGAGGTTTTCAGCAGCAGAGGGGGAGAGGCAGTGTCTGATTTTGGCAATATTGCGGAGGTGGAAGTATGAGGTCTTGATGACAGAGCTGACATGGGGGACAAAGGAGAGGGTGGGGTCAAGGATGAAACCAAGGTTGCGTGCCAGGGGGGAGGGAGTGATGGTTGAGTCATCGATGATGAGTGAGATGGGGCCGGTCTTTGAAAGTGTGGATTTGGTGCCAATGAGTAGGAGTTCAGTTTTGTCACTGTTGAGTTTGAGGAAATTATGGGTCAGCCAGGTTTTAATTGTGGAGATGCAGGTATTAATGTGGGTGAGGGGTGGGTTCTGAGTGGATTTTGTGCTAATGTAAATCTGAGTGTCGTCGGCGTAGCAGTGGAAGTCCATGTTAAATTTGCGGATGATGTGACCAAGGGGAAATATGTAACAGATGAAGAGCAGGGGCCCGAGGACCGAGCCCTGGGGGACCCCCTGAGTGACAGGGGAAAGGGAGGAGGTGTGACCGGAGAGAGAGATGAATTGTTGTCTGCCAGAGAGGTATGAGGTGAACCAGTCAAGTGCGGTGCCCTCAACACCCAGCTGCCCCAGCCTTTGAAGGAGGATGGAGTGGTCCACAGTGTCAAAAGCGGCACTAAGGTCCAGCAGCAGCAGGATGTTGAGGGCACCTGAATCAGCAGAGGTGAGGAGATCATTGGTGACTTTGACAAGAGCAGTTTCAGTGCTATGGAGGGGGCGGAAACCAGACTGAAGGGGTTCATAGAGATTGTAGGACTGAAGATGGGAGTGAAGTTGGGCGGCGACAATACGTTCTAGGGTTTTGGACAGGAATGGTAGGTTGGAGATGGGGCGGTAGTTGGTGAGGATGGTTGGGTCGAGGGAGGGCTTTTTAAGGATGGGAGTGACAGCGGCCAGTTTATAGGCCGAGGGAACATGACCGAGTGCTAGGGACTGATTGAAAAGGGTGGTGAGGTGGGGGATGAGGACGGGGAGGCAGGTCTTAGTTAGGGTAGTGGGGAGAGGGTCGAGGGAGCAGGTGGTGGTCTTGGAGACGGTGATGACATGCACCGACAGACGAAACAACTACAGTTCCGAACAAAATCGTCAAACTCCATATAAGGATAAAAGGCACACAGGGACGAAAGGACAGCTGCACCGGAATTATCGGCTAACTGACTAACACGAGTATAGAGAATAAAAGCCCTGCCTCTTGGTAAAGAGGAATGTAACGAGAAGGCGAAGGAACAGAGATAACGTTCCGTGGCTAGTTTCATAAGCTCGCAGTCACATGCATAAATAAAGGAGTAAACTCCCGATCTCCCAGGAGGGAGAAACATTTTACAGGAGAGCCGACGGAGCACCGCAGTCCCATAACTTTACTAGCAGAATGACTAGCTTAAATAGAAAACACACGCCCTAGCCTCTCAGTAAAGGGAAATGTAACGAGGCGAGGGAACCAATAATTAAAGTTCCAAGGCTATAATGAGGCTCGCAGTCACACGCAAACATGTCCACAACATCGCCCAATCCTCCCCACAGGAAGACATGCACCGACAGACGAAACAGAACTACAGTTCCGAACAAAATCGTCAAACTCCATATACGGATAAAGACACAAGACATGCACCGACAGACGAAACAGAACTAAAGTTCCTAACAAAATCGTCAAACTCCATATACGGATAAAGGCACACAGGGGCGAGAGGACAGCTGCACCGGAATTATCGGCTATCTGTCTAGCGCAAGCTCAAACACTAATACAAGCCCTGCCTCTCAGTATGAACAAATGAAATGTACCAAGGCTACTAACTGGCTCCCTGTAACACAGAAATGAGTAGAAGCTAAAACGACAGGTCTCTCAGCAAGAAAACCAATCACAGGCGAAAATGGAACAAAGAACTGCTACTCTATACCTCTACGAGCTAAGTAACTAAAGAGCCAGCAAGAAATAAGCCCTGCCTCAGCAATGAGACGCAAAAGTAGGCGAGTAGCCCAAATGGTACGGATAACTCACAGCCAACAATACACCACAGTACAAAACAATAAACAAACACAATGAACAATTAATCTCGAAGCCCCGAATGAAGGAAACGGAAGGCTTATATAGCTCACCGGCATTACATTCCAGCTGTGAACGTTGATTAACTCACTCCGTGAAAAGAAGGGACGGAGCCAAAACTCCACCAACGGAGCAGCGCCCACGTGTGGCGACCGAGGAACACGACCGCAAGGAAAAAGGGTCATAAACCATGACAAAGAAAGTATAACTTTTCCATTAGAATATTTATTAAAAAATAAACATGCACAAAGTGAAAATTACAAGATGTGTGCCCTAGGTGGGATTAAGAGTAGAATTATATGCCATTGGATTTGAGTCACTGGGTCATGTGACCTGGAACCTATTGAAAAGAATGTATAACTTTTCCATTAAAATATTTATTTAAAAATAAACATGCACAAAGTGAAAATTACAAGGAGTGTGCCCTAAGTGGGATTAAGAGTAGAATTTATTACTATTAGTATTATGTCATTGGATCATGTGACTTGGAATGTATTGAAAAGAATGCATTATTTTCCTATTAAAACAACAGAAATCTATAATGTTTCCATTAAAATATTTATTAAAAAATAAATATACACAAAGTGAAAATTACAAGAAGGTCGCCCTAAAGAGGATTAAGAGTAGAATTATATGCCATTGGATTTGAGTCACTGGTCATGTGACCTGGAACCTATTGAAAAGAAAGTATAACTTTTCCATTAAAATATTTATTAAAAAATAAACATGCACAAAGTGAAAATTACAAGATGTGTGCCCTAAGTGGGATTAAGAGTAGAATTTATTACTATCACTGTTATGTCATTGGATCATGTGACTTGGAAGCTATTGAAAAGAATCCATTATTTTCCTATTAAAACAACAGAAATCTATTATTTTTCCATTAAAATATTTAGTAAAAAATAAATATACACAAAGTGAAAATTACAAGAAGTGTGCCCTAAGTGGGATTAAGAGTAGAATTATGTGGCATTGGATTTGAGTCACTAGGTCATGTGACCTGGAAGCTATTGAAAAGAAAGTATAACTTTTCCATTAAAATATTTATTTAAAAATAAACATGCACAACGTGAAACTTACAAGGAGTGTGCCCTAAGTGGGATTAAGAGTAGAATTTATTACTATTAGTATTATGTCATTGGATCATGTGACTTGGAATGTATTGAAAAGAATGCATTATTTTCCTATTAAAACAACAGAAATCTATAATGTTTCCATTAAAATATTTATTAAAAAATAAATATACACAAAGTGAAAATTACAAGAAGGTCGCCCTAAAGAGGATTAAGAGTAGAATTATATGCCATTGGATTTGAGTCACTGGTTATATGTTGTTCTGGATTGTGTCACCTTTCTAATTTCGAAGTTATTGACGAGATTTTCCGTAATATTAAAATAACGATGAAAGATCAAACGTTTGCTGCGTTCTCTGAGCTACTCTGGGTTAGAGCTGTTGTTTTCAGCACATTGGCTTGTTCTGTTGAAGAGCTATTGACGTCCGAAAATCGAATATCGAACATCGAATATAAAACTAACTTTACCGCAGTAGACGAGGAGCGGTAGGTAAATTGAGTTGCGGTTTCATGCAATTTTCTTAAATAATGTAACAAATGACAAAAATAACCAAAATTGGTGCTAATTTTATGGTATAAAGTTGAGAAGGAATTATTTGTTTCCTAATAGAATCAATTGTTTTCAGAACTACCAACGAGAGGTTTTTGCATAACTACGGACAAAATAGAACTACAGAAATAGAATTAGCAACGAGATGTTTTCTGTTGAAATAGAACTACCAACGAGCAGTTTTGCATGACAACGGCAAACAACATGCCAAAATGGCCTCGGAAGGATAGGCTATTTAAATTTCAGCGGATTAAGTCGATAAAAATCAATAATTATAAATGTAACTATATATAATAATTGTTGGTAACAATGGTATAAGCGCAATAATGACCTTGGAGCCGGGCATTACACAGTTTAAATGCCCTTCGGCTGCGCCTCGGGCAATTTACTACCTCCGCGTCGGGCATTTAAACTGTGTAATGCCCGGCTCCTCGGTCATTATTGCTTACTAATTCGTAAAGGGTAGGCTAGTGCTAGCTATAGCCAACAGTTTAACGCGAGGTGAAAGTGAGAAAAAACTACCGTTGCTAAGCCTCTCAGCCTCAACCCAGCTGAGTTGACGACATTAAACATACTAACAAATATGTACGTTAAATGCACAAAATAGTTTTAACGTAGCTAGAGTAACATAATTGATTAGAATAAAATTTAAAGTAATGGTCATAGCTAGAGGAATGTTGTGTAATAATCTCTCTCTGTCGCCGCAGTCACTAAGAACCATCCAAGGCCACAGATAGGGAGATCGAAAAAGTGATAAAACGGTGGCTTCAACTAACTAACGTTAGCTGGAGACCGAGAGGGAGGAACGCTTTGTGACAATGTTGCCAGAAGGTTGAACTTCATATCATACATCAAAAATTTTAAACCTGAAGGAACAACAAGATTTTTCTAGCTACAAAGAATACATTACTTGCAGGTAAAATGTAGCAATGACTTTATCATGTATTTTTGGATAACCATGAATTAGGTCATATATAAACACTATAATGGGATGCTAAACATTTTGATTAAAGGATAGACATCTTTTTATGCTGTGCTGTTTTGGGTGGGTGATTTCTCTGCCTCATTCAAAACCCACCCACCCCCCTACCTTAATCTCCCACAAAGAAAACACCACCCACACCCCAATGTGTTACCCCTACCATGACAGACAGACGGACTGACAGACAGACAGACCGACCGGATAGGCAGAGAGACAGACAAACCAATCGGGTAGATAGACAGGGAGACAGGTAGACAGACAGATGGATAGACAGAGGAGGTAAGAGTGGACAAATGAGCTGAGTATATTGGGCCAGAAAAAAGTGAAGTACTGAGAGGGTGAAACTATTAATAACATGAATTGTGAATATGTATGCATCAGGTTAGACTATGTTTATAAGTGTGTAATGTGTATGAGAGAGAGAGAGAAAGAAGAGGAGAAAGGGGGAAAAGGGGAGGGGGGTTGGCTAACCGGTTTATTTTGGTTGGATTATAAATTTAGATTATTGATGAATGGTTCCCAGTTGTCTCTGAATTGTGGCATTTGATTGTGGCTGGAAGCTGATATTTTTTCTAATGATATGTATTCTGAAAGAAGGTTCAACCATTGTATAGTATTTACAGTATTTCTTGTTTTCCAATGTAATAGGATAGTTTTCTTGGCGACAGTTAGGGCAATGAGCAAGGACCTGGTGTTCTGGGTTGTTAAATTGATTGTGGATATGTCTCCAAGTAGGCAGAGAGAAGGAGATAGTGGAATGCTGCGACCCAAAAAACGGGATAACGTTTTAGTGACTGTGTGCCAAAAGTGTTGGATGGGTGGGCATAGCCAAATAGCGTGGAGATAATTGTCCGGGGTGTTTAGAGTGCAGTGTGAGCATATGTCAGTGTCTGCTAATCCCATTTTATACATCTTGTGTTGAGTAATATGTGCTCTGTGGATTACCTTGAATTGAATTAATTGTAAGTTAGTGTTGTTAGTCATTGTGAATGGTGCATATTTGTTGCCAGAAGTCGGCGCTGGGAGAGATGGCCAAGTCTAATTCCCATCTTGAAATGGGGAGGTGTATTGTAGAGTTGATATGTGTTAGCATTTTGTATAATTTAGAGAGAATTTTCTTCTGAGATGTTATTTTGTTTATTTTTGTTATGATTAATGGTGGCTGCAAATCGTTCTGCATTATATTGATTTTGGATTTCAGCTGAAGATATTGAAGGTATTGGTCTCTTCCAACACCGTATCTCTGGGTTAGCTCTTTAAAAGTGATTAAAGTGTTCTCTTGAAAAATGTGGTGGAGATGTGTGATACCTTTCTGTTTCCAAGTGGTGAAATTCAGTGGAGTTTTGTTGAGCTGGGAGTCAGGGTTATGCCAAATTGGGGTGTATTTGCAGGGTGTCAAAGTGGAGTTTGTGATTTTGTTGATTTTCCACCAAGCTGTCAGAGTTGTAGAAATTACAGTGTTTTTAAAGCAGTTGTGGTGTTTTATATTTGTATTGAGGAATGGTAGATCAGATGGTGAGATTTCCCTGCATACTTCTTGTTCGATATCAATCCATGAATTATTTTGTTGGGTGGGGTGAATCCATTTATAGATGTATAGCAGTTGGTTGGCCAAGTAGTAATTATGAAAATTTGGTGCATCGAGTCCTCCTTGATTTTTATTTCTCTGAAGAGTAGCTAATTTGATTCTGGCTTTTTTATTTTTCCAGTAGAATTTGGTTATTATTGAATCTAGAGAGTTGAACCAGTTGGTGGTGGGTTGTGTCGGGATCATGGTGAATAGATTTTTTTGGTAAAATTGACATTTTAATGGTTGCTATTCTTCCAATTATGGAAAGTGGTAGGTTCATCCATCGTTGTAGATCATCTTCTATTGTTTTTATTAACGGGCTAAAGTTGAGATGGAATAACTCTGACAGCTTGGGGGAAATGTTGACACCTAAATACCTGATATTTCCAGTGGAGAGGGGGAGGGTTGATTTTAGAGTTGCAGCATTCCAGTCATCTCCATCTAAGGGTAAAATTATAGATTTTGTCCAATTTACGGAGTAGTCGGACATTTTTGAAAATGTATTGATGAGTTTAATGGTTTCTTGTAGGGAGTTGGTGGGATCTTGTAAGTATAGTAACACATCGTCTGCGTAAAGGCTGATCTTGTGGTGTGTGTTATGAGTTATAATTCCCTTAATAATTTTGTTTTGTCTGATTGCTGCGGCAAGAGGTTCTATAAAAAGAGCGAATAGAGAGGGAGAGAGTGGACATCCTTGCCTAGTGCCCCTGTGTAAAGTGAAGCTCTGTGATGTTAATCCATTCGTGGTGACTGTGGCCAAAGGTGAGGTGTAAAGTATTTTTATCCAGTGAATAAACGATTCTCCAAAACCAAATTTTTGTAATGTTGCAAATAGAAATGCCCAGTTGACTCTATCGAAGGCTTTTTCTGCATCCAGTGAGGTAATTATAGCTTTTAATCTGTGTTGATTGATGACATTAATTAAATTAAATAGTCTGCGCATATTGTTTGATGAATGTCGTCCTTTGATAAATCCAGTTTGGTCGGGATGAATTATGATTGGGGTGACTGTTTGAATTCTGGAGGCTAAAGCTTTGCTAATTATTTTTATGTCGGTATTGATAAGTGATAGGGGGCGATAGCTGGAGGGTATGGTTGGGTCTTTGCCAGGCTTAAGCAGTACTGAGATAAGCGCTGTGTTCATATGCGGGGGGATTTTAGAGTTATGTTTTATTTCAAGTGCCATTCTGATGAATAATGGAGCAATTGTTAGCCAAAAATTTTTTAAAAATTCAGCAGGCAAACCATCAGGTCCTGGAGCTTTATTGTTGGGCATCAGGGTTAGTGCTTTTTGGAATTCAGTTTGTGTTAATGGTTCGTCCAGTGCTTGTGCATGCTCTTTAGATAGTTGAGGTAGGTTTATTTTATTCAAGAAGGAATTGATGTCTGCTGAACTTGGGTCAATGTCTGAGGTATATAATTTACTGTAGAATGTCCTGAATGTATTATTTATGTCCTGTGGTGTTATCCTAGTTTTCCCTGCTGAATCCTTTATAACCGGAATAATTGATTTTTCTTTATTTCATTTTAGTTGGTTAGCCAAATATTTTCCTGATTTATTATTATGTTCGAAGTGATCTTGTCGGACTTTCTGTATCATGAATTGCGTTTTTTTATTTAATATTTCATTAAGTTGAAATTGTAATTTTCGTAATTTAATCTGTATTTCTTCTTCGGGATCATTAGCGTATGCATCATTTAATTCTTGGATTTTTTGTTCCAGATTGTTTTCCAATTCTTTATCTTTTTTTTTCTTATATGATGAGTAGGAAATGATTTTGCCCCTCAGTACTGCTTTGCCGGTTTCCCATAGTAATGTGGGTGAGATTTCTGGAGAATCGTTTATTTCCATGAAGGATGCCCACTCACTTTTAAAGAATGAGTCAAAATCAGCATCTTTAAGCAGAGATGTGTTGAAGCGCCATCTAGGGGCAGGCTGTTTGGGTTGTTTACTATTTAAGGAGAAGGAGACAGGGGCGTGGTCACTGATTATGATAGGGTGAATTTTGGGATCCGAGATATCTGGTAGGACTGAGTTGCTGGTGAGGAAAAAGTCTATACGAGAGAATGATTTATGAGGTTGTGAAAACTGTCGCCAAGACCAAAATCGTTCATACATTGTATTAGTGTGTCGGTGGAGTGCCAGTTTCTTAAATTGCCTGCGGTGCTTGATCTGTCTAAAGTTGGATTAATAACAGTATTGAAATCGCCTCCAATTATTGTTGAATTTGATGGGTTGGCCAGTGATGAAAAAAAAGAGTGAAAAAATGTGTGGTTGGGTTAAAGTTGTAGACGGAGGTGTTGATGATGATATAACGTCCTTCTGGGTCGGTAATTGTGGTTTTGTGAATTAGTGGTACTCGTTTGTTAATTAGAATGGACACACCTCTCTGCTTAGAATTGTAAGTTGCTCAGAATATTTGATTGAATTGTGAGGATTTAAATTTCTGATGGTCAGATTCAGGTAAGTGAGTCTCTTGTAATAGACATATGTCTGCTTGTAATTTGATTAAATGATTTATGATATTGGTCGTTTTGGCCTGTGAGCCAGCCCCCCGAATATTCCAAGTTACAAATTTAACCGAGAGCATTTTTTACATTTAGTAAGAATATGGTCCAATATGAAATAGTGTGTGTGTGTGCGTGTGCATGCGCGTTGAGATGATGAGAGGCAGAGAGAACAAAAGAGAAGAATGTTGGTTACAGTTCATACCTATATTATTTCTGTGGTTTTCCATTGTCAATAACATTGTGGAGCGACTTCACCATCACAATCCCAATCAAGTAGTTTCATTCTACTTTTCAAATGAAATACCTTGGTCTTTCCCATGTTAACAAACGTTCCCCAGGCCAACAGAATAACATGAACACATAGAACACAAAGACAAACAGAGAAAATGGACAAACACATAGGACATAGTGACATTGATATTTTCGTAACAGAGACACGTAACAGTAAGGTATACTGAGCAGGACGAGGCACATGGGCTATATTGAAAGCTAGGTTTAGAAAAAAAGAAAAAAGAAAGAGCCAAATGTTGCCCATTCAATACAGCCAGGTTGTGATATTTTTGTCACGATATAAAACTCCGTCAACGTAGAGTTTGTCTACCGCTATCACTGCGCGTTTTCCTTCTTTTAAAAAATCTTTTCGGACTGGATACAGGAGCTATGTCTGGTACCGTGTTTCTCGGTTACAACAGCAGAATGGTATCTCATTAGTATGCATAAGCTAGGGTTGTGATAGGCCGAAAACATCACGTGTGAGGGTAGTAGGATATGACGTCACGCGTCCCACTGCTTTTCTTGGCAAGACACGCCCTGCATAGCATTCAAGCGCTAGGATTGGCCAGGCGTCCATGCTCACACCTCGGGGTAAAGACGTGGTTCGAAGGGAGCACACGAACCGGAATGTACTACAAAGTCATAATCAAGATATATGTCGAATTCAAAGACCCCCTGGTTTTTGTGAGTTCGTGATTCCCGTACCCCACCCACAACCCCTAAACATAACCTCACAGGAGTTCACGTAACTCGGGCTCATGCCCGAACTGTTAAGATAGTGGCATTTCCGGCACCCTGTTTCTCGGTTACAACAGTAAAGGTGTTGTAGGAAGCCGTGTTGTCGGCCTGTGACATACCTCGGATACAGTTTTTTCCGTCTTTCCTGTATCTCTGGTGGAAACTGGTCATTAAGCCCGAAGTGTGTTCCTTTCAACTCCCTCCCCCTGCTTTTAACAATTTCTTTATGTTTATAATGCTCAAACCTAGCGATAATGGGTCGAGGTCGTTTAGAGACATTATTTTTTCCTCCCAGGCGATGGACTGAACAATATATATATATATATTGAACAATCCGGGAAATTGACGGTAAGATATAATCAGTAGAAATGGTTTAAAAGTAAGCTTTAGTTAGTCTATGCTCTAAATGAATGGGGAACCTACTTCCGAAACCCGCGTGACGTAGTCACTTGAGTACTCTATTGAGAAACACCTGTGAACTATGGTCATCCAGAAAGGGAGAGCACACGGGACAAATTGAGTGTGACTCCGGGGGAAGGCGAGCGCAAACGGCATCCTCTTCCCAGTTTCCCGGAAGCGGCTTTTCAAGATTGAGAAAAATGGCGACTTTGTCGGTGTGCCAGTCACAGTGCGGTGGTTTCAGTTTCGACTATTGTAAGAGGTAAGAATCGCACGTGAAGTAAAAAAGGAAAACGTTTATGGGTGCTGCTTCTGTGCGTCGGGAGATGATTTTAGACTTAATAGTTACATTTACGCTCGTGTTACACCTCTGCCTTTTGCGAGTCTATGCATCGCTAGCACACGGCCTGGTTTGGCGTGACTCAGGGATTTTTTCAAATTTCTGGTAATTTGTTTGTAATTTCTATGAATGAAGGGATGAAGTAGTTGTATCGAATACCTAATTTGTGAACATTTTTGTGATGTTTGATTCGTTATAATAACGTTAGCTTTAGGCTAACTACCCGCATAATTCGTATTGATAAGCGATCTAACGTTAACTGGCATCATCATCTCAGTATAACACCACGGCCGTAACCTCTATTGTCCGTATGAAAGGAAATTGGCTAAAGTGGAGTAAAATGAAGCGAATTATACCCAAATGCTTGGATCATAATAATTATTTATTTATTATGTAACGTTAGTAATCATATTGTGTATCTTAGCTTTCGTAACGTTATCTCAACAAAAAACATTTCAACGTAACGTTAACGTACAGAAATGGCCAGTTACGCATATTACTAGCCTACTGTCTGTCATTATTTAAAATGTACAAAAACTAACAGTAGGCAATGCTACCCAATCTTCCACAAATTAGGCTATTTAATGCAACTTGGTCCTGTGTTTTTTCATCTTTCCATCGGGATGCGCGGTGGAATTATTATTTTTACATAAAACATAGTTAAAGATATACAGTACCAGTCAAAAGTTTGGACACACCTACTCATAGGTTTTTTTCCGTTATTTTTACTGTTTTCCACATTTTGGAATAGTAAAGACATCAAAACTATGAGATAACACAAATTTAATTGTGCCAAAACCCAAAAAGTGTTAAACAAATAAAAAAAGTCTTATATTTTAGATTCTTCAAAGTAGCCACCCTTTGCCTTGATAACGGCTTTGCACATTCTTGCCATTCTCTCAAACAACCGTGGTCTGTGTAAACAAGTATTCCACAGGTAAACAGGTGATGCCATCATGATTCTGTATAAAAGGATATTAAAAGACTCCTGATATCTTATTTCCAGGTACTCTTGGAAGCAGTACTATAACCTCTGCATTTGAATGGATCTCTATGGGAATTGAGTGGGACTAGATTAAGCTGTAAATTACACGGAAATAGTATGGAACCCATGGTTGGCTAAATGGCTGGGTCTGAGGTATCAAACGAGCCTCAAACCATCACTGCTGCCAGATATGCAGTAGATATGGATGGATCACTTGAAGGGTTATTTATCCTCACAAATTTTCCTATTGAACTCTATGGAAAAATAAGTCAGGAGAAGAAACGCTTCAAGTTATCCATCCATATCTACTGTATTTCTGGCAGCAGAGTGATGGTTTAAGGCTTGTTTGATACGTCAGACCCTTGATGACTTAGAGCCATTTAGCCAACCATGTGTTCCACACTGTTCCAGTGTAATTTAAAGCTAAATCTAGTCCCACCCCCCAATTCCCATAGGGTGGCTACTTTTTTTAATTTAACACTTTTTTGGTTTTTGCGTAATTTAATTTGTGTTATCATAGTTTTGATGTCTTTACTATTCCAAAATGTGGAAAACAGTAAAAATAACGGGGGAAAACCTTCTGTGAGTAGGTGTGTCCAAACTTTTGACTGGTACTGTACGTTATTAAAATTCTTTTCACACCTCTGCTGTAATAACAAAAATTTACCACAACAAAAACCTGCTTAAATAAGTCTGTCACGGACAAAAATTAAATTAAAAAAATAAATTGCAGAGATTAAGTTTACATATTATTTTAGTTTATGTAGGCTAATATACTGGCCTAACTCAAATATCAATGATGTCTGAGCTTAATAAAAATTAAGTCCGATCAATTATTTTATAACCATTTTCTTTTACAGTGTCCTACTCTCACTGTTACCCCTTTTCCACAAAGCAAGTTCGAGGGTCGGTTCGGAGCCGGTGCCTAATCTCGAACCAGTTCTTTGCATTTCGACAGCAAAAGAACAGGCTCTCGGCGCGGAAAACTGGTTCCAGAGTTGTCCAAAACTGGTGTTGCTGTGCTTGAAGTTGGCGCTAGCGTCGCTGGGAAAGTGGAGACGTATACAGTGACGGAATGATGTGGCTCTCTAGCCCGTGGAAAAGCAAACCGTTTCTTAGAAGGTTCGCAAGTTGAACCAACTGCGAACCGGCACTAGCACCAGAACCAGAACTAGGTTCTCTGTATTTTGCCCTAGTACTCCTGTTCTATCCAAGGCTGAGTAAAATAGCAACTGGTATTATATAAAGGCTACCTTAGACTAGGGCTGGGCGATATACAACAACGATAATTATCAAATGCAATAACGGCCGTTGCCACCGTGTGGGGCGCCTTTCTTTTTGTCTTTTTTTTTTTTTAAGTATACCCAATATACAGCAGTAAACATCCAAACTTCAGAGGCTGCGTGAAATGCTTCTGGAAAAAAATATCACCGCTAATATCTATTGAGTGTTGATAAGACAGCCAACCAGCAGCAAGGTCGTACAGCTTTCACATGATCATGTGATGTGTTTTTGTCAATCGCATGAAAGGTGCAACGCCTTTCTGTGATTGTCCATCTTATCAACACGCAGTAGACAGTGATGATGTTTTTTTGTTTTTTTTCCCCCTGAAGAATTTGACACGGGTTTTGAAGTTTAGATTACTACCACATCTGGTATAATTAAAGAAAAAAAGACAAAAAGAAAGGCAATACCCCACATGCTGGCAACGGCCGTTATTGCAATCGATAATTATCGTTGCAGTATATCGCCCAGCCCTACCTTATACTACAAACTGAGGGAATAAAGTTTGTGGACAAACAACTTCTTGGGGGTAAAATTTATAAAAAACAGGGTGGTAACAGAGGGACGCAAAATTAACGTCTTGTTTTTTACACTTTTTTCAGACATGCAATACATACGGTTCCTGAGCTGAAAAGGGTGTCTTTCTCTTTCATATTGTACTATCACCACTTAAATATGAACATGCAAAATGGTAAGCCACTTGTGCTGCTCAATTTCTATGGGGCGATGGTCATGGTAACGGAGGAACATTGACAAATGCTAACGGCGAGACACATTTTCACCCCCCTCAAAATCATAATTCTGCCAACTTTTTTTCAAAACTGGTTATACTACTTCAAGACTCATCCCAATAAGCTTTCTTCTGGAATGTTTCCCCTCTCTAAGTAGAAAAGTTATGTTAAAAAAATTGAACGGAGGGACAGGCCAAAATGAGAATTGAGAAATTTTGAATACCTTGTCAAAAAAATTCTGTGACTTTTTATCCTAAACCATTCACTCTACTGGGATGCCTATTCATATCATTATTATAAAAATGCTATTTATTCATACTTTATTCAAAATAGTTGCTCAGTAAGACTATTGTTATAGGATAGAATCAGGGGGAAAGTGCATATGTTCAAGTTTGTCAACCCCAATGTATTCAAAAGCCCATAACTTTTAGATATGGATGGATCACTTTAAGGCTTGTTTCTCTTGACAAATTTTCCTATTGAACTTTATGGAAAAATAAGTCAGGAGAAGAAACCCTTCAAGTTATCCATCCATATCTACTGTATTTCTGGCAGCAGAGTGATGATTTATGACTTGTTTGATACGTCAGACCCTTGATGACTTAGAGCCATTTAGCCAACCATGTGTTTCCATACTGTTTCAGTGTAATTTACAGCTAAATCTAGTCCCACCCCCCAATTCCCATAGAGATCCATTCAAATGCAGACATGTTATAGTATCACTTGTAAGAGTACCAGAAAATAAGATATCAAGAGTCTTTTGATGTTGTTGGGTCACAGACATCAGGAAGTCATGGCATGCAAAGGATATGCGACCAAATATAAACAATTTATAAAGGCACAGTCAACTTAGCGTATGTAAACTTCTGACCCACTGGAATTGTGATATAGTGAATTAAAAGTGAAATAATCTGTAAACAATTGTTGGAAAAATGACTTGTCATGCACAAAATAGATGTCCCAACTGACTTGCCAACACTATAGTTTGCTAACATGAAATCTGTGGAGTGGTTAAAAATGAGTTTTAATGACTTCAACCTAAGTGTATGTAAACTTCCGACTTTACATTTCATTACATTTCAGGCATTTAGCATACGCTCTTATCCAGAGCGACTTACACATCTTTTTAGCATTTTTATTTTTTACATATTATCCATTTATACAGCTGGATATATACTGAAGCGATTCAGGTTAAGTACCTTGCTCAAGGGTACAATGGCAGTGTCCTACCTGGGAATCGAACCTGCAACCTTTCGGTTACAAGGCCAGTTCCTTAACCATTATACTACACTGCAGAAAAAGAAAAGCTTTAACACTCTGCTCTGTGGCAAGATGCATTATTATCCTGAAAAATTACTTAATCATTACCAAACCTGTTTTCTATCGATGGAATGAGAAAAGTGTCCAAAAGTTCAATGTACACCTGTGCATTGACTGTTGAGGTAATGATTGCCATCTCCCCTGGTCCTTTACCTGACATGCAACCCCATATCATAAATGACTGGGGATATTTGTTTTCTTCAGGCAGTCATCTTTGTTTCATTAGAACGGCACCAGACAAAAGTTCCAGCATCATCTCCTTGGCCAATGCAGATTCGTGATTCATCACTGAATATCACTCATCCAATCATCCACGCTCAATGATCGCTTCTCTTTAGCCCATTGTAACCTTGTTTTCTTTGTTTAGGTGTTAGTGCTGGTTTTCATTTGGCTTTTCTATATATAAATCCCATTTCATTCAGCCGATTTCTTAGTTCTGTCACAGACATTGACTCCTGTTTCCGCCCATTTGTTTTCTTGTGCATTTTCTATTTTCAAGGCATATTGCTTTGAGTTTTCTATCCTGACGCTTTGACGTCTTCCTTGGTCTACCTGTATGTTTTCCTTTTATAACCTTCATATTTTGTTTATACTTGCAGCAAATTTTAGACACAGCTGACTGGGAACAACCAACTTCTTTTGCCACACTGTGCTGGATTTCTTTCTTGAAGGAGTTTTATAATCCTTTCCATTGTTTCAATTGACAACTTGTTAGGGCCATGTTTCCTTTCAATTAGCCAAGTCCAACAACTCGTTAAGGTCTGTAAGCTCTGTCTTAACTGCGGACTAATTTGCATTTTTAGGCTTGTGCCGGTATTTGATTTAGAAATGCAAATTTCAAGGTGATTCCATAATTTTTTTCCTCTACTTGATCTGGAAAAAAATATGCCATTAATTAAAATAATTTCATTTAATTTGTTTGAGGTATGTTTCACGAAGCCAGAATGTTCAGCTATTAAACAAATTAGTTTTTTTGTTTTGTGTCATATCTGTGATTTGACACAAAACGTACACACTGCTAAAAACATTAAAGAATGGTTTCAAGAACACACGGATGACGTCAAATGCCTTCCATGGCCTGCACAATCACCATCCCTCAAAGAACTGGAGACTGTCCTTTTTGAACAATGGGCCAATATCCCACTACACAGAGTTCAGTAATTGTATGACAGCATTCCTCAAAGGATTGAAACTGTTTTGAAGGCAAAGGGTGGGCCTACTCATTATTATTTACTAGATGTTCAGTTTTTGTAGGTGTTTACGATATTTTCAGTTTTTCTGTATATAGCTCCAGCTTGCCGACCCTTTGTCAGCATGCATGTCTGTCAGTGAACGTGACCGTGTGTTCGTGCATGCTTTCCAGGAATGCCCTGTTGGAGGCGGAGATAACAAAGCTTGGGTGCAGTGTTCCTGCTGCCCGAAAAACCGGCACCACAATCTGTGGGGTTGTTTACAAGGTGAATAAACAAGGTGAAAAATAACCTTACCTGTTCTTTCTTTCCTTCATGAGGTTAGTGGTGTCATTCTAGTAATGCATGTGAATGTCTGCAAGTGTATTCTCTTCTGGATGCAAATAGTGGTGCTGCTTTTGAATCTGTGCCTGGTAGCCATCGGTCATGTGTACCTCAGGCAAAGTGTTTATTTGACCAGATGGAGCACGTACCCTTGCAAGGGTGATGAATTGATTCCCAGCACTACTCCCTAGAGATTCTAATTAAAAAAATAGATTTTCCTTTTGTTCAGGTTGAAACCAATTTGGACTGTTTCTGTTGCATGTTTGGGCCAATAGATCGAAATATATTTTTTTGTGCAAAGCACAGCTGCTTTTCAATTAAAAAGTTTTTTACGTTACCGGTTTAATACTTCATTTTTGTTTTCTGTGTACTACAAAAAAATGAGGGTCATTTGGATTTAAGCTTCTTTTTTTTTTTGGAACAGATGGTTATGTTATCAGAGACATGTATTTTTTTTTATTTTGTCAAATGCTACGCTTTTCCGAGGTGTAGAATAATGACCACTGCTGTGTCCCCTCAGGATGGCGTTGTTCTGGGGGCGGACACAAGGGCCACAGAGGGCATGATCGTGGCCGACAAGAACTGTTCCAAAATTCACTACATCTCCCCCAACATTTAGTAAGTACACATTCACTACATCTCCCCCAACATGTAGTAATGCGTACCATATCCACCAGCACGACCTCTGTTCTGCAACCTCTGGGCACCTGCTTGACTTTCCATGATAGTTTGTTGAGCTGTGATGTCATAATGTTTGTGACCTCTGACCCCCTCCTGATCCGTGCTGCGCAGCTGCTGTGGAGCGGGCACAGCTGCGGACACAGAGATGACCACGCAGATCATCTCCTCCAACCTGGAGCTGCACTCACTATCCACCGGCCGGCTGCCACGCGTGGCCACCGCCAACCGCATGCTGAAGCAGATGCTCTTCAGGTAAGTAACACTACAGATGTTACTATAGATGTTACTAATGGTTTTCAAACTCGGTCCTGGGGCACCACTGTTTATGCTGGTATTTCGTTCCAGCCACAATTGCAATCCCAGAATTTTAACAAGCTGTTAATTTTTCTTAATTACGCTTTTCATGTTTCGAGGGATTATTTATCCTCGTAACCCACATTATGTCAGAAACGACCATGCATGCCATGAAGAATGAAAGTCCCATGTTGCAAAAGTTTTTTTTTGTTTTTTTTGGATCAAATTAAAGACTGAGGTGAAATGGTTCCTAATTATTCCTTAAAGGGATAGTTCAGAATTTTCGACATAATGTCTCAATTACGACTTACCCATGTTGTAGTTGATTGATGGAAACCATTTTCAGCTAATTCCATGCTGTCCCTTCTTTTGGACATACACACGTTGCAAATGCTAGCACAACTCTAAGGTAACCGGTAGAATCCACTACCAAACGCACTTAAACACTCCACAGTGCACCCAAAGCAAATAAAATATGACCGTTGAAAAAAACCGCTGACAATAGAATCATAGATGTATGACGCCACACGTGGAGGAAGTGTAAATAATTGCCTATTGTATTTACTGTCCTGTGTACAATATTATGGAACACCGCGAGTGCCACAATGATAAATAAATAAAAGAATAAATTAAATGTGGAAATATAAAAATTAATAAAATAATTAGGAAGCTAACCGTTTTTAAGCCCAAACCGTTGAGTTAAAACTTTGTAAATAACATTGGAAACCCCGACCCCAAACGTATATCGCAACTTGATGTCACACCATAAACAATGTGCTGGTAAACTGTTCTGCTTAATTGTATTTCACAAAACTTTGGTTTGAAAAATCATTATACCTTTAGGCTTCAAGAAAAAATACTTTACAACTTTCATACGGCTGTACATGATTTGTTTCCACTTTTAAAATGACTTGTGATTCACTGTTCTGTATAAAACAAATCCCTCTGAATTAAATGAATATAGCTAACATCACTATATTGTAACAATGGCAAGCTAGCCAGCAAAATTACACATAGCAGCTAGCTATCTATTTGTGTCTGAGACGAGCTGTTCCGAGTTTCTTTTGAATTAAATGGTGTCTGAAGGGTTTGTTTTGTTCCACATGAGTAAATTGTTCTGTATGCAGTACAGCAGGCTGTGCAGGTAAACGAATGAGCAATTTATGCATGACGTAACATGAGGGAGAGATAACATGAGGATGAGTTTGTTGTTGTTGAATATTATGCAGTGGTTTATTTTATCTAGGGTGGACATTTGATTTTATATCCCGTTTGCATATACCTGGACTCATTTCTAGCTAATGGGGCTCTGGTGGAATACAAGATTCACTGTGCTGCTACATGGGTTTGGAGAGCTTTTTGGGGACCACGGGTAGGCTAGTTAGTTGTGTAATATGAAACACACCAAAAACACATCTAAAAATGAACTTTTATTGCCAATTATCAAAACTTA